>CM041778.1:249665253-249974706 GCA_023374045.1 Limonium bicolor | reverse complement strand
ACCACCATTCTCTTAGTCTTCCCAAGCTCTTCAATTCTATCTTCTCAAAATTCCAAGAGCTCCATTTCGGTGCCAAGAGGAATCTCCATGGGAGGAGCTTGAGCTCATCTTTTCATGCTTTGTTGATCACCTTGCTTCAAGGTACGGAAAAACCAAAGAAAACAACATTTTCTTCATGTTTTAGTGTTGACCGAGAATCACCTAGTAATGGTGTTTTCTCTTGCTTTGGTTTAGCTTCAATACAATTTTCAAAGGACTTGGTGGAGTCCGCTCTTTCTAGTTGATCAAACTCTCTTCCATTATCAAGGTAAAACTATCACCTTAATGTTATAAGTCAATATATATAACTTATGGTTTATGATGAATTTAAGCATGAAGCTTGAATGCTCATGACATTGCTTGTATATTGATTAGAAGTTGACAAGCAATTAAAGTCCTTGCAGATCTCAGTCAAGGAAACAAGATGAAGTTTGAGAGGAAAAGAGGTAAATAAACTATCTCAATGTATTTGAATGCCTTAGTAAAAATGAGCTTGATTTTGCTTAATAAATACCAAGGAGCCAATGGCAAAAGAAGCTAGGAAAATGTCTTAAGGAAATTATAAAAAAGGCATATGTGATGTTAAGTGTATTTTGCAGGTCAAGGCAAATATAATGTGGAAATTAAGTGTTTAAGATTTATGCAATTTAAGGGCCTAAGAGCCATGTTATTTAAGGGCGTAAGTGCCAATCAATTTAAATTATGCACTATATTATGATGTAGTGTAGTTTGGGAGAAGTTTTATTGTGAGAATGTTCTTGATGGATTTTAGTGTTCTTGGATGTTCGATGGTGAAAACTATGTGTTTTTGCATAGCAATGTTCTAGGAGAACCCATGTCAAAATTTGGCTAGTGTATAAGAAGTTTGAGTGTTTAAATGAGTCTTGTGTACTAGGAGTGCTAGGAATGATTTAAGTGTTCTACGAGAGAAGGGGAACATGCATTAAGATATTCTAGATGAAAAGTACTTAGGCAATATCATGGAGGTTTTATAAATCAAATGAGTGTTTTGGGAATACATCATTCATGGTGAGTTATGTTAAGGAATTAATGCAAACTTTGGTGCACTAGGAGAAAATAATGTCTTGTAAGTAGAGTTGTAAACTTGTGGGAAATTCAAGGAGTTTGCCTAGTGAGAAAAGATGCTTGGGAGATGATGTTGTAGTGGTGAAAGCATTTTGGCATAGTGGTTGTCATAGGTATAAAACACCACTTAGAAACCTAAGGAAAGCATTACAAGTGTTAGTATTTATAAGATTGTGTAATGCTTGAGGAAGATTTTAATGGTGAATTAAGGAGTTTAATGGAGGTCTTAAGGTGTGTTTGAGGTGCCCAAATGAGGGTAGAACATACGAGAATACATGAGGTGAAGTTTGGAGTCAAATGGGAATGTATAAGCAAAGGTCTGGAGCCGGCCGACCTTAGGGACCGGACTTGTAAGGTCGGTCGAGCCTAGTTTACCCTACCCTGCTAGAGACCGGTCTCTGGAATGGACCGACCTGGGGACCGGACTTGCAAGGTCGGTCAGCTGTTATTTTTGGTACGGATGATTAAGTTTCTTGATCTGACCGACCTTGGACCGGACTTGCAAGGTCGTCGTGTCAATAAATTTTGAACGGGAATTGTTTCTGTGAAAGGACCGACCTTGTGGACCGGACTTGCAAGGTCGGTCGGTAGTAGATTTTTGACGTAATGGTTTTAGAAATGGACCGACCTTGTGTAAGGTCGGTCGGACCAAAAACTTGTAAAAAAAACAAACAAATGTGGCCTAGGTAGTTAACCCTAGGGGGTATAATGAAGAATCAAGGGTAAGTTTAGGCATAAAACATGTCATATAATCATGGAAAAATGCTTAGTAAACCGGAAGCTAAATAAGGTAATTAACCGACGTTATTAATCATGTTTAGGAACTACGTTTGGCGGGGCTCGAACGCAGCAGGACACAGGTATGGTTTTCTTGCAACCTGTGTCCTACCGGATTACCACGGCTTGTATGCCAATGTTTTTTCTGTATGTTTTGCCACCTTTAAAGATAAACATGTAATGAGTTTATAGTTGTTTAATTATGTGGCGTGCAAAGTTCTGATACCATTTAGCTCTAAATATGTGCTAAACTTAACTAACCGACTCTAGGATTACATGGTAGATCGGTATTCGGATTTAACGACCCAAACCATGGGAACGTTCTACCACGGCTATGCGTGTGTTAGTTATGTGTTTGTATGTGCGTGTTGGTATGTTCACTACCCTTGTGTGTGTCTAACTAGACCTAACCATCTATTTGAGAATTAATGTACTAATTAAGTCCAATAATAAGACTTCTAACAAGTGCTAACCGGGGAGTGAGGAATCCGGTTGTTCCGGTCGCGGGTGTTTTTTGGGAGTTGATGTATACAGTTTCTTTAGCTCCCTCTCTATTGGTTGTCTTCCTTCGTTGGTCTTCAATCACCCTTAAGCTTAACCAAGGCTTTTCTGACTCCACGTCGGTGGGGAATATGTACGGTGTGTTCGGATCACTATATCATCCGATCCATCTTTAAGTTAAGTTACTCGTCCGACTAACAGGACGGTAACGAGTGATGTAACAAGCTTTCATGAGGGTGTTTTCATACTCTAGGCTTACCAAGTTAACCAACTATGTTTGGGTCGGTTCGTAAAGAGAACAGTTACCGTTATGTTATGTGTTATTGTTGCGCTGTAATTCTTATTGCGATGTGATGTTATATGTTTGTTAAGATGCGGAGTATGTGGATCATGGTATAAATCCCAGTTTATAACAAGAGGCGTTGAGGATAACCCGATTAGTGGGTAAGTGTCGTCTATTAAGGAAATAGCTCCATAGAGGAGAAACACTCTAGGGGTTAAAGATCACAATGAGTGATTTATTAAGTATAGATGTGTTGGCTGTTTTATTGAGCCATTGTTGTGCAATGTAAATGTGTTGGGTGTTTGTAGTTTACATGCATGATTTTAATATAATCAACCGCATGCTTAGACGACAATTAGTTGTGCGTGGCCCGGTAGCATGCGGGCTGCAGGATTACCATACCAGCAAAGGTTGAGCCCCTTGGGGGCCAACCTTTCTTTCCTTTTCTATTTCAGGTACAAGGAGCTGGAAGCCGTTCGAGTGTAGGACGGGGTAGTGTGGTTTGTACATGGGTAGCCATTCAATTGAGTATGTATTGTAGGTGTAGTAAGACCGAAATTGTTGTCGGCATTAGTTTGTAAATACTCGGTACAGTTGGAATGTAAATGTATAATGAATGTTGGTAATGGAAAGAGAATGTAATGTGTAGTTGCTCGGGAATCTGGTCCATCAGACCGATACAATGTATATGTATTAGCCTTGTTAGTCACGTGGGTGGCTAACGGCGTGTAACACCAACGAGTTAAGTAATGTGATGATGTATGTTTTCCGCAGCAAATGGTTATTAAGTGTGATGTGGTTGTTGAGGTGTTTCAAGCTGTCATATAATGCATTCAGCTGGGTGTTGTTATGGTGCATAGTTTCAGAATTTATATGTTTGTTATAATGCAGTGATCATCTGGTTAATATGTTGTTTCTTCTCTTTTTTTTTGTTTATCGATAGGCAAGTAAACCACATCAACTCAATTAAGTGAATCTGTTCATCTAAGTAGGAAGATTTATTAGGCCGTAGAGTTGGATATTTGGTTGCAGAGTTGGATTATTTGGCTGCAGAGTTGGAACAAGAAAATAGCAGTTTGACAGTAGCTTAACAAGTTAACCACATCTACTCTCACCACTGGAATTATTCTACTGCTTATGATACTTATTGTTTATTTCACCGGTGCAAGTAGAGACATCAGCTGATATTGTTTAGACACTAATGCGTTTTAACAGCAGAAAACATAATCAACAAGAAGCTTAGATATTGTTATACAATGCTTAAGAATGTGGTAGTATAATGCACAGAGTACTGGGGAATAAACAACAACTAAAGGATTGTATTGTTCCACTAGTTTTAGTTTAAACAGGCCATAAAAAGGCTTATAAAACCAAACAGAATGCGATAGTATAATGCTATTTTACACGTTTTTAACAAATTAGTTGCTGCTTATATCCATGTCCCTGCTACTGTTCGAATTCTACTCTGTTGTATTCTGCTAGCAATATTTTCAGAAAAGCTACTTCAAAGTACTGGGAAAATAATCTAGTTAATTAACAATCCTTGAGAAAAACAGGGTACACATGCATTGCTCACAATTGTCTCAAACGAACATCTGATACGAAAAATCGCTAACAATCATACAGAAATACAGGAGCATTGACACAAAATTGACAAGGGAAGATAGAAATCGATTAATGCATACACAATCAGAGCCGCCCGAATCAGTATAAATAAACAGAACAACCACCACCGTATGATCAATGTAATTGGTTCTCCCAACTTATCACATCTTTGCCAAATTCACAATGTACAGAAGAATGGCTTAATTGGTGGTGAGGAGGAGAAGCTTAGTTGAGATTATTACCGATTCTAGCGCCTTAGAGAAGAAGCGGGGCACATCTGCTGGTGGAGACGGCGAGCAGAAGCACGCTAGCGTTCACGGTGGCGGAAGATAGAGGGACGGCGAGCAGAAGTAGCAACAGGATGCGGTGGTGGATGGCAGCGATTGGTGGCAACAATGGCAGAAGAGGGACGACGCGAAAGAGACGGTGATCGTTAGGGAAGACGGAAGTTAGAACATGCAGGCGCGATCAGAGGAAGAAGAAAGAAAATATGGCGGGGTAGAATAAAATATATTAGGGTTTTAAGAGGCGGTTCCGGAATACTTGTCGTTTTAAGAACCGTAGGTGAACGATGTCAATAGATAAAAACGACGGTTTACATTTAACCGTCATTTAAGAACAATGGCGCGAATGCAAAGAAAAAAAATGACGGTTCATTGTAGCCCGTTTTTTATCTTGTAAACCGTCTGTTTATAATATGACTTTAAACGACGGATTCTACGACGACCGTCTTTTAAAATGAGTAACACTCACCCGCGCGCGCGCCACCTCAACATTTTAAAGACGGTTTTTTTTAAAACCGTCGTTTATAGACTGTATCTTTTAATCATTTTTCTACTAGTGAGTTATGTTGAATTGTTGAAAGTGTTTGGTTGATTGATTGTGGAGGCTTGATTGATTGTTTGTGAGCTTCTCACTAACTCCCTAACCATCTAACACTCTAACCTTGAGAATTGAGTAATTGGGAGAAATTGAGAAGTCTGATATAGTTTCAGCCACGCGTGAGGATGAGGTAACAAGAGAGATTGTTAACCGATTCCTAGATATAATCTTTTTCATGGTCCAAACCCCTTAAATAGGTAGCAACCTGGTTAAGTGGGCCAACCTTAAGCCCGGTGGTGGGATAGTCTTGTCCCTGCCCGGAGGTCATACCGACTTAACTTGAGAATTGATCAGAGAAGGAAATTGAGTGAGGAGGATCTTGACTTGTGTGATTTAATGATCTTGAGTAATGAGATAATGGCATCCAATTAACCTGGATGGTATTGGGCTAACCATTTGGGAAGTTTGATTGAGTTGTGGACATTCATTAATGATTGTGAGATATGTGCTAGTTTGATTGGTATGCCTTGTATTGAATGTTTCCATGCATGCTTAAGTATTTAATTATCTTAGCATGTCGTTTATTATAAAACGAACCACATGTTGCGACCAATTAGTTGGCGTACCCCCGTTAGCACGCGGGGTATGCGAAAGTCATATCTCATTACAGGTACTAGAAATGGTTGATGGTCGGAGAATGACCCGGATGCTCCTTTTGATGGGCTTTATTTTGATTGGTGTACCGAGTTGTACACGGTTAGAAACCTGTAGCCGGTGTACCATGGGGTACACCCTTTTGGATTTGGAATTGTAAACACTTGAATTACGATAGTTGTAAACACTTAGCACTTTTGATAGATTCGTGAAAGGTTGTAATTTGTGAATTAACTCTTAGCGCTCGGTAATCGCCTTTGGGTATTGTTGTGAGGAACAGGATGTAAGTATTGTTGGAGTTTGTTTAAAGCTTGATTGTTGGTAACTCGGTTTCTTTTCTTCATATCAGACCGATATTATTTGTATTTGATGCCTTGCTAGTCGTATGGGCGGCTAGCGACGTGTATCACCCGCCGTTTAGTTTGGTTAACCTGTTGCGATTAGATTAGTGACCGTGATGATTAGGCTATAATTAGGAGATTAGCTGTAGGGGTGTTACAAAAGGCTAGGAGGCCATAAACGCACCCAATAATAACACACATATACTAGCATGTCACTTTGGCTCTTTTATAACTTGATAACTATTAGTTAATAAATATAGAAAAAACATTATCAACATTTTTCTTTGTCCATCCAACAATTTGATAAATAGTTCTTTCAACACTGATAACATTCTTTTTCTTATATGGATCGGGTTAGGGTGAATGAAGACCATGCAATGACATGTAGCTAGCTATCAAGGAATCTAGTCGACATCTGATAAAAGTTGATAATTTATTTGAAGTAAAAAAATGAAAAACTGTAAAAAGATGTATTTAGAAATTTTTGGACTAAACGGTTTAGGTTTGGGCTGAATGATTTTACATGGGTCGGGTTAGGGTTGAAAATTTGTATCCCAATTATTTTTTGGTTGAGTTTGGGTCAATAGATTTTTAAAACGGGTTGGTTATGGGTTGACCTCAACCCGACCATCAACCCGAATCGCCATCTCTAATTACAAACCATAAAAACATGAAAGTTTCCGTTTTTCATCTGTTCATTATAGATCACAAAAAATGGACCATCTTAGGGGCGGTCAATTTTTTAATCTGAGAGATGTCCTTTTTTCTAATGCTTTACGAAAAAAAACAAGATGAGTTTAATAAGGTTTCTTTTTTTGTCCAAAATACGGAAAAATAAAGGATTACTTTAATCTCGTCCATTTTTTTGGTTCATAATGGAAGATAAAAAAAAGAGGGTTTCAAGGTTGTCTTTATTTTTTCTTGTCTATTATGGACCAACAAATTGGACAAGTTTGAAGTGGTCCTTTTTTTCACCATTATGAACAAAAGAATATGGACAAACTTGAAGCGATCTTTTTTCTATCCATTATGGACAAAAAAATGAACCAGCATGAAATGGTTCTTTTTTTCCCTCCATTATGAATAAAATTGTGGACAAACTTGAAACTATCTTTTTTTTTGCTGTCCTTTAGGAACCAAAAATATGGACGGACTTTTTGAGATATTTATTCTCTACTTTAGAGTATAATTTTTTATACATACTGATTTTAAAATTTAGCTTTTACTTACACATTTTATATTTTAGTTAAATAATCTAAGTCTATTGGTATTAAACTTTAGTAATGGGTGAGACTAAATTTAAATTATTATTTATAATTTTTTAGAAATTGACTATAAATGTATGATTATATAACTAAATAACTAACTGTATATTTGATTTATAACAGTATGAATCTGACAAAAAAACCCCACGAGCGCTAATCAAAACCCCAAAATGAACAACATGAAACCCAATACAAAATAGTACTAAAAAAGCAAAAAAGAACAACTTGTAAGAATCAAACTACCATATAATCATAACCATTAAATATGACCGAAACAAACATATAAATAAAATAAGGGAAAATTACATCCCCCACCCATGACATATAACGAAATTACATCCCCCACCCACGTCTTTTGAAAAATTATTTTCTGCACCTATCAGTTTTGAGCCGTTTTACATCCGTCACATTTTTACTCATTTCCGTTTGTTTACTCCATGTGGCGCTATTATATTGGTTCATTCTCTATTGTGTGAAAACCGGTTTTTTATGTGGCTGAACCGACCCTTGTGGTTAAAAAAAAGGTTGTTGACTCGATTGTTGACTCTTCTACTCCACATTCGCCGGTTATCGAAAACACACTTGCTCGATGTCCCTATTGTTCTTCCTCGTTTGAACAAATCGGGATCTGGTTTTCGATCCTAAAACCCTGGTTTATTGTTCATACACTTTGTTGCTACTGTTGGTTTCGATTCTGGTGTGGGTTCTCCTTTCGTCGCTGTGTCTGTCTGGTACGCCATGCATTCTCGATTTAGGGTTTCGCTGGTCCCCCTTTTGACCATTTTTGATGCTACCTCTGGGTTACTTGTTCTTTTGGCTATTTTATTGATAGCTTCAAGGTCTTGTCGAGTTGACGTTGTTGGTTGACAGATGTGGGGTTGCCTTTCTAGTTTTTGACTTGTTAACTCTGTTGTCTTCTGTTCCTCTTTTTACTGGCTGACGGGTGTGGGTTTGCCTTTTTGGTTTAACATATTGTCATTTTGGCTGGTTGATTCGATATCTTCAAGTGTTTTTCCGAGTCGATGTTGTTGGCTCATAGATTTGGCTGGTTGATTGACAGAATTGGTTGGTTGCTCCTCTCTGGTATATCTGTTCTTTCGGTTATTGTGTCGAATGCTTGTGGTGATTCAGTATTGAACTTGTGTTGAAGCGGTCCTTTTGACAGTTTCATAGCTGTCTAATGAAGGTGGCATTGGTAAAACCATAGTTGCTCATGGCTTCCTTGTGCCACTGTATATTTGGATTGCTCCATGTATATGTTCACCACAGTTTTTTTCTAGTATTGTTGCTGAATATGAATGTGTATCATGATTTTTTCATGACAAGCCCTTTCGACAACGTTATCAGTATTGTAGACTTGTAGACTGAACAAGTTTGAAGCAGTCCTTGAGACAGTTTCATAGCTGTCTAGTGGAAGCTGCATTGCTAAAACCATTGTTGCTCCTGGACAATTGTGCCACTGTATATTTGGATTGCTCCATGTATATGTTCATCACAGTTTTTTACTAGTACTCTTGTTGAAATCGAATTTGTATCATGATTTTTTCATGTAAAGCCCAATCGACAGTGTTATTAGTGTTGAACTTGTGGATTGAACAAGTGTTGAAGGGGTCCTTATGACAGTTTCATAGCTGTCTAGTGGAAGTGGCATTGCTAAAACCATTGTTGCTCCTGGACAGTTCTGCCACTGTATATTTGGATTGCTCCATGTATATGTTCATCATAGTTTTTTACTAGTACCACTATCATGAGAGCAATGATGACGGGCAACATGCTGTGTCTGAGCTAATTTTCACTGTGTTACTTGACTATGAAATGTGTTTAGTTGATTTTTAACAGTGAACACTTCTGCTTAATCAATGTCATCCTCAAGCCAAAGAAACAGTGCAAGTCTCTTTACATTTGTGAATGTTAAGTGTAAGTGTTGAAAGAATGCTAAGTTGTTTGTGGCGTTCACATCCGACAATGATGGAAAGCTATTTTACAAGTGTGATTGTCCTCACCCAATATTCAAGTGATGGCATGAAGAGGAGTACAACAAACATCTTCTTAACCCAGTACTATGGTGAAGAGGTGAACCAAGGCGTCCATAATGCTGATACGCTGAGGATTATTGAAGAAATACATGCGTTGAGACTAGAGTTAAAGGATATGAAGAATAGCGGAATAATTAGGGGAGGTGTTAGTTTCTATGTCCTTTTTTTAATAGTTGTGTTGTTGGTAGTTAGACTGGTTTAGTTTGTTGTTCAGTATCCATGAGATGGACAATGCAACTGTGTTTGTTGGTGTAATATTAGCTTTTTACTACTTAATGCAGAGCTATGTACTGCAGTATTTGGAGCTATGTACTATAATGTTAGTTGTTTCTGCTTAATCAGCGAGATGGACAATGCAATTGTGTCCATGCACTTGTTTTTAGTGTACCACTTTATCTCTTTGTTTATAGTAACCATCACAAGCTATAATATGGTTCATAAACACACTTTCGAGATACGCCTGATTATAATTAACCATGCAGTGTGTAAATGAAAGTAGTAAACCAAATTCCACTTTCGAAACTGAATGTGTCCTATATACAGAATAGCAGTTGAGTTACACCACATGTTGCTATCAGCCATAAGGGATACAACTCCATCAGTGGTAATGTTATCAGCCAAAAGCTATGATGACCCAACTCCATCAGTAGTAACAAGTTCAAGAATTTAGACATTGTACAGTCTTAACATGCTATCAATATGAATCAACAAAATTAACGCTCTCAAACTCAATGAAAGCAGTAAACGAAATAGCACTTCGAAATAATATTGCACTTGAAACTGAATCTTGTTTCCCACTGAACATCATTAAAATACCACTTGTCTGAAAGCAGTTACATCACCAAACTAAGCAATCTCCAGCAAATTCGAAAAACCACTAAAAATGCTAAACTACCACGGTCTTGATCAATTACATCACCAAAATGTATCATTCTTCAGCAGATTCGAAAACCACAAAAAACGTGTTCAAAGAGTACAACCAAAGTAGAGAAACAGCTCCTGCCCAGTTTTACACCGCCATCAAGTGTGGCAACAGACCACCATCATTCTTCCATCCCTAGCTACTCTTCAAGTGTGGCAACAGACCACCATCATTCTTCCATCCCTAGCTACTCTTCAAGTGTGGCACCAAACCTACAACAGTACACTCAAACCAGTAACTACATATGGTAATTACACAATAATGAAACAACAGAAAATCCAAGTCAAAATACACTATATAACAGCAGCAAGTTACCTATCACTTCTTTTGTTCTGTTGCCTCTTTGATGACCTAACCGATATAGACACTTCCTTTCTCTTCCTTGTCCTTGTTGATGGTTGCTCCCTGCCTGATGTACTTTGACTTGGATGTGAGCTAATCTAAGTAGACCCATTCCCATCTCCACTATCTAAAATAGCTATAAGACCTTCACCCTGCCCCACTGATCGGTTTGTCTGAGTTGTGCATGTCCTAGAGTTGTGCCCCCTTTGCTTACACTTTGCACATGTAATATGGGTTGACCTCTTTGGGTTAGGCCTCGCCTCACCTTCCTTTCGTCTTCTATTTTTTTTGGTCCACCAGGTAGCTTCTTAAGAAAAGAGGTGACAGAATTTGCAATCCTATGGGATCAGGCTATATAGATTGGTCTGGTATTGGGGAAACAACCTTTTCATAGGCCTTGGCATACTTTGATCATAAATGTAATGTTATCGGCCAGAATGGAAGCATGTAACCTCCATTGACAAGTGTCTAAGTTGTTACACAAGACCGTGTACTTCCATGGGTCATTAGCCACCCGGTGAAGGTCAATGCCTTCTTGTACTGCATAATCCTCAATCACTTCTCTGAACACCGTCTTATTCAAGAACATTTGTCTTGGTTCTAGCTTTATTGTACCATCAGGCTGGAACTCGAAAGGCTTACCATCTTTCAGATACCTCTCATCTCCAGCGACACCCTCGTCCTCATCCCCAGAAAAGCTACCTCCCTCCCTTATCTTTCCAACAGTGTCAACATCTATCTCTCCATCATCATTTTCACAATCTGTGTCAGCCTGTTCAGATGAGCTGAAGCTAATGTCATCATCAGAGTTGTGGTGCCATGAATCATCAGAAAAATGGGGATTGGGCTCCTCATTCGGATCCGCCTGATTTTCCTCATTCTGCATGTTTGAAGTTTTCTCCTCCGTATGAGGAACTATGGTTTGAAGAGCAGCATTGTGGTCAGTTGCACTATTATGGTTTGAAGCAACTGTAGGGCTACAGAGGGAGGGGTTGCCTGATCCAATAGGCCCTGTTAATTGATCAGATGATGGAACACAAGAAGATTGTAGAAGCCTATGAGATGACCGTGGAGGTAACGAGATCCCTTGCCGAGGTAATGTTGGAAGATTATCGGTGATAAGATTCTACCCTCTTGGCTTTTTTTCTTTTTCCCAGATTTTTGTGTTAGTGAAGGCAGTGTATGTGATGGTTGAGGAGGGTTCGGTGCTGCTTCGTTTTATGGGTGTAAAGGCAATGTATGTGATGGTGGAGAAGGATTAGGTGGAGGTTCAGGAAGTGCTGCTTGAGAAGGCAGTATGTTTGGTATTTGTGTTTGAGGATCTTGATTTTGTGAAGGTTGAGTTTCTGGTGGTGAGGTGGGGTATATGACATCAATATCAACAACACCCGATTCATTGAAATCCAAAAAAACATCATGCTTCTCATCATTATGAATGGGTTGTTTATCCCTCTTGTCCACATCATCCAACCAACGTCTATAGGTGGCCATCAACTCTGTGTCCTTCTTACCATCTTTAACAATAATCTGAACTAAATCCTTACCCTCGAACAAACTAAGCATATTCAGTAGTTGTCTATCGCACCCAATTTCTATGTTCTTCCCACTTTTAGGGTGCTTGTACATGAATAAGGGGTGTTATGGAATTAAGGATGGACTTTGACTCTGAATCAATTTCACACAGTCATCAACTAACTCAATCGTCGAGTATCTGTCTGGGTCGAAGGGTATGTGATGTCTATACGTACAACCCTTGTACGTAACATCAAGGTGTGTTTCCATTTCTACAGACAAACACTTGGAAATCATCATTACAAAATTAACATACATTATCAATGATTACCATGCAAATAGAGCTAGAATTTGCTAGTCTCAAAACTGATATACCAGCATTCAACACAGCAACCAGAAGAACAGATATACCAGAGGGAGCAACCAACCGATTATGTCAACCAACCGATTATGTCAATCAACCAACCAAATCTGTGCACACAATACCCATTCTGTCAATCTACAAGTTCAGTACTGAATCACCACAAGCATTCGACACAACAACCGAAAGAACAGATATACCAGAGGGAGCAACCAACCGATTCTATCAATCAACCAGCCAAAATGACAATATGTTAAACCAGAAAGGCAAAACCCACACCCGTCGGCCAATAAAAAGGGGAACATGAGACAGTAGAGTTAACAAGTCAAAAACCAGAAAGGCAAACCCACACCCGCCAACCAGCAATGTCAACTCGAAAAGCCCTTGAAGCAATCAATAAAATAGCCAAAAGAACAAGTAACCCATAGGCAGCAGCGAAAATGGTCAAAAGGGGACCAGCAAAACCCTAAATCGAGAATGTATGGCGTACTAGACAGACACAGCGACAAAAGGAGAACCCAACGCCAGAATCGAAACCAACAGCAGCGACAAAGTGTACGAACAGCAAACCAGGGTTTTAGGATTGACAAACCAGATCCTGATTTGTTCAAACGGGGAAGGACAACAGGGACATCGAGCAAGTGTGTTTTCGATAACCGGCAAATGTGGAGTAGAGAGTCAACAATCGAGTCAACAACCTTTTTTCTTAACCACAAAGGCCGGTTCTGCCACATAAAAAACGGTTTTCACACAATAGAGAATGAACCAATATAATAGCGCCACGTGGAGTGAACAAACGGAAATGAGTAAAAATGTTATGGATGTAAAACGGCTCAAAACTGATAGGTACGAAAAATAATTTTTCATAAAACATGAGTAGGGGATGTAATTTCATTATATGTCATGGTGGGGATGTAATTTTCCCACAAAATAACAAACATTTGCCGGTTGTAAAATAACCTTCCTAAAAGTAAACTCAACTCATCTCAATCCGATCCATTTAGATATGTATGTTGACTCACAACAGAAGAAAACAAATCAGAGCGCGGAGATTTTGGCGACTGTTTATGAACTTAGAGCTATGAACTAAACAATTATTATAGAAACATCTAATTCAAGTCGATACAACCACTTGTCACACTAATTTGATTAAAAATAATAAAGCAAGAGGCAACAAAAGGAGAAACAACAATGTGATTGTTTGGTCTGATCTGATTTGTTGATGGGTCAACATCTCAGCTTTTTAATATCCATAGCCAGTATTCCATCAATAAAAGTCTAATAGTTTATTACCTATATTGAAACCCATTCAGATTATCACCCACACCCACACCCACACCCACACCCACACCCACACCCACACGAATGTGTTTCGGTTAAATCCCTTTACGCCTTTCTCCTATATGGTTCCTCTTCCTTTTATTAATTTTTTTTTCTTTGCAATACATTATTTTATTTTTTCGTAACCATTTGCAATACATTATTTTTGAAATTCCTTTGTAATACTATATCAAAGAATATCGATGGAGTAGGTTTGATTATCCATCCGACAAAAAGTCAAGAGACCAAAATTACCCTGCCAAAAGCCACTCTAGACGGAACAAAATGGGAAACGACGGCAACAAAAACTGGGTTGCCTATATCATCATTCAAGTCCCTAACCAAAGCAAATAATCTTAAGATATGATATAATTAGTGTGTGTGGTGATACCATGAAAATAGTTTTGTAGGTACAATATGCTCCCTACTAATTATTCTTTCAATGAATACCCAATCATTGGATAGGCCGTGGATTTGTTTTCAATTTGTAGGTATACACTTGAAGATTAGATTGATTCAACAGTTTATCAGCAATAACTTTTTTTTAGAGTTTTTCTTTTGCATGCTTCAGTTTCTGATTCAGGTCATCTAGTCTTGGTTATATTACTCATAAAACACTTACAGGTCATTTGATTATTGAAATGTTAATTCCTAGAATAATATTATTATAATGGAATTTTAAGAATAGAATATGACCTCATTTGATTGTTATGATATGAATACTTGGAATTTGATGTATCTTTTATTTGATTGGTAGAATAATGATAGGAATAAACTTAAAATAAAGTATACAATTACTAATCTATCATGAATAATTAAGAATTAATATTATTTGTTATATGATAAATTATAAGTTTTAATTACATATATTAACTTGAAAATATGTTAAAAAATATATTTATTACAAAATAATAATAAAGTTTACTTCTCATAATTATAAGAACTTAAATACAAGTTAATAAACTATTTTTTAAAAAATTACTATTTGAAATTTCAGGATAATATTAAATTGATACTACGAATATAAACTTGCAATTACTGAGTATATAGAACGTAAAAGAAACATTATAGTAGCATGTAATCTGACATCATACTACTTATTCAGTTGCGGATAAATTTTCTATTAAAACTATAAATAATTATTCAAATTGTGACAATAAAAATTAATTATTCAAATTTGATAAAACATTCTACAAGGAAAAGAAAAAACTAATAAAATTACAATGTAAACTTTAATTATATTAAAAATCCTTATAGTACAAAATATTTGTAGTATATTTATGAATGATTAATTATAAGTATTGCACTTGTTACGTAATGATAAATTAGAAAATTATTTCAATAACTATTAGGTTTTAACTATATATTAAAGTTATCATATATTTTATACTATGCTAAATAATTAAAGATTAGGCTAATATATTTTATTTTTCATTTCTTGACATATCCAGTATTAAATTTAAATTTAAGTTTTTGAATTTCATTAAGTAATATTTAATTTAATAGATATATGGTTTTAACTAAAAATGTATGTTTAATATAAACTAAAATAATTATTTTATCAACAATTGAACAATATAATTGAGATAGTATAAGTGATAATTATACACAATATATATATATATATATATATATCCACTTCTAGTCAATTATTTTATTATTAGTAAGATTTTTGTTAATTTCAATGGTATTATTTATGACATTCAAAAGTCAAATAACCTTAATTTGTATAAATATATTTGATTTTTTATTATAAATACTAATATATAATACATAATATTTTTATTTTAATATATATAACATCTAATATATTTGCTCATAATAAAATATTTTTAATATATAAAAAAATGTATATAAATTAATATATATATATAGTATACATTAATTATAACTAAATAATAATAAAAATAAATAAAGACTATAATTGAATATCTACATGTATTTTAATTTGGGAATTTTCACCAAATACCACTGAGTATTTGCTTAATTCACGATATACCACTGTGTTTTTAAAATTACACAGGATAACACTAAGTTTTATTTATTTACCAGATAACACTATGTCTCATATTTTGTTAAATGTTCCATTAATATCCCTAGAAAAAAAGACTAAAGTACCCATATAAATAATTAAACAAAAGTGATATCTTATGAAATTTATCAGTATGACAAATCACTTTCAAGTTGTTAATTAATAACAGGGGTAGTTTAGTCATTTTCCTGGAATATTAATGGAACATTTAACAAAATATGAGACAGGGTGTTATTTGATGAAATAAGTAAAAACTTAGTGTTATCCTGTGTAATTTTAAAGACACAGTGGTATATCGTGAATTAAGCAAAAACTTAGTGGTATTTGGTGAAATTTCCCTTTTAATTTTATCTAGTATTTAGATAATCTGGTCACTCGGTTGGAATAGCAATTCCTAGCATTTCAGCAGGGAATACTATTTCCAGTGAATTACCAGCAAATTGGAATAAGCTAAATATTCTAGAATCGGTTTGTTCGTACCAAACACAAGATTAGCTGTAATTCCAAGAGTTTTAATTCTATTCTCTGGTACCAAACGACTCGTTAGCATATTCTAAAAAAACTCAATGCGACGTGGTTCCCTCCTTTTAAGAAGAAATTTTGATTCAAATTTCCCATTAAATATTTTAGCCAAATTCTTAGCTACATGTGATTGTAGCTAATGGTGGCCATCGGGTCTGATTCTACCCTGAACTGATTTGAACTAGAACCGGTAGGGAACCGGAACTAGAACTGGAACAGCCTCAGCCGGTTCCGAATATGAATACACGTTTTGAGATTCGGGCCCGAACCCGGCCCGGAACTGGAACCGCCTGGAACCATCGTCGGATTCGGAACCGTGGAACTGGAACCGGAATTGGTGGAACCAGAACCGAGAACCGCCCCGGAACCGGCCAAAGTAGCTGTTGGAATCAGTCCAAAATGACATCGTTTTGGTCTCGGGTGCGCGCTCGTCTATATAATATAGCCGTTGGGAACCGGAACCGGAACCGCCCGAAAATCCCAACAGCTATTTTTTTCTTTGTGTCTAACGGCTCCTAAAGCCCGCAAACGGCTATATTGCCCTAAAACCCCTATAAATACACCATTTTATCATCATTCCCACCACACAACTCATCCTACTCTTATTATCTCTTATTACTAGTATTTTCTTGTGCAATTAAGTGTTATTAAGCATTCTAGCTACTAAAAAGCTTATTCCCCACATTAGCTCTCAATTCCTATTTCCCACATTCTAGCAAAATGTCGAGGAGATCCGGAAAGGAAGTGATACCTTCTTCTAACCACCCAATCGATCCAAATTTTCAAGTGGATGAGCAAGACCAAATCACGAGATGGAATTCGGGTATCATCAACAACATCCACATTATTCACCTGCATCACTCCCACAAGGTGGAAGCTATACAATTTCTCAGCACGGATCTACAAACATGGGGGCAACACAACCAGGAATATCACCACCATTTGATAAGTTTTAATATTAGTTACAATTTATTTTATACAAACTATAATTTTATTTGCATTATTATCTTAATTATAGTCTAAGTCGTATTTTAACAATTAAAGGTACATCCTCTAACCCATCTGATGCCCACAATCTTGATCAAGATGATGATCAAGAAGATGATGATTCTGACAACACTGCACCAACAAAATCGAAACAAGCTTCTTGGGTGTGGGCATACTTCACAAAGAAAGAAGATCCGCAAAAGCCCGAGACATCCAAGCAATATTGCAATATTTGCAGCAAAGGACTTGCGTGGATGGCGGGTGCTGGAACCGGAACTTATGCAAAACATATGAAAACGCACAAGATCTACAAGGATACGACGGCAATGGCGGGTGGTATGAGCGGTTAAACTATGCTCACCGGGTTTACCTAATGACAACCTGGTCCAGGTTTTTTTCATTATGATAGAGAAAGAATGATAGATGGCATGGCTAGGTTTATGATTGCTGAACAATTACCTTTTAATTTTAGTGAAAGCTCTTATTTTGAAAATTTGTTTGCACTACATTACAACCACAATATAGTAGAGTGCCTAGGAATACGCTAAAACGTAGAGCTTTTGCACAACATAGTAAAACTAGAAAGCTACTAATGGAAATGATGAATGCATTTGATGGTCGTGTTTCATTAACTAATGACATGTGGACCTCTACTACTAATGAGACATTTATCTGTGCTACACTTCATTGGATTGATAGTTCTTGGACGCTTCAGAAGCGTATTATTGCCTTTGATATTTTTGATGATGCACATACTGATTTTAATATTTCTGAAAAACTTGTTGAAGTGTTATCTGAGTGGAACTTGTTAGATAAGGTGTTCTCTATTTCTTTAGATAATGCTTCAAACAACGTTAGGTGTGTAGATTACCTAAAATCTAATAGGAGACTCACACTCTTGCATGATGGTGATTACTTGCATATTCGATGTTGTGTGCATGTTGTGAATTTGTGTGTACAAGATGGTTTATCTAACTTGACATCTACATTAGAACCACTTAGGCATGCAATGAGAAAAATTAGGAAATCGACTGTTGTTAAAATGAGTACAAAAAAATGTGTGAGCAATCCGGTATACATCATCGCCATTTTGCTCCCGACACCCCCACTAGATGGAACTCCACATATGAGTTGTTAGTTAAGACTGGGAAACACCGACGCATTTTGACTAGTTTGTATAACTCTATGGTTGTTCAATCAAATCAGGAATTAATGGGTCCAAAATTTTAGGAAAAGGCTAATTAATATTGTGAGCAAGGTTTTAAAATGTTTTGATGCTGCAACTAAGGTATTTTCATTAGTTTATGACCCTAATGTGCATCTTGTCATAAATGAATGTATTAGTATTTTCCATGTCTTGCATGAGAACAAGAATGTTGATGGGATTAGTGAGGTTATTTATGATATGATGTCTCAAATGGTTTAACTATTTTAGTTAATTTCCTTTGATTTATCGTATTGCAACTATTCTTGATCCTCAAATAAAATTGGAAGATCTAACAAATTTACTTGATTATTATTATAGTATTGTTCTAGGAGGTCCACCCAGGATGATTATGTTAAAGAATATGAACAAAAAGTTAATGTAGCATTGAAAAAGCTACACGATGAATATACTTCAAAGTATCGTCCGAAGGAGCTTTCTTCTGCTAGTGGTAGTGGTCCCTCTTCTAAACCACCACGCCCCAGTAGCAAAAGAAGTTCTTTGATTTCTAGTATTTTGAAAAGACCAAAATCAGTTCAATCGGGTTCTGGATTTTGTACATATGATGATTATATTAACTTGACTTTTAGTTTTGATGATGATGATGGTGATATAGATGTTCTTAAGTGGTGGCAAGCACATGAAGCCAAGTTTCCAATCCTTGCAAAGATAGCCCGAGATGTGCTAGCAATTCCAGCATCAACAGTGGCTTCAGAGTCGGCGTTTATTGCGGGCAAACGAGTATTGGATGAAAAGAGATCAAGCCTTGCACCAGACTCAATCAAGGTTGGTGTGGAGAAGTATGATTGGGACTTAGCCGAGCTTAGATCCCAAGCATGCGCATTGCAATATGAAGGCCAATATGATGAGTGGTATGAGATGAATGGGGATAACACCACTTCGGACTTCTATCTTGTACTATTTTAGAATGTATTAGTATTACTTTCTTTCCATGTAATCTTGTTTTTAAGACTTATAAATTGAAATCATGTAACCTTTTAGTAGCTGTACTCTTTTTCCTTATTAGGGTTTTCCCAATGGGTTTTTACCTAATAAGGTTTTAACGAGGCCGTGAATCATATAATAAAATTCTCTTTGATTCAATCAAAAATTTTAAGTCTTTGTTTCTTACACATTTAAGATTATAAACTTGAGGAATAACCTATCTAGCTAGGAGTAAAGTGGATGAAAGGAACAGTGTGTGCGCGCAAACGGATCTCAAATCTGACCTAAAATGAAGATTCTAGAGCCGACCGACCCATAGTGGGTCGGTCGGCTCCAGTTCTTGAGTCCCGAATCTGGAACTGATATGGAACCGATTGGAACCGGTTCCAGAACCGGAACCAGAACCGCTCTGGAACCGGTCGGAACCGGTTTTTTGACCGAATCCGAAGTGAATACAGATTTTGGAACGGGAACCGGACCCGCCCAGGACCGGTTTTGAATCCGAATACAGATTTTCCGGAACCGGAACCGCTAAAACCGGAACCGGTGGAACCGGACCCGTGGCCACCATTAATTGTAGCTATCCGTAGCTACAATAGGGTAGTTTTGTATTTATTGAAATGTTATGGGATAAAAACCAAAAAAAATTCACTCGCACTCATGGCGATGATTTCACATTTTTCTTTTTATCTTTTTCTTTATCTTTATCACAACAATCATAATTTAAAGGGTTATAACTTTTAATATATAAGTCCAAAATAAAAAAAGCATATCATTGTTCATCTAAATTCAAGCTCTTCAAAACAAGACCAGTCATTGATATATTTTGACAACTTTGAAAAAAATAAATTATTTTTACATGTATAAATTGTTCTATACTTTAATCTGAGGATGTATGTACGTATTTTAATGTGATAATGTACATGTTTTAATGTGACGATGTACATGTTCAAATGTTAGAATGTACATATTCTTTAACATTTGTATATATTTGTATGGCCATCTGTGCAAGATTTATCCCTTATATGTACAGATTTTAATCTAAGGATGTACATATTTAATGATTCGTACAGATTTATGTGACCATCTGTATATTTTTATGCGAGGATGTACATGTTTTTACGTGTGGGTGTACATGTTTTAGTGAACATTTGTACAGGTTTGTATGACCATCTGTACAAGTTTTCTTTTACGTTATGGGTACTTGTAAAACTAATTTTTTTTAAGTTATAATAATTAAAAGTTTTTTGTGATAAAGAAAGAAAAAAAAATTAAAAAAAAAGAAAAAAAGAAAGAAACTAAAACGGACGCGACTACAATGGTATGTAGCAATCTTGACTACATTGACCTTTAGCCAAGACAGATTGATTATTTTATAAAACCACACCGGATGTTACAAAAGTTTAGGTTGATGTAGTACATTACTAATGTTTAAACTGCTCGCTAGATAACCTTCCATTTCACTTTATTCAAAGCACAATAGTGGAAAAATCTTTCTTCGACGAGAGGATACGTCTATCTTCGGCGATAGGATAGGTCTCAGGACTCTCTATTTCCCTTTGTCCCTATTAAGGAAATTACTAACTGAGTAATTCTGTTACTAATAAATTTTGTTATTGTAAATACATTTATTAATTTGTGCTAACAAACTCAACAACCCCCTTACACTTCTCCACTACCCAAACATTTAGGACCTAACAACAATATGAATGTTGTACTACATCTGTATAATTTGGTGAGCTTCTGAATGAAATCCTCAAGCAGTTTTCCATTCTCTTATATGGTATCAGCCTCTACGATCCCCTTTCCCTGCTTTGCGCCCCTTCCGTAAAACCCAGCGCCAGCGTGAGCCTACCATCTCAAAACCGATTTCCCAGTGCCAGCATCACAACCCTCCCCTCGGTGCACAAGTCGGCGCTCTTCCAAACCCCTCGTGCAACACTCAGCAACCAGCACCGACGTGCGTCAGCGATCCTGTTGTTCGCGCCCCCCACCTGCACACACCTTCTCTGTGCCAACACCTCGTCACCGCCCAACAACCCCGTTGCCGATAATTCCCTGTTGGTCAATCACCTCCATCAGTCGTGCCAATCTCTAGCAAACCCACGCACCTTACATCACTTGCCCGTAACAATACCTCTATCCCTCTTTATTTAACTATTTTTTTTATATATCCTTTTGGATACGAGTCACATATATATATATATATATATACTATCTCTCTAGCTATATATATCTATATCACATTTCACCCACCACGTTAGATATATATCTATATCTACAACCAACTCATGGCCCAACTTTCCACCACGTTAGCCAACCCCGATGATGCCAACAAACCATTTGTCATTGTTAATTTTGCTAATGTGATTAAACTCAATCCACAAAATTATATCACATGGAAAATCCAACTTACTACTATCCTAACCGGTTACGATCTCCTTCGTTTTATAGACGGCACTTTTCCAGCGCCCGCCTCCACTCTTGCTACCGGCACACCCAACCCTGAATACACAGCCTGGCTTTGTCAAGATCGGCTCCTCTTTGGTGCACTCGTTGGCACTCTTACACCAACTGTGGCCCCGCTCATCACCCATGCCAAAACTACCAAACAAGCATGGGATATCCTTGCTAAAACCTACGCAAACCCGTCCAAAGGTCGGGTTAATCAACTCAAGGATCGCCTTCGTTCTACGGTTCATGGTGCGTAATCGGTCTCCGACTACATCCAATCCATGGTAGCCACGGTGGACCTCCTTGCTGAACTCGGCAAGCCCATAGACACCGACGATCTCGTCTCCTATATCCTCCACGGGCTGAATGAAACCTACACTGCCATCGTTGATGCAATAAAGGCCCGTGACTCTACCATTCAAATCGCCGAACTGCACGACAAATTACTCGTGCGTGAACTCGAACTCGCCACCGCCACTGCTCCAGCTACCGCACCCGCCACTGCCCTCATAGCTCAATCCCGACCAAAGAACGCTAGGATGCGCACTTCGCCCCATAACCCCACCACCGGTCGCCCGTATATACCGCCACCCGTGGCCAAGCTAGCCCTCGTCCATTCCTTGGCAAGTGTCAATGGTGTCGGGCAGTTGGTCATGTCATTGCTGCATATCCAGAGTTCCGTCGACAATATCCTGATGCTCGTCCCACCACCGAACACTGTGTCCGCCCCCCAGACCAACGTCACCATGACACATGCCCGGAACCGGATTTTTTAGTTGACAGTGGCGCCTCGCATCATGTAGTCGACAACCCAGATGTCCTTCAGAGTGCATATCCCTACTCTGGCCCTGACGAGCTCTTCATGGGAAGTGGTGAAGGTTTGACAATCACACACTCTGGAACTTTGCCACTTACTCTTCTGTATGTTTATTACCACTCTCCAATACACTATGTGTTCCGACTATGACCAAAAATATTATTTCCGTGTCTAAACTTGCTTCTGAACACAATTGTGACATTGTTTTCTCACCTCATTCCTTTTTTGTGAAGCATCGAAAGACCGGTAACCTGCTTGCCTCTGGTCCTTGTGTCGGCAGCGTGTATCTTTGGCCGTCCTCTGCTCCAATCACGCACGTAGCCACGGTTAAGCCTACCAGTGCCGTCTGGCACCATCGTTTGGGCCATCCGTCCACCGCCATTTTTCAATTTCTACAAAATAAGTTCAATCTTTGCAAGACACTATTTCGTCAAAGTGATTGTAATCCCTGTCAGACCAATAAAAGTCACAAACTTCCATTTTTTACTTCCACATTACACTCCACTCGCTTCCTTGAAATTATATTCAGTGATGTTTGGACTTCTCCTGTTCTCTCATATAATGGCTTTAAATATTATGTCATTTTTGTTGATCACTTTACGCGCTACACCTGGCTCTTTCCGCTCAAACGGAAGAGTGATGTCGCTCATGTTTTTCCCCAATTTCACAAACTTGTGACCAATTATTTTGCCACACAGATAAAAGTCCTCTACTCCGGCAATGGTGGTGAGTTTCTCACCTTACGACCCTATTTACAGACTCATGGAATCAGTCATTTCACTTCCCCACCTCACACCCCTGAACACAACGGTCTCTCCGAGCGAAAGCACCGTCACGTTGTTGAAACTGGCCTAGCCCTTCTCTCTCACTCTGGTCTACCCCTCACCCTCTGGCCTCATGCCCTGCTCACTGCGGTCTTTCTTATCAATCGTCCCACTCCCACACCTTCACCTCAACTCCCCTTACACCCATGTGTTTCATAAACCTGCAGAATATGTTAAGTTGCGCTGTTTCGGATGCTTGTGTTATCCTTGGCTACGCCCCTATACCACTAACAAACTGGACCCAAAGTCCATTGCGTGTGTATTTGCAGGTTACTCCACCACACAACATGCCTATTATTGCTTGGATCCAGTTACACATCGGGTTTATGTCTCTCGTCATGTCCGTTTTGTCGAAGATGTTTTCCCATATGCCAAGCTCCGGTCCTCCTACTCGCCCGCCTCTCCCCTTGAGGCCTCTCCTTCCGCATGGACAGATCTTAATCTACCTACGGCTCAACCATCCACTACATCACCTGGACCACCACCACCCCCCATAAACCCGGACCCTCCATCCCCCGCTTCCACCTCCACAACCCCCACCAACACCAGTTCACCAACCTCCCATCCACCGTCTACCGCCCCACATTCTCAGGCGCCCGCCACTACATCATCGTTCTCCCCTTCGTGCACTACTCCACCACCCCCTCAAACAATGCCATCCCGCTCTATGGTCACTCACTCTCAACATGGTATTACCAAGCCTGTCCATAAACTCAACCTCACTGCTACACTTGATCCTCCCTCTGAACCCCGCACCATCACCCAAGCTCTTAAACATCCCTGCTGGCGGGCTGCTATGCAACATGAATATGATGCACTTATCCGGAATAGCACCTGGACCCTCGTACCTCCCTCCTCGTCCCAAAATCTGGTCGGCACCAAATGGATTTATCGCATCAAATACAACCCAGATGGAACCGTTGATCGATTCAAAGCTCGCCTTGTTGCCCAGGGTTTCACACAGCAACCAGGATGGGATTTTCACGAGACTGATAAGTGTCCAAATGAGCATGTTTTATAGGTGTATTTCATATATTATATTAGCACTTTTCTTGCTCATTTCTCCACTTCGGTTAGTTTTCCTCTAGTTCATGTTTTATTGTTTATCTCACATATTTATTGGTTTAACATGAGGAAAACCAAGCTGGGAGTAAAGTAGACAAGAGACGAACGCATAGGCACAAACGGCTCAGAAAACGGAGTCCAAACGAAGAATCTAGAGCCGGTCGAAGTTCGTAGAAGGAAATAAGTCACGGTCAGCACTACAAACAGCATTACAACCGCCTGCACAACCGCCCCATTTTGAGGCGGACATAGAGGCGGACTCCCAGGCGGACATAGAGGCGGACAACACACAACCCCTTGTTTCGAGGCGGACGCAGACGCGGACGCGTGTAAAAATTCCAGATCTGAGACGCGAACAGTTTTCTTCTTCTTCGCGCGCCGTCTGCAACTTGCCTTCGCCGACTTCTGCAACTCGTCCACTGTCTCGACGCCTACCTTAATTCACGCCTGTCTTCAAGCTTTGTCCCCTCAATTAATGAGGAGCAATCAACGAGCAATCAATGAGCTGCACCGCCTCAATCAATTCACGCGTTTCCTTATCTGCTTCCTTTCTTCTTCTTCTTTTCTTCTATAAAAGCCACGAGCTTCTGCTCAAAAATAACAAGTCCTTCCCACGAGAAACACTACCGTATTCCAACCGATCCATTATCCCTTCCTCCCGTCTTCTCCATTTTATTTTCTCTTCATTCCACAAAATCCACCTCTAGCCTACGTATACAAAATAGCAGAGCGAGACGGAGTGATTACGGATGATTTCTATCATTCTTGTTTCTGTTATTCTATTTAATATGTTAGGCTAGTTTACCTACGCTCTGGGAATGGCTATTATGTGTGTGTATTAATTATGCTATATTTTTACTGGTTTATTTATATACAGTTTGTTACGCTTTAAGGATTATCTCGCACCTTTTTAATAAATCTCGCGAATTTATTAAATTGCTCTACTAAGTCTATTTTGATCAGACCAGGTGATAATAGACAGGTTGATTAAGGCGTAAAACTGGAGGAAACTTGATTATGATTTAATAAGTTAGTATTCAGTTGCAAATGTAATTCCTCAAATACTCCTCTGCCGCTCGCAGGCTTTTGCTTGAACCTTGATTAGAACCTTGCATTACAGGTGAACGAGTTCTTATGAGGCTATGACTTAGTCCTTAAGATAATTACAGGAACCTTGCCAAATTATTAAACCAGTAGAGATAGCTTAATTATGCATATTATATTAACCTGACCCAGAGTTCCATTTTATTTATCTGTCAACTTAGTTTATTTTATTCTTTCTTTTTATTTATTTTACAAGTCAATTAATCCACCCCCCCTCCTGTGACACGCTTAGGTACTATTATATGTACATTAGTCCCACGGTTCGACATCCGGTTGCTTACATTTTCACTATACTACTGCGACCGGGATTTATTTGCAGCCCGACGTTATTTTTGGGTTTTAATTTATTTCTTTTATGTTAATTACACCTGTTCTAACCACTCACAAATATAACGTCTGCAGAGACTTTCAGCCCTGTTGTCAAACCAGTCACCGTCCGCGTTGTTCTCACACTTGCTGTCACTAACGGGTGGCCTCTTTGTCAACTTGACATCAACAACGCCTTCCTCCAAGGCTCTCTTCACGAAGAAGTTTACGTTCGTCAACCGCCCGGCTTCCATGACACCGTGCATCCGGGCTATGTCTGTCGTCTCTTAATAAAGCTTGTATGGTCTTCGTCCGGCTCCCCGCGCCTGGTGGTACACTGAACTCAAAAACTTTCTTACCCATTATGGTATTTGTCCCTCTCAGTCTGACGCGTCCCTCTTCATCTCTCATCGTGGTGGTTCCACCCTCCTAGTCCTTGCCTACGTTGACGACATTATCATCACTGGAACAATCCCACATCTGTCAGCCAATTCCTCCGTCAACTTGCCGCTCGTTTCTCCTTAAAAGACCTCGGCCCCTTGTCCTATTTTCTTGGAGTCGAGGTTCTCCCGTGCTCTGGGGGTCTCTTTCTCTCACAGCGTAAGTATATACACGATCTGCTTCATATAAAGCTGGTATGATGAACTACAGTAAGGGCCCTACACCAATCTCGGCAACCACACCCTCTTCTTAAAAACTCTGGCGAGCCCATCGACACCCCAACAACCTACCGCGGCATTGTCGGAGTCTTCAATATCTCGGCCTAACGCGTCCTGACATTTCCTCACCGTCAACCGTCTCTCTCAGTTTAGCAGGCCCTGACGACCGACTCACATGGACTGCCCTTACCCTCGAATTATGCCGTAACTTGCTACGCTACCTTGCTGTACACTTCATCTGGCCTTGCCATCCGCCCATCTCCACTACTGCTTGCATGCCTTTTCAACGCTGACTGGGCAGGTGACCATGATGACTATGTCTCCACCTTGGTTTACATCGTCTATCTTGGCTCCAACCGTCTCGTGGAGCTCTCGCAAACAACGGGCTGTTTGCCGATCCTCCAGTGAAGTTGAGTACCGTGCCCTTGCGACACTGCCTCTGAAATTTCTGGCTCTTCTACCTTATAACGAACTAAACACCAGTCGCCAACTGTCCTTCATTGCGACAACATGGGTGCTACTTTCTGAAATACCCCTAAATTAATTTAAATTAATTTAAATTAATTTAGGGGATTTCTTTTATTAAACCTTTAATAATACTATTAAATATTAAATTATTATATGGATTATGAATATTAAATTATTATATGGAATTATGAATGTAAATTATTATATGGGGTTGTGAAATTTATTTAGGGGTTTTCTTCTATTTAACCCTAATTATTATACATTATTATATGGTATTATGAATTTAATAATAAGATTTATAAGTCAATAAATCTTGGGAAAATTATTAAACACTCCATATATATTATAAAGATTTTGGGAAGTGTTGGAACAATGTTTTGAAATATAAAAGTCAATATAAAATTCTAGAAACCTTAAAGCTTATTAAGCCTTGCTAGAGTTGACTTTTTGAGAATGGTCAAACCAGGTCATGAAACCTACACCAATAAATAGGTTATGAAAAACCATGAAGATCGATAAAAAGAACGTCAAAAACGGATCATCCTAGCCAAAGTTATGCTAGATTGAAGTTTTGAATCAAAATTTCATAAGTGCCACGTGTCAGCCTCTCGTGCGTCCCAACACTTAGCAGATTTTTACTCCTTGATTTTCTCCAGCAAACAACCGTTTTTGACCTAACTTGTGACGGCCATATCTCTCTCATTACTTCGAATTTTCCAGTGCCGTCTTCACCACTCTCTTCTCCTTAATTCCCTCTTTACATTCATAGCTCATACAATCCCTAACTCCATCCACATCAACGGGAAAATCGTTCTCAAGTTGGCACCTTTCTCAGTCGTAACCCAGATTCCAGTTATACTTCGATTTCAGGTAAAGTTCGTCATGCCATAACTTCCTCGTCTTTCAACCAAATTTCGATTTCTTTAGCTCGTTGTGTAGATCTCTAATCCGTCTACAATTCTTATGTTTATGCCCAAGCCTGAATCATAACCGTTTGGAAGTTATAGTCGCTCAAAGTTTCGGATTTTCCAGCACATAAAATCATACCGAAACAGAGAGGTAAACTCGTAACTTTCGGGTCAATTTTCTTTCTGTATAAAGCGAGTTAGGATTAGTTCTAGTTATCAATGTGTAGATCTAAGTTTCATCTTTCTAATGAGCCCAAAAACAAAGCCTAACTCGATCTGTGCTATAACTTATAGATCCTCGAAAGTTGCTTCACGAACTGGTCTGAAGTTCGAATATTTTCCAGAAACCGATCTCGAAATCACTTCGATTCGGGCAATTCCGGTGAGCTTTCTTCAATTCCTCCCGATTATGCTAACCGGTTTTACAATTCCGACCTAACCCATGTTTCAATTTAGTCAATTACGTGTTAGATTAGGAGAATTTATACGAATTGCAACCGGATTTTATTCTGTACTGAAATAACCCTAGCCTTCGAATTCGAAATCGAATCTTGATGAACTCTGCATTAAAATGGGGGGAAATTCATCATTAGAACCGAAATTTTATTACGAATCCATAGAAACAAGAATCACGCGATTTCGTTCTGTAGATTGTGAGGAATCGTCGATTTAGTACTCGTGTGTTGCGCTGTTCCTGCTGATGAACTCGAGAGTTGTAGGCCGTCCGATCTCAGTTAATAAAGATGGACGGCCACGATTAAAACGTACGATTTTAAAAGTATAAGTTTTTATATTATTTCCAGCATTTAACCCTAACTTGTTGAATTTAGTTAATGGCCTTCCCGAAGGTATTTTGACTTGAAATTTTAACCATAGACTCCTTATTTTATCTAGTTTATTTTGATGTAAATTATTATGGATTTGGAGTTTTTAAACGTAAGTTATGATTTTTACAAGTTACGGAGTTTCTGGAATTATATGGCTAAATTAAAAAGATATTTTTATGAAACAAAAATTTTATAATATGTCTAAAATGTTATAGTTACTGTATATTAAGTTTGGGAATTTTTGGGCAACGGGAAAAGGTTTTAAAAATTGTGTTTGTGAGTTTTTCATAAGAATAACCTATAATATATAGTTTTAATGTATCAAAAATTAAAGTATGGTTTGTTAATTAACTTTTAAGCTGTGGAAAATAAAGGAAACTAAATTAGCATTTTATAACAGTAAGTTTATAAATGTTTTTGTATTAGCTTTCAAGAGAAGTGAAATTATTTACATATATATATATATACTTACTTAAGTAGAAACTTATATAAATTAAGGAATTCAATTATCCTATTTTATTTACTATATTATATGGGAGTTAACATTTTAAATAAACTAAGGAACAAATATATATATATTATTTTACGCATTTATAAAAGGGAATTAAGAAGTAACTTATAGAGAATCAAGGAATTTAACTAAACTACGTTTTATTTATTATATATAATATGGGAGCTAATATGTTTAACTAAACTAAGGGAAATACTTTATTTTATAAACCATAAATAAGTTTTGGATATGTCTACAAGATATTAGGTATAATTAAATACAATAGAATTTCTTAAAGAGTGTTCTGGATAAATCTTAATATATGTAGGTATATGTATATATTATATATATATATATATATATATAATATATATATATAAATACAATAAAAATAGATAAAGGAAATAACATTCCTTGTGAGAAATATAATAGGAAGGATATATATATATACGATAAATAAATAAATAAAAGAAATAAAATACCTTATAGAAAATATAATATGCAGGAATTAATGAGTTAAAATAAAACCTCTACATAATACTAATAATAATACTATATGAGGTGGTATTAATTTATGGTTATGAATTGAGTTTTAGTTACCCTTGAATTTCTAAGATTTATATAAACAGTATTAAAATACATGTATATATTTAGTCAATGTCCACAATGTAAATCTATAATTGGGTTAAGAAAATTAATAAGTTGAAATTTAGGAATATTTGTAATTAGTTTACATAAAGTGTTACACAAATAGATCTTATTATATAATTGAAATACTTTTACATTTAAATGTTCATATTATATAAACAATAATAAAGTAAATGAGTTACTTTTACGTCTAAATGTGAAGAGGATAAATAAGTCTAGATTTAATCATTTCTTAATATTTATAGTATTGAGTAATAACTTAATATTTGAGACAAAATCATTAAAAGGGATTATGGTATAAGACTATATTAAACAATGATTAGGAAATTACTCTAAATAATAATCCTTAAGTTTCTTAGAATTAGTTAGCCATATAAAATACATTTATTACTAATATTCAAGATGTGAGTTTATAAATAAGTGTTGTACATAATAGTAAAGATTTACTAAAAGGTTTATAAATAGAAATTAGATACTTAAAATCTTTAAACCTTTAATTAGATGAAATTAGGTTACATAAGAGATTATATTGATTTACCTTTTTACACTGGAAATATTAATGTGTCATTTGAATATAAGGTATGGGGATTTTTCAGAATATATTAACTTATTAAATAGTTAACAGTTTCACTTACGATCCATAATTTAATTCTTTGATAAATTCTACCTTATGTAGATATATTGTCCATCCTAAATACATTAAAGGAAATTAATTTATTAAGTTATACCTTTGAAACTTTTAGGTTTTGTAAACAATTTAAAACGTATTTAAGACTTAAGTTTAGTGAAGTTTAGTATAAAAGGTTTATACATAGCCTATGGAGGGAATGTGTGTAAAAATATAACATTTAGGAAATTAAATGTAAGTAAGGATACATAAAAGGTTATCTTAAAACACCTTATTATATAGTTATGATAAAGTAAATAATATACCCTGTGGATACTAAATGTAAGAGTCCGATGAGTCTGAGTTAACTATAATATGGTTATTTCAGGATGAAAAGTAATTTAACAACTTATGACAAGATTAATAGATGGTTGTAATTAAAGGCCATTCTGAACTAAAGATAAGATAATTGAGTTTAGTAGCTCAAATAAGTTATACTAAAATGCATCTACAACACTACGATTTCAGTATACGGGATGTAGATCTTAATTAAGTTAAGGGGGAAAACTTAGTTATAATGGGTTATCTAGTAGATATTGATAAAGATACATAGTCAATAAATTGTGAAATAACAGTATAGTATTCTAAGATAAACCCATCATTGGTCATAACACGATGTATGTCCTAAAGTAAGAATAAAAGTATTGAGCTTAAGAATTGTTATTGAAATTCTAAGATTGATTGAATAACGTATAATGCACTTATGTTATAAAGGTCTTTAATGTGAGAATTATGGTTAGGTATGGGTAAAGTGGATAAGGGTGGAACAATCAACAAGTGTTAATAAAATACTTGGTCTTACAACCTTGGGTTATACAACATTCTAAGACAAGTCAAAGGTTATTCACAACATTTAAGTGAGGGCTTAAAAGACAATTGAGACTTTGAAATAAGAGTAAGGAGTTTATTTAAGTGTAGCATAGGCTACAAGTGTTTGATGATAGACTACTTTTAATATTCTTCAGAGTAATGTTGATTGTTTGCGCAAGTTGATTAGAACTGCTACAACGTTACCCAGGTACGATTACTCGTACTCAGCTTGTTGTGTTTTGGACTCTGTGGAATGTTTTGTACGATTTCTCGTACTCCGATATTTTTGATGATTGACTTGTGGAATGTTTTGGAACACCAACTGATCTTGAATGGATTTCAAAAGGGAAACTGTTTGGGTGACTAACTGAGCTTGCTGTGACTAACTGAGCCTGTATGTGAAACTTCCTTGGTTATTGGTTCCTCCTATCTGGTTGTTTCACTAGATATTAACTGCCTAGGGTTTACGCTTCTGCACTCTGTAGGACTGAGTGTTTTGGTATTGCTCTGGTGCAGTTAATGATCTAGTGGGGTAACTAGGAATATAGGAAAGTATATGGTATTGGTAAATTCTTCCTTTGGACTATGGGTATTGTTTCATCCATGAGTCGAGTTTGATCAGCCTAATTGAGAATGGATTCTTTCTATTGGGTATTAATTGTTGAGGGTTTACGCCTCTGCACTCTGTAGGACTGAGTGTTTGGTATTGCTCTTGTGCAGTTAATAATCTAATGGGAATATGGGAAATGTTAATCTTGGTACTGAGTATGGATTATTTATACTAAGTGGTGCACACACTTTTCACCGATGACTGAGAACGGGTCGGTGGCAGCGGAGGTCTGCTATACCTCGCCCTTTGTGGCAACTGACAGCGGAGGTCTGTTTACCTCGCCCTTGTGGCAACTGACTGGCGGTGGGGGCCATCTCTCCCAATTGGTTTATTCCACTCTTGAGTATATTTTGTCTATGGGAATCATCTTCTGAAATGGTGGAGACATAAACTGTCTACCACGGGTCATGGATATTAATGTCACTTCTAGTCCTTTGTGACTACTTAAGTCTTTCTCTTCTTAACCAGAATTGGTTCTAACCTCAGCAATGGGTGCTTACTAACTATGTGGTGTGTGACTACTTAAGTGGATGACTTGGTTTGGAAGTTCTTTATCTCTATCTTTGTCTTGTTTTCTTTTCTCTTTAACTTGATTGTTTTGAAGTGCTTTATCTCTGTTTTACTTTTAAGAGTTTGTTTTCATGTTACTGTTTATTTTGAAGAGTTATGCTTTATAAGTTTGTTTTTGGAGAATTGTACCAGTTCCATTCCAGGGAACTGACCCGCCCCTTTTGGGGTGGGCTGCTTGGTTTCATCTTGCAGGTACGATTGATTTACAGGTGGCCACGAAGAGAATGAGCGTTTGGGTTGGGACTAGGTTTTGTGGAGAGAGAATATGTTTAATTTCTATTATGTTGTTAAGTTTTCTCGAGTTCAGACCGTAGCTTTGTGGATTGTAAGTTGTAAATTGGTGAGGTTTGGTGCCGGGTGTTTGGAACCCGATGATCTGTACGCCTTTAGTATTTATTTCCGCTGTAATTATGTTAAGTAGGGGCGTTACAGAAAGTGGTATCAGAGCGTAGTTACGCTCTGAACCCGAGAAAACAAGCCGAGTGAAATACTTAGATTATTAGGTGCACTTAAAACTGGGGAATTGGGGTAGAATGGGAAGTGAGGATTCCAGTAAGGCACGACTCCTAACCCTGCTTAGATTAGTGAATGATTTCCTTATACACTTTTCTTTTTATGAATATCTGTAGAGAATGGTGTGCTATTGTTCTGTTCGAACAGTAAACCACGATAGAAATATAGGTTGGAATATCATCTATTAAGTACGATAAGATTTTGGTTGAGATAAACCAAATATTAAGCTATTTTTCAAAAGCATACTTATGGAGAATTCATTGCCAAAAATGCAATCCTTTAAAGGCTAGTACATATGTTCTTAGAAATTTTAAAGAATAATTTTAATTGAAAACAGTATACAAATAAATAGAACTTAAATAACTAAATTAGTATTGATATTATGTGGAAGTGCTTCAACTCCTTTAAAGTTTCTAAATAAATCTCAAGAATTGCTTGGAACAAATTGTTGCCTAAAGGTAATGTTTGGATAAATCTTAAGTCTAGAAAATTATTAAGTTAACCAACACTAGTAGCATACACCCGAACCCATAAAACACATTAAAACTCTATGTTAACTTTAGAAGAAAAACACATAAACCTAACACCCTACGGGAAGTGCCTGGTGCGACGAACTCCTAGGCTGAAAGTAGTGGGGGTGCACACCCACTTCTAGAAGTTTAGGGGCTAGACAAGCCTTGTCATCTAACCGTATATAATCTTCCACGCAGGTGATGGATTGTGTTGAACTTGAGGGGAAGTGGTGGTAAGACGTTACCATCATGAAATCTTGAGCTAGGCATATTTCATTGCTAACCACAATGAACAAATCAATATTTGTATCTTAAGATCCGGTATTAAAACTCATAAATGTAAAGGGTTTATTGAGTTAAATCTTTGGTGAAAAATACCTATATATGGAGGAAGGGGATTAAGTTTGGGTACTCCAAGATACAACATCTACCCCTGGTTGGATCAAAAAAAAAAATCAATAAAAGAAGTTACTTAAAGATTGAGTGAAGAGAAGAGTAATACTAAACTAAGTATCATTGATCCTTAAATACTTGAGTATTGAGCATCTTAAAAAAAAAAAAAAAAAAAAAAAAAAAACATTGAGAGTTACTTAAAGATTGAAAATTCTCATGTTTACTTGGAAGTTTAACATTATACAAGTATAAAATTTTAAAAGACACACTAAGAGTGATATTTACTAAAAGCCACCATTGTCTAAGAGAGTACTAAGATTTAATAATCAGAAGAACACTTACATAGAACAAACCCTAAGAAAAATAATCACCAAGAGTGAGTAAGTTTTCATTAGACTAGTTCATTTGACTTAAAATTTATATAGAGTCCCTATCTTGAAAAATAAATTTAAGATAAAGAAATCAGATTTTGGAGCTACATTATAATTGATAAGAACTTCTTTAGATTCTCCCTTGGGTGGTGAAATTATGTAATATATAATAAGTAAATTTTATAAAGTAAACATAGAAACAATTGAAACTTGGAAAGTCATAGAAAATATTTATTTATAGAGTTTTAACATATGGGTGGGCTATAAACCCTTGAAGATAATTTTGGAAGATTATTAAATGATCTGAAATATTATCCTAAACTACTCAAGTATGTTACACCTGATTTATAGCTTGTTAATGCAATTGATATGATAAAAGATCATATATGGACATATTATTCGTAACCGTCATTAAATGAATGGATAATAATCATAAGGTAAAAATTTTTATAATCACCAAGGAAATACAAAATACATAACAATCAAGAGATACAGATATATATAACGATCATAGATATAATCAACAGTGCAGTAAAATTCAACAAAGCTGGTTAATAAGGTGTTGAATTCTTTGAATGTGCCATTAGTAGCGGTACGAGGGCGTACCTTAGCTCTTTTAAGGGGGATATGCTGGCATACTCCTCCTTCGTTATCTCATCCGGATTATGCCGCGTTTCATTATTAGCAAAGGGAGAACAGTATTAGCAGAATGAGAGGTGTTTGTATGTGCTTGGTTTTTGCATTATTGACTCAGTATGTGACTTTTGATTTTCATCATGTAATATCTTGGTATACCCTGATTCAGTTTGATTTTGAGTAATCTTGAGTGGAATGTTGTTATGGAAGTGGATGGAAATAAAGGATTGGTTTGGTATGGAACTTCATTGGAACTTTTATTGTCTCAGCACACCCGAAACGGTGTGAGTGCTTATTAGTTGATTTTTAAACTTCGAGACGAAGTTTCTTTTAAGGGGGATATGCTGAAATACCCCTAAATTAATTTAAATTAATTTAAATTAATTTAGGGATTTTTTATTAAACCTTTATAATACTATTAAATATTAAATTATTATATGGAATTATGAATATTAAATTATTATATGGAATTATGAATAGTAAATTATTATATGGGGTTGTGAAATTTATTTAGGGGTTTTCTTCTATTTAACCCTAATTATTATACATTATTATATGGTATTATGAATTTAATAATAAGATTTATAAGTCAATAAATCTTGGGAAAATTATTAAACACTCCATATATATATAAAGATTTTGGGAAGTGTTGGAACAATGTTTTGAAATATAAAAGTCAATATAAAATTCTAGAAACCTTAAAGCTTATTAAGCCTTGCTAGAGTTGACTTTTTGAGAATGGTCAAACCAGGTCATGAAACCTACACCAATAAATAGGTTATGAAAAACCATGAAGATCGATAAAAAGAACGTCAAAAACGGATCATCCTAGCCAAAGTTATGCTAGATTGAAGTTTTGAATCAAAATTTCATAAGTGCCACGTGTCAGCCTCTCGTGCGTCCCAACACTTAGCAGATTTTTACCTCCTTGATTTTCTCCAGCAAACAACCGTTTTTGACCTAACTTGTGACGGCCATATCTCTCTCATTACTTCGAATTTTCCAGTGCCGTCTTCACCACTCTCTTCTCCTTAATTCCCTCTTTACATTCATAGCTCATACAATCCCTAACTCCATCCACATCAACGGGAAAATCGTTCTCAAGTTGGCACCTTTCTCAGTCGTAACCCAGATTCCAGTTATACTTCGATTTCAGGTAAAGTTCGTCATGCCATAACTTCCTCGTCTTTCAACCAAATTTCGATTTCTTTAGCTCGTTGTGTAGATCTCTAATCCGTCTACAATTCTTATGTTTATGCCCAAGCCTGAATCATAACCGTTTGGAAGTTATAGTCGCTCAAAGTTTCGGATTTTCCAGCACATAAAATCATACCGAAACAGAGAGGTAAACTCGTAACTTTCGGGTCAATTTTCTTTCTGTATAAAGCGAGTTAGTTAATTAGTTCTAGTTATCAATGTGTAGATCTAAGTTTCATCTTTCTAATGAGCCCAAAAACAAAGCCTAACTCGATCTGTGCTATAACTTATAGATCCTCGAAAGTTGCTTCACGAACTGGTCTGAAGTTCGAATATTTTCCAGAAACCGATCTCGAAATCACTTCGATTCGGGCAATTCCGGTGAGCTTTCTTCAATTCCTCCGATTATGCTAACCGGTTTTACAATTCCGACCTAACCCATGTTTCAATTTAGTCAATTACGTGTTAGATTAGGAGAATTTATACGAATTGCAACCGGATTTTATTCTGTACTGAAATAACCCTAGCCTTCGAATTCGAAATCGAATCTTGATGAACTCTGCATTAAAATTGGGGAAATTGACATCATTAGAACCGAAATTTTATTACGAATCCATAGAAACAAGAATCACGCGATTTCGTTCTGTAGATTGTGAGGAATCGTCGATTTAGTACTCGTGTGTTGCGCTGTTCCTGCTGATGAACTCGAGAGTTGTAGGCCGTCCGATCTCAGTTAATAAAGATGGACGGCCACGATTAAAACGTACGATTTTAAAAGTATAAGTTTTATATTATTTCCAGCATTTAACCCTAACTTGTTGAATTTAGTTAATGGCCTTCCCGAAGGTATTTTGACTTGAAATTTTAACCATAGACTCCTTATTTTATCTAGTTTATTTTGATGTAAATTATTATGGATTTGGAGTTTTTAAACGTAAGTTATGATTTTTACAAGTTACGGAGTTTCTGGAATTATATGGCTAAATTAAAAAGATATTTTTATGAAACAAAAATTTTATAATATGTCTAAAATGTTATAGTTACTGTATATTAAGTTTGGGAATTTTTGGGCAACGGGAAAAGGTTTTAAAAATTGTGTTTGTGAGTTTTTCATAAGAATAACCTATAATATATAGTTTTTAATGTAATCAAAAATTAAAGTATGGTTTGTTAATTAACTTTTAAGCTGTGGAAAATAAAGGAAACTAAATTAGCATTTTATAACAGTAAGTTTATAAATGTTTTTGTATTAGCTTTCAAGAGAAGTGAAATTATTTACATATATATATATATACTTACTAAGTAGAAACTTATATAAATTAAGGAATTCAATTATCCTACATTTTATTTACTATATTATATGGGAGTTAACATTTTAAATAAACTAAGGAACAAATATATATATATTTTTACGCATTTATAAAAGGGAATTAAGAAGTAACTTATAGAGAATCAAGGAATTTAACTAAACTACGTTTTATTTATTATATATAATATGGGAGCTAATATGTTTAACTAAACTAAGGGAAATACTTTATTTTATAAACCATAAATAAGTTTTGGATATGTCTACAAGATATTAGGTATAATTAAATACAATAGAATTTCTTAAAGAGTGTTCTGGATAATCTTAATATATGTAGGTATATGTATATAATATATATATATATATATATATATATATATAAAATACAATAAAAATAGATAAAGGAAATAACATTCCTTGTGAGAAATATAATAGGAAGGATATATATATATACGATAAATAAATAAATAAAAGAAATAAAATACCTTATAGAAAATATAATATGCAGGAATTAATGAGTTAAAATAAAACCTCTACATAATACTAATAATAAGATACTATATGAGGTGGTATTAATTTATGGTTATGAATTGAGTTTTTAGTTACCCTTGAATTTCTAAGATTTATATAAACAGTATTAAAATACATGTATATATTTAGTCAATGTCCACAATGTAAATCTATAATTGGGTTAAGAAAATTAATAAGTTGAAATTTAGGAATATTTGTAATTAGTTTACATAAAGTGTTACACAAATAGATCTTATTATATAATTGAAATACTTTTACATTTAAATGTTCATATTATATAAACAATAATAAAGTAAATGAGTTACTTTTACGTCTAAATGTGAAGAGGATAAATAAGTCTAGATTTAATCATTTCTTAATATTTATAGTATTGAGTAATAACTTAATATTTGAGACAAAATCATTAAAAGGGATTATGGTATAAGACTATATTAAACAATGATTAGGAAATTACTCTAAATAATAATCCTTAAGTTTCTTAGAATTAGTTAGCCATATAAAATACATTTATTACTAATATTCAAGATGTGAGTTTATAAATAAGTGTTGTACATAATAGTTAAAGATTTACTAAAAGGTTTATAAATAGAAATTAGATACTTAAAATCTTTAAACCTTTAATTAGATGAAATTAGGTTACATAAGAGATTATATGATTTACCTTTTTACACTGGAAATATTAATGTGTCATTTGAATATAAGGTATGGGGATTTTTCAGAATATATTAACTTATTAAATAGTTAACAGTTTCACTTACGATCCATAATTTAATTCTTTGATAAATTCTACCTTATGTAGATATATTGTCCATCCTAAATACATTAAAGGAAATTAATTTATTAAGTTATACCTTTGAAACCTTTTAGGTTTTGTAAACAATTTAAAACGTATTTAAGACTTAAGTTTAGTGAAGTTTAGTATAAAAGGTTTATACATAGCCTATGGAGGGAATGTGTGTAAAAATATAACATTTAGGAATTAAATGTAAGTAAGGATACATAAAAGTTATCTTAAAACACCTTATTATATAGTTATGATAAAGTAAATAATATACCCTGTGGATACTAAATGTAAGAGTCCGATGAGTCTGAGTTAACTATAATATGGTTATTTCAGGATGAAAAGTAATTTAACAACTTATGACAAGATTAATAGATGGTTGTAATTAAAGGCCATTCTGAACTAAAGATAAGATAATTGAGTTTAGTAGCTCAAATAAGTTATACTAAAATGCATCTACAACACTACGATTTCAGTATACGGGATGTAGATCTTAATTAAGTTAAGGGGGAAAACTTAGTTATAATGGGTTATCTAGTAGATATTGATAAAGATACATAGTCAATAAATTGTGAAATAACAGTATAGTATTCTAAGATAAACCCATCATTGGTCATAACACGATGTATGTCCTAAAGTAAGAATAAAAGTATTGAGCTTAAGAATTGTTATTGAAATTCTAAGATTGATTGAATAACGTATAATGCACTTATGTTATAAAGGTCTTTAATGTGAGAATTATGGTTAGGTATGGGTAAAGTGGATAAGGGTGGAACAATCAACAAGTGTTAATAAAATACTTGGTCTTACAACCTTGGGTTATACAACATTCTAAGACAAGTCAAAGGTTATTCACAACATTTAAGTGAGGGCTTAAAAGACATTGAGATTGTTGAAATAAGAGTAAGGAGTTTATTTAAGTGTAGCATAGGCTACAAGTGTTTGATGATAGACTACTTTTAATATTCTTCAGAGTAATGTTGATTGTTTGCGCAAGTTGATTAGAACTGCTACAACGTTACCCAGGTACGATTACTCGTACTCAGCTTGTTGTGTTTTGGACTCTGTGGAATGTTTTGTACGATTTCTCGTACTCCGATATTTTGATGATTGACTTGTGGAATGTTTGGAACACCAACTGATCTTGAATGGATTTCAAAAGGGAAACTGTTGGGTGACTAACTGAGCTTGCTGTGACTAACTGAGCCTGTATGTGAAACTTCCTTGGTTATTGGTTCCTCCTATCTGGTTGTTTCACTAGATATTAACTGCCTAGGGTTTACGCTTCTGCACTCTGTAGGACTGAGTGTTTTGGTATTGCTCTGGTGCAGTTAATGATCTAGTGGGGTAACTAGGAATATAGGAAAGTATATGGTATTGGTAAATTCTTCCTTTGGACTATGGGTATTGTTTCATCCATGAGTCGAGTTTGATCAGCCTAATTGAGAATGGATTCTTTCTATTGGGTATTAATTGTTGAGGGTTTACGCCTCTGCACTCTGTAGGACTGAGTGTTTTGGTATTGCTCTTGTGCAGTTAATAATCTAATGGGAATATGGGAAATGTTAATCTTGGTACTGAGTATGGATTATTTATACTAAGTGGTGCACACACTTTTCACCGATGACTGTGAGAACGGGTCGGTGGCAGCGGAGGTCTGCTATACCTCGCCCTTTGTGGCAACTGACAGCGGAGGTCTGTTTACCTCGCCCTTGTGGCAACTGACTGGCGGTGGGGGCCATCTCTCCCAATTGGTTTATTCCACTCTTGAGTATATTTGTCTATGGGAATCATCTTCTGAAATGGTGGAGACATAAACTGTCTACCACGGGTCATGGATATTAATGTCACTTCTAGTCCTTTGTGACTACTTAAGTCTTTCTCTTCTTAACCAGAATTGGTTCTAACCTCAGCAATGGGTGCTTACTAACTATGTGGTGTGACTACTTAAGTGGATGACTTGGTTTGGAAGTTCTTTATCTCTATCTTTGTCTTGTTTTCTTTTCTCTTAACTTGATTGTTTTGAAGTGCTTTATCTCTGTTTTACTTTTAAGAGTTTGTTTTCATGTTACTGTTTATTTTGAGGAGTTATGCTAAGTTTGTTTTATGTAAGTTTATTTTGGAGAGATTGTACCAGTTCCATTCCAGGGAACTGACCCGCCCTTTTGGGGTGGGCTGCTTGGTTTCATCTTGCAGGTACGATTTGATTTACAGGTGGCCACGAAGAGAATGAGCGTTTGGGTTGGGACTAGGTTTTGTGGAGAGAGAATATGTTTAATTTCTATTATGTTGTGTTAAGTTTTTCTCGAGTTCAGACCGTAGCTTTTGTGGATTGTAAGTTGTAATTGGTGAGGTTTGGTGCCGGGTGTTTGGAACCCGATGATCTGTACGCCTTTAGTATTATTCCGCTTGTTTTTCCGCTGTAATTATGTTAAGTAGGGGGTACATTATCTTCATCCCGTCTTCCACTCCCGCATTGAAGCACATGCTATTGCCTATCACTTGTCGTCAAAGGTTCAGGATGGCACTATGTGTTCACCACATCTCCACCGGGATCAACTTGCCGATTGCTTACCCAAAGCCTTAAAGCGTGCCACGTTGAAAACAACTATCTAAGTTGGCCTCACTAAACCAGCGTCCAGCTTGCGGGGGCATATTAAGGAAATTACTAACGAGTAATTCTGTTACTAATAAATTATGTTATTGTAAAACATTTATTAATTTGTGCTAACAAACTCAACAACCCACTTACACTTCTCCACTACCCAAACATTTAGAACCTAACAATAATATGAATGTTGTACTACATCTGTATAAATTGGTGAGCTTCTGAATGAAATCCTCAAGCAGTTTCCATTCTCTTATAGTCCAACCATTTCTCAGTTTCCTTAGGCTGCGTTCGGCATCCATTTTGGTGGTAGTTTTGTGGTAGTGGTAGTTTTGGTCTGGTTGTTTGTGATAGTTTTGTTGGTTGTTTTGTGTTGGTTGTTTTGTGGCTGTTTTGAAAACTAGTGTTCGGCAGACGGCGGTTTCGTCTGTCTGTTTTGAATAAGTTAGTTTTGTGCGGTGCGTTTACCGTTTTCGTTATTACAATTAAAAAATTTATATTACATTTTAAAATAATTTTTTTGCTAATAAAGTTAAAATACATGTAGATATTCAATTATAGCCTTTATAATTATTATTATTTATTAATATTTTTAGTGACAATTAATTTATAATATGTATATATACTCCCTCCGTCCCACCCACATTGTCCTCTTTACTATTTGAGCTTATCGTTTGACTTCAATATTTAACATGTAAATAATACATTTTTATAATTCTATATTTTATAATGGAATCCTTATGTGATAAACTATATATTGTAAAAATTATATTTTAAAAATTATTTTATCTTATATATTTAATATTGAAGTGGAAAAGCGTGCTAAAAAGCAAATGGGACACTTATGACGGGACAGAGGTAGTATTAATTTATAAATAAATTTTTACATATATTTGAAAAAATAAAGAAAGAAATAAACCATTGCATTTAGAGTAAATATATTAGATGTTATATAAAAATAAAATTTTACGGATTATATATTAGTATTTAATATAACATTTCAAATGTATTATACTTAAGATTATTTTAATTTTTAATCAAAAAATAATATCGTTGAAATGAAAAAGCAATTTTTTATAATAATAAAATAATTGACTGTAAGCGAATATATATATAATAGCTATCACTTATTATTTTTTTATTATATATTGTTTAATTGTTGATAAAATATTTATTTTAAACATATATTGTAGTTTTAAAATAATATTTCTATTAAAATTAAATATTATTAATGAAATTCAAAAAAAAAAAATTTAAAATTTAATTTACTGGTATTTGTCAAGAAATGAAAAAATAACGTATATAGCATATAAAATTATTCTTAATTATTAAGAATGGTATAAAACATATAATAACTTTATATATTGACAATCAATAATAGTTTTGTACAAACAGTTTTGTAATAAATTATTACTTAGCAAGTTGAATACTTATAATTGATATTTCTGAATCATACTACAAATAGTTTGTACTCTAATAATTTTGATATAATTGAAAGTTTACATCGTAATTTTTATTAGTTTGCTATTTTCCTTGTAGAATATTTTATTAGAATTGATAGATAGTAATAGTTTTAAGAGACTACTTATCCGTATCTAAATAAACAATTTAGAAAAACATACTAGTTTAAAACTATTATTCTGTATTATTTTCACTAATTTATAATTTAGTATACGAATCTTTATAAAAAAACTAAAAATAAAAAAAGGAAAATAAACTAATTTATAATATATTAATCTATATATTTCAATTTTAATTTAATTTTGTGTCAAATTTAATGTATAATATCATTTTTAAAATGTAATTATAAATATTGAAAATTTAATTAATTTTTAATAAATTATTTAATATTATTAAAATATTTTCACCCCCTTAATTACAGTTTTCTAGCTCCGTTTCTTTCTGTTTACGGTATTCATTATATTTGCAGCAAAAATGGTTGGTTGTTTTGTGGTTGTTTTGTGCTGGTATATTTGTGGCTGTTTTGAAAATTGGTGTTCGGTGATGGCGGTTTGGTATTTTTTGTCAAAAATGTCAAATTCAAAAATACCACATTTATACCACATTTATGCTGTGTCCGAACGCGACCTTAATCTTCTAATTAAGCATGACTACTTTTTCTCATGGTTTTCCTTGTCTCTTTTCCCTTTTGTGGTCTAGTTTTTGGGTTTTTCTTCCTTATGTCTGTACTGTCCTTTTGTATTCTTTTACCCACTTTTCAATGTCTGCATGTTATGATTATTACCCTTTCCTTTTTGAAAATTGTGGATTTGGGTGTGCTTTTGTTTGAGAGTAGTATTTTATGTTTTTTAAACATCTCTTCTCTGCTATTTCTCTCGTTTTCTAAAGGAATCAACTTTGTGTGGTTTCACCAGCGGATCCAGTTTTGTGTGGATAGTAATTAGACTAATCTGGTGTTGTTATAATCTAAGAAAGAAGATGTCCTAAGAACTTTGTTTGAACACCAGTTTTGTAGGAATAATTCTAAGATGTTAATCAGGTGTATTAGGTGCTTAACGAACCTAGAAGATGTCTTAGTAACATGGACGAATGATGTGATGGTTACAAGGGTTATTTAAGTAGTTAGGTGTGATTGTTAAACTAATCTGACTCGTTGATTAGTCTTTATATCCGAATTGATTAGGGATTACTTAACATAAGTAAAGATGTATTATGGGGTTAAGAGAAGGTTGGTAGTATAATCTGGTTGTTAATAACTTAATATGACCAAATGGGTTAAGGGATTGTTAATGTCTTTAATGTGTGTTTATGATGAAGTTGATGGTGTAACTAAACTCGGACTTAAGGTCTTAAGATCTAATATATTATAAACCTATATGGATTGTCTTAGGAGATTAATGATGGTTGTAAGAACTTCTGAACTAGTTTGATCACTTATGTGTTGTTAAAGCCGAATGTATTAGTAACTCATTAGAGTTGTTTTAAGAAGTTAACTATAGTTGTTTATACTTTGAAATCAATATATATGATTTGATGAGTTAATAATAAGGCCAATAGGTCTTGATTGTTTGGATAATTGTGACCTTGTTTCAAGGTATGATTAATGGTTATTTGTTTTGCTAAGTTATTATGATGATTGGTGTTTTTATGGCCAAACGGATGGGTGAGTACTTGGATGAGTATGTCTTTGTATTGAGATATGATTTATGGTTGATTTGAAGTATTTTACTAATCTGGTTAAGATGTTTATCAATGAGGCCGAATGGGTTGGTAAGTGTTTGTATGTTTATGACTTTGATTTAAGGTAAGAACTATGATTTGTTTGATCAAGACTTGGTCTTAAGTAATAATTATGGTTTGAATTGCTAAGCTGATATGTTTATTGGTGTGTGATCTGGACCAAAGTGCCTTGGAAAGTTATATGGTTTTAACCTTGCCTTAAGTGCTGTTTTGGTTGTTGTTATGTTCTTTGTGAGAGTATGATATAAACTTTGTTAAGTAACTTGGCCTTTGAGTCTTGCTATACTTGGAATTGTTATACTCTGGTTAATCAGGATTCAATGAGTAATTCATTGGAATGGATTGTTGAGATATGGCCATGTATGTAACTTGGGCAGTGACTGCCTCCTTGTGATTTATCGGACGCATGGTATGCCTTGGGCTCCATGAGATGCTTCATGGTTTCCTACACTATAGTTTAAAGGTACTATATGGGGTGTGCACATCTTTTAGGGCCTGGAGTGCTTTTGGGAAATGTTGGATCACCTTAAAGATCGGGATTCGTCCCTTGAACTGGTTTGGATAGAAATGGAGGAGTTGAATGGATAATCAATTAAATGAATTGGATTATATCCTTTCTAAGCATACTTGGACACCATGTTGTTATTACTTGAGTATTTGGGTGGTTAATTATCCTACTTGATATATATTGGTTGGTTATGAACTAAATATATCTGATGGCTTATTGTTGTACTCAAACTGTTATTGTTAATACTTGAATTATCATGATAAGTACTTGGTCTATTTTGAATATTACTTGAGCTATTAAATGATTAAGAGTGGCTATGAATCAGTGGCTATTTTGATATACTATTTATTTTGATGGTAGCTTTGATTTTACTCAGCGTTGCTGATTTTTGGCATTATGCCCTGTGGTCCCTTCTCTGTGATTGTTTGAATGACCACAGATACAGGAAATGAAGATGACTTGAAGGAGCTCGAGAGTGTAGGCTAACGGATTAGAGACTTTCACCTAGTCTTCTGGAGTTTTGGTTTTATGTTTTAAAGTTAGTTTGTAAACTTTGTTAAATTTGGATATATAAGTTATTCAGCCTTAGCATTCACAGAAGTTGTGAATGTGGCGGTAGCGCCCCCGCTAGTTTAAAGCTTCCGCTACTACCACTTGTATATGTTTAATATGATAAGAAGATGTAGGAATTTTGGGGCGCTACAAAGTGGTATCAGAGCAAGGAAGCTCTTGATTAAGGATTAAAAATGAACCTTGGAAGGGCTAAAGGGGTTAGGGTGTAAGGCACGCTGTTTCCTTGCATATCAGTTAAACTAACTTGCAGGTTTGTGATACGAGACTTGTAAAGTGAGGTATGAGATGTGTGCTTTGTTTTGAATGATTTAGGAATGCTTTCTGCTTATGTTTGGATTTCTGCTATGAATGAATGCTTAAGTGATTATCAGTTATGTCTTGACCTTAATGGTTCATATTGTGGTTATTGGCTATGTCTTGATCATATTGGTTGAATGTGTTAGGAATAGTTGGAGCTCTGGGTCGAAGATTTTCTTAAGAGGGAGTGAATGAAATACCCCAAGTTTCTAAGGAATGATTTATGTTGCTGTTTAAGTCTTAATAACCTATAAAACACTTTTAAACCCTAGCATTGACATAAGTACACCTTAGGACCAGAGATGTCCTTAATCACACTCTTTATACTCTTTTAGGAGTAGTTAGCCCGAATGCTTCAATATTATGTTGACAACCAAGCTAGTAGGTGATGCAGCAACTAGCTTGTGTAATAAGCACACAAGTAGGTGATTCAGGTAGTAAGCTAGCAAGTAGGTGATCCAGCTAGTGGCAAGCACGAGGTGACAAGCATGAGGTGGCAAGCACGAGGTGGCAAGCATGAGGTGGCTAGCACGAGGTGGCTAGCACGAGGTGGCAAGCACGAGGTGGCAAGCACGAGGTGGCAAGTAGGAGGTGGCATGTTGGGATTGGCTAACATCAAGACCAATAGGAGCCTTACACCTAAGCAACCTAGTAGGAGGTGTCACCATATTATTAGACCACACTTTGGTCCAATGAAAGTAGGTTGCCGCCTCATTCCCTTAGTCAACCCTTATGTGTCATCCTTATATTAAGCCTTAACTAGAACCAATCAGCTTGGAGCAAGTGTTATTCAAGGTGTCACCATTTAAGGTCTTACCCACCTAGGTTGGAAATTGACTAAGCTAATTTCCTTGCCTATAAATACCATCAGCCACCACTCCAAAATACTCCATCCAGCACCAATATTTCATCCTTCGATAAGGAAGAAGAGAAATAAAGATCACCCTGTTGTTCTTATCTTGGCTGAGAGAAAAGAAGAAGAAGAGAGATCCTAGTTCCATCTTTACCTTTCCCAATCATTCATCCACCACTTAAACCCTTTGTAATCAGTAAAAAGAAGGCAAAGAAGGAAGAAACCCACATAGGAAGAAAGCTTAGGCCGAGAAAGGGATGAAGGGGAGAAAGCTCCATCCAATTCCAATCCTTGAAGTAAGGTGTTCATAGAAGTTCTCCATCCATTCCTAGCTGATGGTGGCCGAAAATTAGAGGAGAACCCAATTTGGTGCTCCAAGATTGTCTAAGGTGTCCTAGCTTCTAACAAAAGTTTTCAAGGTTTTAGGGAAGGTTTCTTCTTCAATTCTTAAGGTAACTTCAAGGTTACTATCCCTTCACAAATCTATATGTTTTCAAAGACTAGTACCTCTTTATGGATTATGTAAATTCGTTGGTATTTTGGGGCACAAAACCATTGAGTTGGAAATAAGCTTTAAGGAAGGAAAATGTGCCTTAAAGACCTAACCTATATAACCAAATACATGGGAGTTGATTTGTGATGTTTAAGCATGGTTTGTAAGATTAATTGATCTTGAAACTTATCTGGTTATATGTGTGTTATTGAGGCTGAAATTGTTATGGTTTGTTTGGTGTAACTTCATGGTTACCATCCCATAACAAATCTATGTGGTATACAAGAGTATTACCTCTATATTATCTGATTAATTCGTAGGTATCTATTAGCCTAAAGCTAGAGGAGTTAGAAAAGTGTTTTAAGGAAGAAAAGAATGTGTTTACAACCTAACTTTGATTACTGAATGCTTAAGAGTTTGTTTATGGTGTTTTGTTTCTGTTTAGTAAGTGGAAATAATCTAGAAGTTATTACGATTGTTTTGGATAGTAATTAGACTAATCTGGTGTTGTTATAATCTAAGAAAGAAGATGTCCTAAGAACTTTGTTTGAACACCAGTTTTGTAGGAATAATTCTAAGATGTTAATCAGGTGTATTAGGTGCTTAACAAACCTAGAAGATGTCTTAGTAACATGGACGAATGATGTGATGGTTACAAGGGTTATTTAAGTTGTTAGGTGTGATTGTTAAATTAATCTGACTCGTTGATTAGTCTTTATATCCGAATTGATTAGGGATTACTTAACATGAGTAAAGATGTATTATGGGGTTAAGAGAAGGTTGGTAGTATAATCTGGTTGTTAATAACTTAATATGACCAAATGGGTTAAGGGATTGTTAATGTCTTTAATGTGTGTTTATGATGAAGTTGATGGTGTAACTAAACTCGGACTTAAGGTCTTAAGATCTAATATATTAGAAACCTATATGGATTGTCTTAGGAGATTAATGATGGTTGTAAGAACTTCTGAACTAGTTTGATCACTTATGTGTTGTTAAAGCCGAATGTATTAGTAACTCATTAGAGTTGTTTTAAGAAGTTAACTTTAGTTGTTTATACTTTGAAATCAATATATATGATTTGATGAGTTAATAATAAGGCCAAATAGGTCTTGATTGTTTGGATAATTGTGACCTTGTTTCAAGGTATGATTAATGGTTATTTGTTTTGCTAAGTTATTATGATGATTGGTGTATTTTATGGCCAAACGGATGGGTGAGTACTTGGATGAGTATGTCTTTGTATTGAGATATGATTTATGGTTGATTTGAAGTATTTTACTAATCTGGTTAAGATGTTTATCAATGAGGCCGAATGGGTTGGTAAGTGTTTGTATGTTTATGACTTTGATTTAAGGTAAGAACTATGATTTGTTTGATCAAGACTTGGTCTTAAAGTAATAATTATGGTTTGAATTGCTAAGCTGATATGTTTATTGGTGTGTGATCTGGACCAAAGTGCCTTGGAAAGTTATATGGTTTTAACCTTGCCTTAAGTGCTGTTTTGGTTGTTGTTATGTTCTTTGTGAGAGTATGATATAAACTTTGTTAAGTAACTTGGCCTTTGAGTCTTGCTATACTTGGAATTGTTGTACTTTGGTTAATCAGGATTCAATGAGTAATTCATTGGAATGGATTGTTGAGATATGGCCATGTATGTAACTTGGGCAGTGACTGCCTCCTTGTGATTTATCGGACTCATGGTATGCCTTGGGCTCCATGAGATGCTTCATGGTTTCCCACACTATAGTTTAAAGGTACTATAGGGGGTGTGCACATCTTTTAGGGCCTGGAGTGCGTTTGGGAAATGTTGGATCACCTTAAAGATCAGGATTCATCCCTTGAACTAGTTTGGATAGAAATGGAGGAGTTGAATGGATAATCAATTAAATGAATTGGATTATATCCTTTCTAAGCATACTTGGACACCATGTTGTTATTACTTGAGTATTTGGGTGGTTAATTATCCTACTTGATATATATTGGTTGGTTATGAACTAAATATATCTGATGGCTTATTGTTGTACTCAAACTGTTATTGTTAATTCTTGAATTATCATGATAAGTACTTGGTCTATTCTGAATATTACTTGAGCTATTAAATGATTAAGAGTGGCTATGAATCAGTGGCTATTTTGATATACTATTTATTTTGATGGTAGGTTTGATTTTACTCAGCGTTGCTGATTTTTGGCATTATGCCCTGTGGTCCCTTCTCTATGATTGTTTGAATGACCACAGATACAGGAAATGAAGATGACTTGAAGGATCTCGAGAGTGTGGGCTAACAGATTAGAGACTTTCACCTAGTCTTTTGGAGTTTTGGTTTTATGTTTTAAAGTTAGTTTGTAAACTTTGTTAAATTTGGATATATAAGTTATTCAGCCTTAGCATTCACAGAAGTAATGAATGTGGCGGTAGCGCCCCGCTAGTTTAAAGCTTCCGCTACTACCACTTGTATATGTTTAATATGATAAGAAGATGTAGGAATTTTGGGGCGTTACAGCAGGATTGCTAGGTTAGGAGACAAGGCATCGAGTATTTTTGTGGCACTAAATTATCTCTAATCTTGACATTGAATATTGATGCCTTTGAACTAATAGAAGGGGCAGGATCTGATTGAGCAATACTCTTTCCTTTCCTCTTATCAGATTTGGGTCCAACATTTTCCTAATATATTAATTAAGTCTATAACGTTATACAACTAGACTATATTGTAAAAGAAAAGAATTTCAGAGTGTATATTGTTCAGTTCGCTTACCTGCCCTATGAGTTTGACCAAGTGAACCGGCCAATGAACTGTATTAGTTTGGGCAGCACACACTGTACATATATCAGGAGCAGGCACTGGTAATCCAACATCATCATGTTGAGACTCGTAATCATCCACAAGCACCCTAACATGGTTACTCTTAAGCTGTTGACCGTTCACTATATCGGTACAAGTATAAGGAAACAACTTGCCCCACGCCACCGTAGCATTCTCATCACCAATATTTAAGAGCAACGTGCAGTCAGTAGGCATCTGAAAATTATAGGGAAAATGCATGTTTAGACACTTTTCTAAATTGCTAACACCAAGTGAAAGATTAAATTCTCATGCATTAAATTAGCAAGTTAGTGTAACCTTGAGAGATGCATACGGAAACGGATCAACCGATTGGACGCTACTCTTTCCGCACAGGTGAAGTCTCTGTCTGAACGGGTGAGGGAACTGGTGGTCTAGAAACTTCTTCACTGCTAAACATCTCGGCTCGCGTTCTAGCCATTGCCTCAACGATCCACTGCTCCTTAATATCAACTGTTTTGCCAAATGTTCTTCATATGTCATCATGTTACCTTGGACGCCTTGCCTAGACTCAGGATTTCCAAAATCTTGACGGATTCCAACTTGGCCACCAAAACTGATAGCACGGCCTGGATGACCCGTCTTTCCGAGAGCGCGAAAAAGAGGATCATGGTGCCTGACTGGAGTCCAAGTACCCTGGGACACTTGAGAGCTGAACTCATCCTGTTATGAATTATACAAATGTCATTACAAAATAGTAAAAAGTGGCACAAACCAAATTTTTAACTTTGAATTAACTATTATTATACTCTTTTAAAATTTTAACTCACCATTTGCCTAATAACGGTTGTCGTGGCGTCATCGTACTGAGGATTTTCAAGATTAGATTTTTTGGGAATGCGACTGAGTTTCCCGACTTTCATCCTCTTGTCACTGGCACTCAAAGGTACATCTGATGGTATTAAACCTTGTTTCTCCCACTCTATGGTATGCTCGGCGATACCCTTGCCGCCCAAGTGATGAGGGTACAATTTTTTTTGCGTTTTCTTGCTGTTTTGCATGAAGAGCCTACAAAAAAATTTAAATTACATATATATTATGTGAGGTGAATTATAATAATTTATATCATATGAATGAGAGAACAAGACTACAAATCCACCTGAAACTGCTCGGTATGATGAGCCTCAAGAGCTGCGTCCACTACTCTTCGGTGATACCATCGTACTGCTCCACAGTGGCCTTACATCGCTTGTTGCTTCTGGATCATCCGGATCCTCTACATCGCTCGCATTGTAGATATACTTGTTGGCAAGCAGATGCCTACGGTCCTGAAACTGCCGAGCCATTGCTTGTAGCACACGTTCCTTATGAGAGGGATCTACGCAAAATTTAGCCTACATACACGAACGCAAGATTAGTGACATATTATAAGCAACTCTTGCATTTATATAAAAACAAACATACTACTAAGATGTGTGATCGTTTACCTGAAGGCGCTCAAACATGGTGTCCTTCAACGCCTTAGGCACCCTCATCCAATTGTGGTTGATATTACAGTATGTCTTAACCAGATGCCCCGAGTAAGCAACAAATCCTTCTTCCATTCTCCTTTCGGCTGCTGGTACTCATTGAAGTGCACCGGCTTCGTGAGGGGGCCTTTGTTTGCCTTCAGCGCTCGTGTGGCGCCCCACCTTTTGGGTTTTGTTTGAGATGATGAAACAGTTGTTGGCTCTTCAGCTTGCTGTGATGGGCTAGCCTCAGCCTCTTGTTCTGGTGCGGACTTCCTCGAAGCCTTCTTACCACCACGTGTGACGTGCTTAGTTGGTCTCGTCTGCTGTGGTGGTTCAGCTTCTCCAGTCGTGATGAACTGTCCAACTGGATCGTCCATCGGGTCATCCATCGGGTGATCAGCCACTAAGAAAAATAAAACATTAGATCAAGACTTATAGATATAAACATTAATTAAACATACCAACAAAAATAGTTGAGATAACATTAAATAAAAGATATTGTATCCAACTTAGAACATACATACTCGATTTTTAGTATTATCTGACACCAAAACTTAGATTATTTTCCATTTTCAACCCAGACACCCTCATCATGGTCCGACCTTGTGTAAAGTAATTCATTTTGCAATTCATCATTTGAATCCCGTAATCTTGTTGGAAATAAATTTGTTTCTTCTATCACCTCGTGGTCGCCTTCGTCATTGTTTTCATTTTCAACCAAAACTGGTCTTCTCCCAGGAAGAACAATAGACCACCTACAGTCTTTCGGGTCCTGAACATACCACACTTGCTCGCAATCCTTTCCTAGGACAAATTAATCATTTGTATAGCCGACACGTGAAAGATCAACCAAAGTGAGTCCTTCGTCATTTTGGTAGCCACGTCGGTTGTCTACCCATTTACAACGAAACACTAAAAAAGAATTGACGTGGTAGTCTAGTTCCCAAATGTCCTCGATAACACCATAATACCAACTAGAACTGCTAAATGGTCGAGATTGGTTACCGATTTGGTATTCAGTGATTGTAGCTTCTATTTTTTACCCCACTGTTCTGATTTATCTACTTAGCATCTTGGCGTGCAGTGTAGTATGTATATCCAGTTATATCATACCCTTCAAACGAAATAACATTGGTTTTAGGTCCAATGGCTAAACATCTAATCTCTTCACTGACATATTCTGGATTTGATGAAGCTAGTTCAAACACATGATCTTTGAACCATGATACAAACACTCGGTTTTGTTCAGTTGTCAGCCAAAGATAACCTTTAGTGGGATTTTGTTGCCTTAACTCAGCCATATGGGTATCGAAGAAAAGGTTCAACAACCTCAACGTGTTGTAATACAAAAGATGTGCTTGGTGAATAAGATCACATGGCACCTGCACCATCTTTCTGCCGATGACACCTTTACCCCTATACCTATTGTAGTGTCACAGTTTTGGAATACCAATCACCTCTGCTTCATTCAAATAATCAGTCACATATTCTGTGACTTCCTCAGTCACCATCGCTTCTACTACTATCTCCCTCCGGTCGATATCTGTTCTTCATTCTACTCTTTAGGATACCTATGTATCGTTCAAAAGGGTACATATATTGTAAGTAGACTGGACCACAAAATTGGATCTCTCGAACGATGTGGACAATTAAGTGCACCATTATGTCAAAAAGGATGGGCGAAAGTACATCTCAAGTTGACATAATGTGACTACGGTTTCATGTTGTAGATCACTAAGGGAGTTCATGTCAATTACCTTGCAGCAGATGACATTAAAGAAGAAACAAAATCTGGTTTAAAGCATTTCTAACATTATCAGGTAAAATCCCTCGGATCGCTACTGGAAGTAGATGTAACATTACACATGATAATCGTGAGACTTCATGCCTAGCGACTTCAAATCCTTCATCGAGACTATGTTCTTCCAGTTTGAAGAGTACCCGGAGGGTACTTTTACAGAATGCAAACATTTATAGAAGCTGATTTTTTCATTTTTTGAAAGAGTGTAGCACGTAGGAGGTAGATAAATTCGTTTCCCGTTCTCTTGTGGGTGTAACTCTGGCCGTATACCCATGGCTTGCATGTCTTTCCTTACTTTTAACCAATCTTTTTTTCCCGTTATATTGAGCAAAGTCCCGCTCACTGCCTCACCGATGTTTTTCATGATATGCATGATATCCAAACAGTGTCTGACAGGCAAATGACGCCAATACGGTAACTCCCAAAGATGGAACACTTTTTCCAAATGTTTTTTTGGTGGTTTTGATGTGTTTCCAAAAACATTTACGATGTCCTTAACCTTTGAATAAACTTCCTCGGAGGACAATGGTAAACGGGCTGCACGAGTCTCAGCTTTGCCGTTAAACAGTTTTTTTTTCCTTCGAAAAGGATGATCTTCAGGTAGAAACCTTCGATGGCATATATAAACATTTTTACCACATTTTTTTAAACGTTCTGAACATGTGTCATCCTCGCATATAAGACATGCAAATGTGCCTTTCACTGTGTACCCAGACAAGTTACCATATACAGGGAAGTTGTTGACTGTACAGAACAACAACGCCTTAAGCGTGAAATTTTCTCTTGCATAGACATCATATACCACGATACCCTCATTCCACAATAACTTCAAATCATCAATCAATGGGGCGAGATATACATTAATGGTATAACCTGGCTGCTTGGGACCAGATATCAGGAGTAAAAACATTATGTACTTTCGTTTCATACATAGCCATGAGGGAAAATTGTATATCATTAGCAAAACAGGCCAAGTGCTATGTTGACTGCTCAACGTACCATACGGGTTCATCCCATCAGTGCATAATCCAAGCCTCAGATTCCTGTTTTCATCACCGAAATCGTTGAACCGTCTATTAATGTTTCTCCACTGAGGTCCATCTGATGGATGTCTTAACTTCTCATCACTTTTTCTACCCTCTGCGTGTCATCATAAGTTTTTTGCATCTATCGAATTGGCAAACAACCGTTTGAATCTAGGTATGATCGGCAAATACCACAGCAGTTTAGTTTGAGGACTTTTTTATGAACGGAGGAGTCATCATCCTTATGCTTGTATCGTGACAACGAACATTTTGGACACTTGTCTAATTGTTCGTAATATTCCCTATACAACACAGTTGTTTGGGCATGCATGAATCTTTTTGTACTCAATACCCATTGGACACATCCTTTCTTTGCTTCGTAGGTGGTGGTAGGTAGACCGTTACCATCAGGAAACATATCATGAAGTAACTCAAGAAGTGTCGTGAAGCTCTTGTCACACCATCCATATCTCCCTTTCAGATTGAACAAATTCAATACACTGGTCAATTTACTGTACTTAATGCACATGGGGTACAAGGCTGTTTTGGATGCATCCAGTAATCTTTGATACTCATCCGGCCTATCGGCAAAATTATCCTTGAAATTGTCAAACATCTCATCTATTTGCTCACCATGGTAAGCCATCTGATCACTTTAATTGACACCTAAATTCTGGGAGTTCTGACTCATTGACAGTATCAAAGATGTGATCGGTTCTCATCCTCTTCTGATCATGACTGCATGAGGAGACGTCGTTATCATCAACAGACACCCCATGGAACGTCCATCTTCTATAATGTGTCATGAATCCATGGGTCTTCAGATGAAATTTGTTTTTGGATTTTGGCCATTTCCCCAGGACCGTGGTGAGATCGACATGGTTACAGAAGAAGAAAAAATCACAAGATAATGTAATGATAAAATTGTGACACAAGGATATACGTGGTTCGGTCCAAACATGACTTACGTCCACGGGAGGAGATAGAACAACTTTCATTAAGAAGATGAGGATTACAAGTTTACATGAGGATTACCCAACCAACCCATCAACCCGTGTTTCCCATGTTTCCTTGTGTTTTTTTCCCGAGTCCCTTTGAGTTCCCATAGAACCACCCTTGACTCTCTTGGATGTGATCCCCAAAGTTGGGATGATCCAAAGCTAGGGTACTAGATCTATTTATAGTGCTAGATCTAGACCCTTCACTTATTCCAACATTAACCTTGTAACAACACAATATAATAATGGCTCACAAGTTACAATGGTTACAACTTAATTAACATCATCCATTAACACCTAGAAACAACGAACACTTGGGTATCTAGAAAGCCAGAAGTCTAAACTTCTTTTTCCAAGGATTTAAACTTCCTCATAACTCTCCTCATAACGTTAGAAAACCAAATGCTTCAGACGCCCTTAATTTTCACCGTATAAATGCTCCCACTAATGCATCTTCAACTTCCGTGAAACTCTTCGTGAATTATGACATTAATTGGAAGACGAAACCAATTAACTTCTCAAGAGTAACTCAACGGATTTAGCATTAATTCTAACAATTCTTCCTCTTAATGCTCAATCCGGCCAATCACATACCACCATTGATGCCAAACTTCCTCTTGAAGAATAATCACAAAAACAGCCCACACAAGGACTAAACCGGATAACTTCATCTGGACTGTTTGCATTCCAACTTTGATAAATTGACCACTCCTCCCCGAGCCTTCAAAGACTCATTTGGTCCAAATCTTCATGGACCCGCTACAAACACGAAGTAAGTAGCAACTCAGGAAAAAACTACGCAACCAAAGACAATAGTGATCTCTTCCGTCTTTATCCGGTTCTCATAAAGTCTCCAAACATGACCTAACAGCAGCTTCACAAATGATCACCTCGCAAAGCTCCGTTTGTGGTTATATGCGCGCTACCATAACCCTAGGTCCTTCACTTGCTAGATGATCTCCAGTGCTCCATGGAAGTCCACGATCCGTCACGTGACCCGAGAAAATATTTTTCTCGTTTTCTACATCACTCCACCACCATTGAAGCTTCATTAGATCTTACCATTCTTTATTATCCTTATCCCCACAAAAGGGTTTGTAAAATAAAGAACTATATCTAACTTCAAATTGTGAATGATGCACCGGATTTTTCAAGATCCAAGATCTCCAACTTGATCTCCTTCCAACAACACATCATCATCTCCAAGTACATCCCCACACCAAAAAAGAATCGTGGTTGTGATTTTTTTTACGAGCTCTTCCTCTCTACCAAACTTGTTTTCAATCCAAACTTCTTCTTAAGAGCACGCCACCTCCCTCATGAAAATACCTCACCATCACCGTATATGATACAACATATGAGTCACCAAACTCTCATCATTGCTCGATGAAGAATAAAACCACCTTTACTCTTCAGTGAATTTACATCTTCATTAGCAAGAATTGAGTGCCCAGACTTCAAACATATCATGAACACGATGTTCCGACCAAGGCAAGGAAATGCATGAGCTTCAAGGCACAACAACTTTCTCTCTCCAACACTTTCTTCACTCTTCACTTTTATCAAAAAACCCAATCATCTTGAATCACCATTCTCTCTTCCCAATGACATCTCCACCAACACGGACATCCCAAAAAACCATGAGCTCTGATACCACTTGTTAGGATTTTGGGCCCATTTCCCCAGGATCATGTGGAGATTGACATGGTAACAGAAGAAGAAAAAAATCACAAGATAATTAATGATAAAATTGTGACACAAGGATATACGTGTTCGGTCTAAACATGACTTACATCCACAGAGGAGATAGAACAACTTTCATTAAGAAGATGAGGATTACAATTTTACATGAGGATTACCCAACCAACCCATCAACCCGTGTTCCGTGTTTCCCTTGGTGTTTTTACCCGAGCCCTTTGAGTTCCCAAGACCGTAGAACCACCCTTGACTCTCTTGGATGCGATCCCCAAAGTTGGGATGATCCAAAGCTACGGGTTACTAGATCTATTTATAGTGCTAGATCTAGACCCTTCACTTATCCCAACGTTAACCTTGTAACAACAGTATAATAATGGCTCGCAAGATACAACGGTTACAACTTAATTAACATCATCCATTAACACCTAGAAACAACGAACACTTGGGTATCTAGAAAGCCAGAGTCTAAACTTCTTTTTCCAAGATTTAAACTTCCTCATAACTCTCCTTATAACGTTAGAAACCAAATGCTTCAGACGCCCTTAATTTTCACCGCATAAATGCTCCCACTAATGCATCTTCAACTTCCGTGAAACTCTTCGTGAATTATGACATTATTGGAAGATGTAACCAATTAACTCTCAAGAGTAACTCAACGGATTTAGCATTAATTCTACAAAATTCAATTTCCTCGATGCTTGAATATTGTCTTATCACACCGCAGTCAACATAAGGACATGGAATTTTCACCACCTTTGTCATGTTCTTATTTGCACTGCCGCTTTGCAGAACTCTTTCAACATCTTGTCAAAGTGATCTCCTCATCACCATACATCCAGTCACGCTCCATACTATATGTGAAACCCACAATGGGTATGAGAATCACATTACCGAAATCAATTTTATAGATTGCATTTGTTTTCACGTGTTTATATCCTAATGGAGTGACTAGTTTAAACCCAAATACACTAGCAGTTTTGCCTCAAACATCTAGCCTAACCTAAGGTTCAACCCAAACAAACTAGCATTTTATTTCAAAATTCAAGCCTAATCTAAGGTTCAAACCCAAATAAAGTAGCATTTTAATTTCAACAAATAATTGCATTTTAAAAACAAAAACCACGTGAACTCTTTACTTGTTTGTACTTTTTACGATGTATAGAGGGAGAGGAGGATGGTTGGTAGACAGGGACGACAAGAATGGCTTGACTTTGCTGGAAGTCGTAGACTAATATATAGTGAGACCTGATACAAAAAAATTTGTTATATTAAGACAAAATACACCATTACTAAGATATTTAAAAAAAATCGGCATGAACTTTGTATAATTTCATCCATCTCATGCTCATTATTAAGAATTCACCAAATTCATATACAATAGAAAAATATTTCAACAATTGGCATTAATGAATCAAGATAAAGAATTCTACATGTGAAACGCAATCATTAGCAACATGTATGTTCCTTATTTTACACTAGGTTGCAATTTACAGTGAGTGAAGAGAATGAGATATAAGTTAAAGTATATTACCGGTTCCTAAATGAATTGTTTTCAGCCCTCTTCTCAATCTGCAGTGCGAGACGTGTAGCAGTACCAATCTCTACAGAGGCAACTGCAGACGCAAAATAAGTATGAATTGAGGGCGCAAAACTATATTGCTTATAATGTTTATAGTCGCTGCTTATAATATATAAGCACAAATAATGATCAAACATTGTTCTACCCCATATATAAGCATAATATTCTAGCCCAAATAAGCTAACCTAACTATACTTAAAAGAAAGGCAAAAAACAGCATAAATTTTTCACTTAGACATTTCGTCAAACACCTTATGTGCATACATAATTTTATTAGTTTAACAACCAATCTTGCAAAATTTGACACACACAATAAATATTCACATCCACAATCACAATATGACACAACTCTATCAATTTTACAAACACATTTGCAATTTTTTAGTCAAAACCGAAACTAGCCAATTTGGGGTTTTTACCTTGTTTGTGTTTTTGCTGCAGCAACAGCTTCCGACGACAACCAGCGCACGACCCGAGACGGCGGCAACGACTGGCGAAGGCGGGAGGAGGGTGTGGCGACGTCGGAGCGGGGCAGCCGGGTGGTGGTGGTCGAAATCACAGTCGAAATCGCCGGTAAATAGAGAAGAGGAGTTAGAGATTGGAACAGCGTAACTGCTTCGGGTCTGGGTGAGGGTGTTTTTATGACCTATTTCGACGGTTGTGACTAGGAAACCGCCGAAATAGGTCCTATGTATTTTTTATTAAAAATAACATCTATTTCGGTGGTTTCCTAGTCACAACCGCCGAAATAGACTACTAAATTATCTATTTCGGCGGTTGTGCCTAGAAACCGCCGAAATAGATGTTATTTTTTTTAATTAAAAAATACGGAGTACCTATCTCGGCGGTTTTCTTCAACAACCACCGAGATAGGGGCGCTGAAATAGGTCATTTTTCTACTAGTGGTAGATGAGGTACAAGAAAATCCAATAATCTTTTCTTTGTGTGTTTTAGTTTGTGTGTTATATCTTAGACAAAGCTGAATTTCGTAAATCTTGTATGTAGTTGGAGTACAAAATTTTCATCCTGCTTAGATACAGAGACCAATGCTTTGATTACCTCATTAAGGATACTATATGTGTTGACATCTATGAATTGATCATTGTGATAGGATGCAACTGATAAGCAAGGTCTTTATGTGCTTAATAATCCGTGTTTAAGTACAAGCCGCCTAACAGAGTAAATTGGTAAAGGTGAATGATAATAAATCCTCGAGGAGAATGATCAATTGTTATCGTCATGCTGATGAAATTAAAGTTACAATTGAAGAAGGTACTACACTTAGTAGTTTGGTGCGAAAACAAGAGATATGTAATGACCCCAAAACCGGACTAGTTTTGAGACCGTCACACACCGCGCACTTACTACCTAAGTTACGTAAGGCTACTAAGAAACCGAACCACCGAATATGAATACTTGTATTAAGTAAGAAATTGTCCATGTTTACAAGCCCCTACACCATTTAAAACATAATTAGAAATGTCCGAAGGCTACATAAGTCATTAAGCATCTAGCGCTAAGTACAAAAGTCTTTCAAAACAAAATAAATAAAGTCTCCAAAACCTAAGCGAAAGCCACCACTGATCATGTACAATATATATATATATATATATATATATATATGACAGAAGTGAGCAACCACACTCAGTAGATAGAAACCTTCATCAACAAAGCATGCTCAAAACATTTGAAATCAGATTATGAATAAAAAACGAAGCAGAACGAAACTGAGTTTTCATTAGAAAACTTAAAGCATAAGCTATCAAGCTCAAACGAATAGAAGTGTTATACAAACACTCAAACCAAAGCTTATCAGATTTGCAAATACAAGTGGGGACGCTAGTTCTAAGCTATACATATAGAAGGGAGAGACCCTTGGATCAAAGATCCCACAACAAAATGGTAAAGACCACTAGTTGGACCCGTCGGTCTCTAATCATCCCGGGAAACCTGAGAAACAAAAAAAGAAGGATGTCCTGCGTAACATGCTACGGGATAGCCCGACCCGGCCATCCATGAGTGCATAAATATGCATATATGTGAGTAAATCACTTATATAGACTTAGGGGATCACAACCCCGCAAACAGAAATCAAACAGAGCTCAAACGAATAATTTAGGCAAACCGAGTGCAAAATCAGAGAAGTTCGGACGTACCGAGTGCAAAATCAGAGAAGTTCGGACGTACGTCCGGGCTTGTAAGTCCGGACGGAAGTTTGACAAAATATACATGGTGAAGTCTCGACATGTGTCCGAGCTTACAAGTCCGGACATGTGTCCGAGCTTACAAGTCCGGACACATGCCGAGAGTTAAAACACAAGAAAGGTGGGTGTGTCTGGACTTGTGTCGGGCTTGCAAGTCCGGATACATGCAAAGACTTGAAAACCCATAATCCATCCTCGCACCCCGTCGGACGGATTTCTGGGCACGTTCAAAACTGCTAAAAGATAAAAGGCATCCGAAGTCCTGTCCGGACATGCAAGTCCGAACGGAAGTCCGGACGCGGCAAAAGCAGAGACGAAAACAGAACTCTCACACAATTCAACACAAAAACATGCACAATCAAAACTAGAACAATTATAGAAAGATCTATAAGGGTTTTCAGGGTTAAAACAACCGTAAATAAGCAGAAGAACATTAATAATAAAATGAAACGAACCATCCATAATTGATCCAATTTCTAAACTCCCATGAATGACCATCTTCATCGAATCAATCCACCACCTACCTCAATCAAAGTGCAGAATTCTCACAAAACTGAAGCTGAACAGCAACCCAATAGACCCGCAGACCAAATCGAACTAAAGCACACACTAAACGACAATTCCAAACAACACCAAACCAAAATCCAAACCCGAACTTCAAACCGAGAACAAAAACACAACCAAACTACAGCTCAAACTTGAACGAGCAAGAATACTACAGCGACCAGACCTCGAATCCAACAATGGAGCCGCACAACTGCCCAAGAAAACTGTAAATTTGAAGAGGAAGAAGAAGGAGAAGAAGGAAGAAAGGGCGCTCGAAAATGTCGAGGGAATTGAACGAGAAAAAGAAAGTTTTGTTTTTTCCTAACTTTCCTTACCTTATTTCCAATAAGCTAAACTACCACCTTGCCCTCTTCTCCTCCTCAAACCACAAAGCACCTAAATGTCATAAACCAACTTACATAGAAAAACATAATGAAATTTCAACTTAGAAAATCCAGGTTATAACATTTGTCCCCCCTAAAAGAATTTCGTCCTTGAAATTCAACATACCTTACTGCTCGAGGAGGGAAGGAAACTTAGACCGAAGCTCATCCTCAAGCCCCACGCCGACTCTTCGCTCTAACTGATCCGACCACTCAACCTTAACCATAGGCAGGGTCTTACTCCGAAGTCTATGCTCATCGCAAGCCAAAATCCAGACAGGAATTGCCTCATAAGAGAAGTCCTCACGCAACTAAAGCGAACCAAACTCAATCACATGGTTGGGTCGGGAACATACTCCTCAACATAGACGCATGGAACACATCATGCACACCCGCTAAAGTGGAGGCAACGCCAAACGATAAGCACCCGGTCTGATCCTCTCAAGAATCTCAAACGGACAACGAAGCACGAACTTAACTTCTGCTCCTCCCAAATCTGACCACAACCTCTGACAGGCGAAACCTTCAGATACACATGGTCACCAATTGAAACTCTAGCGACCGCCGCCTCTGGTTTGCATAGCTCTAAATGACTACTCTGGGTAACCAATAGACCTGCTCTCGGATGGTCTGACTTACCAACCGCATCCCTAACCAAATTCGAACCTACCAGTATCTTCTCCTTCAGGTCATCCCAACAGATGGGAACCTGCACCTCCTACCATAATACACTGCTTTCGACGCACCATGCCGATACTAGTCTGAAGTGTTGTTGTAGGCAAACTCTATCAGCATCACATGCTGGTCCCAACTGCCACCGAAGTCCAGGACACAAGCCCTAAGCATATCCTCAAGGGTCCGATTCGTCCTCTCTGTCTGACTGAGGATTGTAGGATGAACTAAATGCTAACTTCGTCCCTAAAACCTTATGCAAGCTGCACAGATTCGGGACATGAAACTCGAATCTTTGTCAGAAACTATGGTCACCGACACTTCATGCAACCCAACCCACAATCTCATCCAAATATGTAGGAACTTGAAAAAAAATGACGTCTGGAGGTAGGGCTTGATATAATACCAGGTCTGGAGCAAGAAGTCTGATGGAACCATCGGTAAAGACAAAGGGCATTTTCGGTACACCTATTCTCGTAGAAAGAAGAAGGGGACCACTACTTAGTGAGGATAAATATTTGTTTAGCCTGGCTGTGTCAAGTGTGCTAGTACGTATGTTTTGTGGGCAAGTTTCTGTTATTTTTTCGGTAGTATACTGAGGTAATGTAATAGCTATATAAAGAAGGGCCAGGCATTAATTTGGCAATCTCTTGGCTACGTCTGTGGAGTTGGCAGGCATTGTCCTGATTTTCCCCTTTGGCAGAAAATTCTTGAGCTATCCCATTCTATACTATTTCATTGTTTTCCCCAATCATCAATGAAACCTATCCTTTTGGTGTGTGTTAATTGAGTGTGTTGTGCATTAAGGACTATTTCATCATTCTGGTATCAGTTCTTTGTCTTTAACGAAAATGGAACCGAAAGTACCCTTTGATTTTACCGTGGTTCCATCAAAGTCCTACATCTGGTGCCTGAGAAAATACATAGTAGTTTCATTGCACAAACCATAATGCAATGAAATAATTGGCGATAATAAAGTTCTCATTTTTTATGGTTCACAATCGAAAACTTTGTTACTATTTGAAAATAACTAAGTATTAGAATTGCACTTATACACAGTCACGAGTAATTTGGAAACACTGCATCATGCAAGAGAATACCACACATCTTTGCTCTTAGCTCATGATCAAATCAAACAAATATCAAGATTACGAGATCATTACCCATTGTATAGATCTGCCAATATCATATAAAAGCTTACAATGTTCTGCAACTTATGGATAACATTTTTCACATTAGTAGTCCTATTCATTCCTCTAGACCATTCAGTTTTTGAGAATTTGTTAAACATTTAGTTCGGTCGCTAGCATCTTAATCTTGTCTGTGCATATAACCATTTTCCAATTGCAATATACAGGATCACGCAGACGCGCTAATCTACTATTTATCTCATTTTGTATCACCATTGCCATTCCAAAACCAAAATAAAATACAAAAAAGCACAAAATTAACGAAGCGTCTACACAATAAAGACCTAAGTTTGCCATGTTGATTTACGTGATAACCATTCAATTACGTTAACAAGTCACCTATTAAAACAACCTCCCGCCCTTCAGATGAAATTTTCAAGCCAAGCCTAAAGTAGTTCATTGGGTGTGTGTAGAAAATACAGAACTAGAGAGCAATAAAAAAACTGTGAACAAAAAATAATTTTATAAGTGGCAGGGTAGATATGACGGATAGGCTGGCGCGTACAAAGAGACCTCCAACCACTTACGAAATTATGCTTAGTTTTATCTTCATTATTTGAGAAAATTCACGAGATACCACTAAAAAGTTTGTTAATTAACAAAATACTGTAATTTTTTAAAAAGTTTTCCGGATACCAAAAAATTTAATTTACAGATATCACAATATTACTAACCCAAAACTTTTTAAGACCAAAATAATACCCTTACTTGTTAATAAACATAGTTCACGGTTATCCACATAAATATTTTTAATCCACCAGATACCATACATTTATTAAAATATATTCAAAACAGTAAAATAATAAAAATTATATGTTTATAAATATAAAAGACATTTTATAAAATTAAAATACCAAATATATAATTATAAAATTACTAAAAATTAAAAATACCAATAGTTAAGTTAAGAGAATGAATATTTAAATTTTTATAATATTTGTACTCTAAAAATTTTAATAATATAAAAAATTATCATAAAAAATTAAATTTATATAATAATTATAAAAATCAAATTATCATTCTCTTTACTATTTTGTCTATTTTTAATCAATTTTTTGTGGCTTCTCTAACATAATTATACATTTTATTATTCTTCATATTTTTAAAGATTTTAATTATATACATATATATGGTATTTTTTTATTTTGTTCAGTTTTAGCCCATATAAGAAATTTGTAACTTTTGCTACTTACTTTTTAAATATATTTATAATTTTTGTTGTATATGTGAATTAATATATATAAAAATATTATATACTATAAGCTAAATAATTTGACCAAAAATAAAACAAAGTTAAGAGTATTATAGTCTAATTGTCTTTTATAATATCATTTATATACTACTTTAATTCAAACAAAAATTAATAAATGTATGTTGAAAAAGTAACTAGTAAAATTTAACGTTCGGTTAAAATTGAAAAAAATAAGAAAATACCACATATATTATAATAAAATCTCAAAAGAATTATAAATTACAATATAATAGGGAACCCACAAATTTGATTAAAAATAAACAAAAATAGTAAAGAGAATGATAATTTAATTTTTCATAATTTATTTATATAAATTTCTTTTTTATAATACTATTTTACATTACTAAAAATACTTTGAGTAAAAGTATCATAAAATTTTGAATTATCATTCTCTGACTATTTTTATTTTTAATTAAGTATTTTTATTTTTAAATTGATATATAGTATTTGTTATATTTTTATAACTTGTGTAATTATATGTGGTTTTTTTATTTATAAAATAGAATCAACAAACTTAATTTTATTATTTTTACTGTTTTGAATATATATATATTATTAAATTTTATGATATCTTGTGAATTAATAATAGGAAAAATTACGTTGCCCACCCATTAGGCATCGGGGAATTACATTGCCCACACATGAGCTTTAAAAAATTACAATGCCCACCCCATGAGATATTAAAAGAAATTACAATGCCCACCCATGAGTTTTTAAAAAATTACAGTGCTCACCCTATGTACTTATCAAAATGAGGTGAAAATCAAAGATCTAAGTAAATTTTACATTGATTATCAATCAACTATGTAAAGCAATAAAAAAACCTAATTTACACCGTGCAATGTAGAGTGGTAAAATGAAGAAAAAACGTGCAAAAATTACGAGGAATTATATATATGTTCACCTCATGTTATTGGATATTATTTCTTTATTTTGTTATTTTTAGGCATGTTTCACTTATTTGACTTCTAAGTGGTCATATAGGATTAATTTAGGATTATTAATTTTTTTACCAGTATCTATGTTGTTTCTTAAGGTAATCAATACTTTACATATTCGATTTCATCTCTTTTTATAAGTATATGGGTGGGCATTGTAATTTTCTAAAACTCATGGTTGGGCATTGCAATTTCTTAATATCTCATGGGTGGGCATTGTAATTTTCTAAAGCTCATGGTGGGCATTGTAATTCCCCAATACCTCATGGGTGGGCGCAATGTATTTTCCCTTATAATATTTATGTGGTATACCGTGGACTATGTTTATTAACAAATAGGGGAATTTTGGTCTCAAAAAGTTTGGGTCAATAATTTTGTGGTATATGATGAATTAAAATTATTTTTGTGGTATCAAAAAACTTTTTTAAAACTGTGATATTTTGTGAATTAACTAAAGGTATCATTTTTCTCTTTAGTATTTGAGTTAGTAATAAAGAAGGTAGTTTAGATATTATTGAGATATTTATCTATTTATATTAATTGGATAGATTTTTTATTTGAATATTTATATGAATAGACTATTACTATTATATTATATAATGGGAGAGTTGTAACCACAATATAGATATGAAATTACAAATTATTCCATTTTATCATTCTATCTCCCGTTGCTTATCTCTCCCTCCTATTTCTCCTCATCTCTCTCACTTTTAGCTAGCTTATTATAGTCAAGCCCAGCTTTATAAAAAAGCAACTGCAACATGTCAGTCTTTTATTGTGCATCTGATAAATTAGGCCCACAAAATCCACATGGCATAACCAGACTGGTTAACCACACTAACCTAACCAACATTAATAAATTCGCAGCATTTGCCGCGTTTAAAGAACGGACCCTTTATCTCAAATTTTGAATTTCTATCTCTCTCTGGCGGGTCTCCTTTTGCCGATTTCCCTATCCAGCACATCCGACAGTAGGTATCATTATTCATACTATTGATAATCCACAGTTAGCAGCAAGAAAGCCTAAACGACCTATGTGACTTGAGAATCAGATCCATGGGGATTTACCTTGCACCACTCCACATCAAGTACATCAAGTCGTTTGGCACATGAAAAGGCCACCCATGCCAGTAGCGGATCTAAATTTTTTCAGAGTGACGATCCCGAAGAGTGTGCCACCATTTAGTATAGAGATAGAAACCCACAATAAAATCACCGCCACAACATCAAACCCACACCACAGGACAGCACCACCACAAATAACCAACCTCACACCCGCAGCAACCCCAAAATAGAACATCCATTTTCACCCAGACAGGAGGAGGAACCAAGCATGGGTGAGGAGAGACATGAGAGAGAAAGAAACCAAAGAGAAAGTCAAAACACTTCCGCTATAGCTATAAACACAAAGGTAGAGCGCCTGAGGCACGCAGGACAGGATGGCATAAGAAGGAAGCATATAATAAAAGTAGCAAGGAGGAATCACATCACGCGCACAACAGTCTTCATCGATAATGTAATCGTCGGCATGCCACGAATTACCAACTGGGGCGGGTAATTAGAAAATTCACAGATTGGGAAAGGCTGTTTATCAGTAGGAAAAAAGAAGAAACAGCAACCTGCACTGCGCTTTCGTCGATGTTCGAACCGTACATGAGGCAAAGAAGATCATCCAGGGGCTGAATGGGTGGTACATGTATGGCGCAAGGCTGACCCAGATGGAATTCCAAGGTGATAAATTCAGAAGGAGTAAGGTGGAGGACCAATTTAAACCAGCAACAGACAGAAGACTAAGCGGGCACGCCATGTCCAGATTATCCATTCGCATCAATGAGGAGGAGGAAATGAGGGACAATCTACGAAATGTGTGGTGGCAACGTTGAAAGAGGACAAAGGGGCCAGAGAAGCACTCCTCTTCTTTTCCAACAAGTGGAACAACCTAGCAGGCTTGTTAGCAATGTCTCGAAGAAGTTCTTGTGTTAGTATTCAACTCGACCGGCAAGGCGGAGGAGGTGGAGATTTCAGCAAGATATAGAGAAAAGGAGATAGATGGAATCAGGTTGAGTAGATGGACAATCGAGGACCAAGTGGAGACAAGGAAAACTTGGGTAGGTGGTAAGAGGAATGCCCCTACATGCCTGGAACAAGAGAATATAGCTAGAATCGCAAGTATGGCTGGGGAGGTAATCAAGATGGAGGAGGAGGATAGTGAATACACTGAGAATGCTGAAATGAGGGTACGGATTGAAACGTCCACGCTCCAATTCATAAACTTAAAGTTGCAGTCATTGTAGAAGGAGAATCTTTCCAATGAGCATAGTCGAATCCGGCAGCCCAGCCACCAGAGAAACAGTACTCTCCGGCGATAGTATAACTCAGTTTCCCCTGGGAACCAAGAATAATGGCAGGAAGACGAACCAACATGGAAGGGGGCACATCGGGGAATACTCCTCAACTAACAAACAATTAGACATGGGGAATGATGTGGGCACACAGAACAACAAAAGTAATGACCATAGAACAACATGAATACATTGAACCCCACTAACAGACAAAGCACCAGACAGTTGGAAGGAGAGAGGAGCAATGGTGAGGGATGGGAGAGAATCATAACGTGGGGGAGTACATGGGGAAATAGGAAAAGATAAGGAGGCTGAGGAAAAGGAGGGTGAAGTGGAAGTAATTAAGGAGTCAGAAGAAGTGGAATATATTAAGGAGACAGCATGCGAAAAGGAGTATGGGGTTAATGGAGAATCACGTGAACAAACATAGTGGGCTCAGAATAATTAATGAAAAACAAGACCCATTAAGCACTAGCAGACCCGAGATCAAAGGGACATCTGTTTAGCAGTGGACCTAACACAAGACATGACTCCACAAGGACTAGTCAGAAACGGCATCGGTCACCCTTCTGTATCCACGAACAATACTAATCTAGAAGTAAAGAATGTCTGAGGATGTATCAAGATTTGGTGTGTAATATCGGATGAACAACAAGCAAGACAAATCTTTCCAGACTGCTTGAGAGTTACGTAAGTCAACAGAGTGAGAAGGGCAATGGTGATATTTGCGTACACACATTAAGGGTGCTGGAGGGCGCAAAAAGCCATGATGATCAGAAAAGAAGTTACGAGGAGGAGGATCACATGGCTGGGGCTGATCGAAACCTCAAAGTGCTAGATCATTAGCACCAAGGATCACAAACTTCTGGGGTAAGAAAAGGGCCAGCATGGGCTGGGAGGAGGTGGAAGCAGAAGGAAGATCGGGAGGACTGATATCCATTTGGGATGAAGAAGAAATAGAGATTACAAGAAGAGTGAAGGAAGAGATGGATGCTGTTAGAAATGAAAATCCTGGAAGATAACTTTGAAGCGGATATCATACTGTTGTACGCGCTTGTGTGATATTAATGAATGAAGGTTATGTTCGATGAGTTAAGGGAGGTTAGAAGCAATTCCATAAGCCGTTGCTAGCATTGGGGGACTTTAATGAAGTACTAAGCCGGGGACAGATCAGGAGGAAGACTAAGCTCGCAAACTCGTGGAGTCATGGAATATAACAACTGGGTTAGTGACATGGAACTTGTGGAAATTCCATTCAGAACGCAAGATATACCTGGACAAACAAGGAAAGCTGTAGTAAGATTGACAGAGTCTTTGTGGATGATGGCTGGTTGATGCAATATAAAGACATAAGAGTGGAAGCTGAGAATCCACATATCTGACCACAAGATGTTGGTAGTACAAACAACAGATATTAACTGGGGGCCGAAACCCTTTAGATCGATGGACATGTGGCTGGATCACCCTCACTTCATGGAGTTTGTAAAAAACAGAAATGGAACATAAGTAGAGGAAGAGATACTCAGAGCAAGCTGAAAGCTCTTAAAGGAGACCCTCAAGACATGGAATAGAGACGTGTTCGGAGGAATTGATGCTCAAATTGTAAGGGCCCGAACAGAATTGAAAGCACTGTATAAAAAGATTGAGGATGGCAACTGTAACAGCCAAGATCACTCCAAACGACAGCTGACCCATAGTGGAACATCGAGAAGGACTGAGACGAGAGGAAATGTACTGGAGGCAACTTTCTAGGGATAAGATCATCAAAAATCTGGACAGCAACACTAAATACTTCCATAGGAGAGCCACGATACAGAGAAAGAGAAACATTGATCCTTTCACTGGGTGGTGGGGAACACGCTGATAACAGACCCGGGACAGATCAGGAAGAGGTAAAAGAGCACTCAAATATGTGTACAAAATGAATGGTAATCGGTAGTGAGCCCACCCTCATGCTCGCATCCAAGTCTATCGAATCCAGAGGCAGCACACCTGGAACGTATCCTAACCTTGCGAGAAATTAAGGATGCAGTTTGGAATTGTGACAGTTCAAAGGCCCCGGGTATGACGGCTATAATATGAGATTCATCAAGAGGATGTGGGGAGTACTGGGAGCAAATTTTGGTAAAGACGTTAGGGACTTCTTCGTTACTGGAAAGATGAAGAACGGTATCAATACCACTTGGATTGTCCTCATTCTGAAGAAAGTGAAAGCACAAAGCTTGAATGAATATCGTCCAATTAGTATGGTTGGATGCTTGTATAAGGTGATATCCAAGATCTTAGCGGCAAGAATATGTAAGGTCTTACCGAAGCTTGTTGGAGAAACACAAACTGAATTTGTAAGAGGTAGAAACATTCTAGAAGGCCCACTCATAGCTAATGAAGCTGTCCATGGTTGAAGAAGAAAAGGAAAAAAGGTATCTTTTCAAGATCGATTTTCTAAAAGCATATGACTGTGTTACTGGTCCTCCTAGATCAAATGCTGGAAAGATTAGGATTTGGGTCAATATGGAGACACTGGATAAAGGAATGCATCACGACGGCGACGATATCCATAATGGTTAATGATACCCCTACCAAGCCTTTTAAGCTGGAACGCGGTCTCCGACAAGGAGACCCCTCTCTCCCCGTTTCTGTTCGTGATCATAGCAGAAGCGCTACACTGGCTAATTAAGAAGGCAGTCTCAACTGGCGTTTCTTGGGGTTACTAATTGATCAGGAGAAGTTAGGTTGACACACCTCCAGTTTGCGGACGACACTTTATTATTCATACATACTCTCCAGACGAACTGATCGGAATGCGTCGAATCCTGGTTGGCCTTCACTGATATGAGTGGGCTAAAGATAAATCTGGACAAGTCTATCGCATATTGCATCAACACCAGCAAGAAGAGGAGAAAGTAGTATCTGATATTCTGAAATGTAGAACAGGGAAACTGCCAACCACATATCTGGGCTGCCCATTAGGAGCTAACCTAATAAGAAAGAGACTTGAAGCCGAGTTGGGAAGCCGGTAACAGATGGAGAGCAGGCTTTCACCGGCTGGAAGCTAGCAGTCTATCAAAAGCAGGGAGAGCAGTACTCATCAGGGCTTTCCTTGATACTATCCCACTATATTACGCCAGCCTTTTTGTGATTCCGACAGGAGTAAGGAAAGAAATGATCAGAATACAACGAAGCTTCTTCTGGGGCAAACGAAATAATAAGGGATTCAGGCCAGTACTTGGAATAAGCTAGCTCGACCGAAGGGGACTGGTTGGATTGATTCGCAAACCTACAACTGAAAAATGCTTAGTCTGTTATCGAAGTGGAGGGTGGAAATTCTCAGCGAGTCCGCAGTCATTATGAAGAAGTTTGATCTGCTCTATTATGGAATCAAGGATAAACTATATGGAGGGAAGTCGAGGTGGCCTGTGATGAAGATGAACGGTATATGGGCCGATTTTAGCAGCAACAACACAACACAGGACCTTGACAACCTACTATCGAACAAGTTGAAATTTAAACTGGGCAATGGCAAAGGAATAGATTTCTGGCAAGACACTGGTCTGATTTGGACCATTAAAGGAAATATTCCCAAGATTGTTTCGGTTGTCCACTAACGGTCATGCAAAAATAGCAGATATGGGTTCCTGGAATGATGTAGGCTGGAAGTGGAATTTGAGTTGGAGAAGAAACTTGTTTGAGTATGAAGCGGCGGCAGCACGGGAGCTAAGTGATATCTAGCTAATTTTTTCCCCGTATTGTGGAGAGTGCGATGAGATCGTATGGGGCACAGGGGATTGAAGTTCTCGGTGAAAGAAGTGTACAGTGAGTTGACTGGTAACTGCTACCAGTTTAGAAGAGGGTGCACACAATATCTGGAAAAAATACGCAGAACCAAAAGTGGAATAACAGTGAGGTTTATTGTCTATGGCAGAATTGTCACCAGAGAGTTGCTGTTTGAGAAGGATGTTGTTCCCCTTGGGCAGTGTCTTTGCCCCTTGTGTAACAGAGCAATGGAGACCACTATGCATATCATGTTTATATGTCATGAATCGGCAAAAGTGTGGTGCCAACTCTAGCGTGGTGGGGGATGGATTTCATATTCAAAGAAACAACAAGAGAGGTACTTGGGACTGGCTAGCAATGGGTCTTGGGCGCAAGGCCACCAGAATCTGGAGATCAACATTATTTACGCATGTGGCACATCTGGAGAGGTAGAAATGGCAAGGTATTCAGTGGAGATGATTTTTCGAGCAGTCGTATCACTATGTAGTGAAGGTTGGCGTATGGAGGTGGACCAAGACGTGGTGGTCCGATCTACCCATTCCAGCAGGAAGATTCATGGAGGTGAGCTCGCTGAAAAATGACTTGCAATGTCTATAGAACACACTAGGAGTTTGTAGTCTTGTACTCTTTTCTCTTCATAGGGTTTTCCCACTGGTTTTTCCCTATGGAGGTTATGATGAGGCAAGCTAGGGGTCTAGTACACTGCTCTACCCTTAGATTTAATACAAGCAGAGGGAAAGAACCCTATGTTCTTACCTCAGAAAGGTGGATCTGTAATCCTAGCGTAGAAGGTGGAGGCCATGTACTACATATTTACTCTCTGAGAATTAATACAAATCTACTTATCTAAAAAAATTTAGTATAGAGATAGATATGTGTCAAGTTGTGGTTGACTAAATAAATGAAAAAAAATATGAAGAAAAATAAAAATAGAAGAAAAGAAAAAGGGGGAAAATCATACACACACACACGTACAAGAAAGGAGTCTGAGATAGACTAAAGTGTACTTTATGAGGAGGAGAGAGAAATAATATATTTTTTTTTCAAAATGTTATGACTTACAAACTAAAAGTGCAAAAATAAAAAAATTTATACCATTGTTCATCATTTTTGTGCTCTTCAAAACAAGATACATCATGGATATGTTTTGGTAAACTTAAAATTTATATTTTTAGAATGAGTATATATTATGTATTTTAAAAGTGAATTTTATTCATTAGCAAAATGATTCTTCTTAATAATAAACTGAACCTTATTCATTAACAAAATGAATCTTACCTCAAACACTCTAAAAAAACACCCACAGGAAAGGAAGTTAAAAACGTCGAAGACATTTTTATGGTTTGTAGTGCAGGGCTAAGGCTCACTTTTAAAAACACAAAGGATTCACATTGTTTTATATGAAAATGTTCGCTTTTCTTAAACATAAGATTCACTTTCTAAAAAGAATGATTCATTTTCAATAAATGAAAGGTTCATACTGTTCTCGTATAACTTTGTGGCAGGATTAATTTTTACTAGTATAAAACAAAATATTCACTTTTCTAAAACCTTTGATTCACCTTTAAAAAACTTTTGATTCACTTTTTTTAAACCTCTGATTCACTTTTCTTAAACTCATGATTCACTTTACAAAAATTTCTGATTCACATTTCTTAAACCTCTTAATCACTTCAGTTAACAATTTATGCTTACGAGATTCACTTTTCTTATTATTCTGATTCACTTACAACTTGTGATTCAATTTTTAACAACCTTTGATTCACTTTTCTAAAACCTCTCATACACACTAGTCAAACAATCATAATCACTTTAGTTAAAAAATCTTTGTTTATGAATTCACTTTTTTTAAAACTCTTATTCACTTCTACGCAACTCTCTGATTCACTTTTTAACAACCTTTGATTCACTTTATAACAACCTTTGATTCACTTTGTTTAAACCTTTTATTCACACTAGAAAAATACTTTTTTAAAAACAAATGATTCATTTTCAATAAAAGAAATGTTTCACCTTTATAAAAGCCTATGATTCATTTCTTAAAACCTCTCAATCACTTACTTTAGCTAAACAATATATGCTTACAAGATTCACTCTTATTACTCTGATTCACTTTGTAACAACTTCTGATTCACTATTTAACAACCTTTGATTCACTTCTTAAAACTTATGATTCACAATTAATCTTAAAAAAATATGTACATACAAAAAATAAAAAATTTAAAATTTACCAAAACATATCCGTGATGCATCTTGTTTGAAGAGTACAAAAATGATGAACAATGGTATAATTTATTTTATTTTTGTACTTATATTTTGTAAGTTATGACATGTTGAAAAAAAAATAGTTTTCTCTCTCATACCCACATATTCCCCATTGATACTCTCGTCCGCGTGTTACTATTCCCCTTTTTCTTTTTTCATTATTTTCATCCAATATGATATTGACATGTTGACACTCCCCATATTAGAATATGACGCACTCTCCAGGTTCGAAATTACGAAATTTTGTTTAAAAATATCATATTTAAAAAATATGTTATTTTGTATTTTTAAAAAAATGTATAAAACATTATTTTAAAATTTTAAAAATGTATAAAAACATTTTATAAATTTAAAAAATTCGGGCTCTACCTTATCCCCTATGCATCCGCCCTCCCCAGGCCCAGAGCAAGTATTACGGATCGTTCCCAATTTAACTTGCTTTCCATTAGTATTCTGCTTTAGACAATTCAAAAAAGACAACCTATAGTCACTGGCTCACTGCTAAGGTAAACAGAAAAGGTGAGGTAGACGAAAACAGAAACGAGTTGCACTCTCTTGTCCTCATCGATTTGCACAGAACAATACAATAGAACGATCATCCAACTGAGACTTGTCGGACAGGTAAGCAGAAATCATCCGTCACTTTTTTTATCAGGAAATCTACTCCATAGCTTGGCAGAACACCGAGCTCCTGCAAGTAATCTAACACTCAACAGCACTGCGATCTCTTCCCACTCCAAACTAAACCGTGTAAAACCACAAGAGCACCCGCTGCATCCTTCGTTTTTTTCTTCACCTCTCCATTAGTTTCCATCGCAATCGCCCTGCTCGTAAACCTAGGTAGTTTTCCGCCGGTACACAATGAAATGTCCAGAAAACCAAGGTTGAGCAAACAACAAACAGATTAACTGAACTGCCTTCGGAGGGATCGGAAGGTAATTCAGAGAGGACGGAACAAAGAAGGCTTGAATTTTGAGGGCGATGACACCAAAATCGATTGTGTAAACCTTGGATGAGGCAGAAAAGGAAGGTGAGACACAACTCGTTACTATTTTGAGCAGGTCACGATTCCGAGATGGACTGGAGATGACGACCTTTGGCTTTACTTTAATGGTGGCCACGGGTCCGGTTCCACCGGTTCCGGTTCCGCCGGTTCCGATTCCGGAAAATGTGTATTCGTATTCAGAACCGGTCTGGACGGTTCTGGTTCTGGTTCCGGTTCCGGTTCTGAAATCTGGATTCGCTTCGGATTCGGTCAAAAAACTGGTTCCGACCGGTTCCGGTTCTGATCGGTTCCGACCGGTTCCGAAGCGGTTCCGGAAGATTCGATCGGCTCTAGTTGCTTCATTTAACTCTGATTTGAGATCCGTTTGAGTGTACACGTTGCTCTTTTCATTCATCCACTTTACTCCTAGATAGGTTATTCTTCAAGTTTATAATCTTAAATGTGTAAGAAACAAAGACTTAGGAATTTTTATTGAATTTACAAAAAATAAGGAACAAAGAGAATTTTATTATATGATTCACTGCCTCATTAAAAACCTTAATAAGTAAAAACCATTGGGAAAACCCTAATAAGGAAAAGAGTATAGCTACTAAGAGGTTACATAATTTCAATTTGCAAGTCTTAAAAAAAGATTACATGGAAAAAGTAATACTAAATACTACTATAACTACATTTCTAAAATATTACAAGATAGAAGTCCTAAGTGGTGTTATCCCCACTTCATCTCATACCAATCATCATGTTGGTCTTCATATTGCAATGCACTTGCTTGGGATCTAAGCTCGGCTAAGTCCCAATCATACTTCTGAACACAAACCTTGATTGAGTCTGGTGCAAGCTTGATCTCTTTTCATCCAATACTCGTTTGCCCGCACTGAACGCCGACTCTGAAGCCACGTGTTATGCTAGAATTCCTAGCACATCTCGGCTATCTTTGAAAGGATTGGAAACTTGGCTCATGTGCTTGCCACCACTTAAGAACATCTATATCACTCATCATCATTATCAAAAATAAAAGTAAAGTTAATATAATCATCATATGTACAAAATCCGAAACCCGATTGAACTGATCTTGGTCTTTTCAAAATACTAGAAATCAAAGAACTGCTTTTGCTACTAGGGCGTGGTGGTTTAGAAGAGAAACCACTACCAGTAGCAGAAGAAAGTTCCCCCGGACGATACTTTGAAGTATATTCATCGTGTAACTTTTTCAATGCTACATTAACCTTTTGTACATATTCCTTAACATAACCAACGGTAACTTCAACCGTTCCGGGGCGGTTCCAGTTCCGGTTACGGTTCCGGTTCCCGGTTTCGAATCCGATGATGGTTCCAGACGGTTCTAGGCGGTTCTGGTTTCGGTTCGGGCCCGGTTCGGGCCCAAATCTCAAAACATGTATTCGTATTCGGAACCGGCTGAGGCGGTTCGGTTCCGGTTCCGGTTCCGCACCCGGGTTCTCGACCGGTTCCGTCCCAATCGGTTCCGGGTAGACGCCGGTTTCCGGGTAGAACCGGACCCGATGGCCACCATTACTTTACTTCATTAGACGTCTTTCGTCGTGAGACTTACTATCTTTCGCTCTTGTCATAAAGAGCGAATTTACTTAAAAAAAGTCATAAAGAGCGGAGGAGGATTGAGTGTGGACGTATCAAACACATCGGACTAACATCCCCGCGTTTACTTTCCAATATAATTGCACCGACACAGCTAGGGCATTCTACGAACAAGTAGTGAGTCGATGAAGACGACGACAGAAGAAAACTGTTTATGTTGACATTTTTGTAGCATACGTGTACTAAGATGAAACCTGACTATTATAAGAACCCTCTATCCATTTTAACATTCTCTCACGTCTTATTTATATACTACTCCCTCCTTCCCATCTTAAGTGTCCAGTTACTATTTAAATGTGTTGTTTGATTTTAATATTTAACATGTAAGATAATATATTTTTTATAAATCTATGTATATAATGGAATTCTTATGTGAAAACTATATATTATAAAATTTAATTTTTAAAAATTATTTTATCTTATATTTAAAATTGAAATACAAAAGCATACCAAAAGCAAACAGGATGCTTATGACGGGACAGAGATAGTATTATACATTACTTTATCTACCTTTCTCTTACATATCTACCTCTCTCTTACTTATTTTGGGTTCATATAAGGAATTAGTGAATCAATATTAGGTGGTCGTCTCTGCCTTTGTCTAATATTTATGCTGGTTCAATTGGTAAGCTTTCAAGGCTTACATTACAAAAACTAGTCCGGTTTAGTTATTAGATATTTATAGAGATGTTTTCATCCGTCTTCGCGGGTGATTTGGATGGATCGATAATAATCAGGTGAAATTTTTTCTATATCATAACAAAAAAGTTTTCAAATATTTTTGGGAAATTCACAATATACCCCTGTTTTCTTTCGTAATTCACAATATACCCCTTTTTTGAAACTTTCACAAGATACCCCTGTTTTCTTGCTAATTCACAAAATACCCCTTTTTAAAAACTGGCGTCAAATATTCCGTTAACCTCCCTGGAAATGACTATTTTGCCCCTGACCCGTTTTTTCTTTTTTTTGAAAAATTCACAGTTTTTTTTGGCTACTTTTTTTTTGAAAATTTTTTAAATTTTATAATATACCCTATTTAAGTTTTTTGTTCACGAAATACCCCTGTTTATGTTTTGAAGTTCACAAGATACCCTTGTTTATGTTTTAGTTCACGAAATACCCTTATCACCCCTGATGCCTTGGTAAAGCATCGCCTAGTTTTCTCTTGTTTTGCAAGTGCCTTCAGCCTCTTCATAATCCCAGAACAAATGTTGTTTGCATTCCAGTTCTCTAAGGTTTCGGGGGGGGGGGGGGGGGCGGCGGCTCTCTTCCCCCTTTGGTCTGCCCCTGGTCAAACTTGTGTTGTGCCAAGCACTCTAATGGGATATCACTCAGATATTTGAATGCACACAAAATCCATCTCCCTAATGGCCCACCCCCCCCCCCCCGAAACTTTGAAATTGTAAAATGCTCTTATAAATTTTAAAAATATGGCAAAATAACATAATGTTTTAAAGAACAATAGTTAAAAGTTTTTTTGACCCCCCTAAACAAAAGAGTTCTGGTCCGCTACTGAGTTTGACCAAGAGGTAGCCATTTTAAACCCAATGCCTGTGACATTATTGTTTGTCCCAAGACTAAATCAATCTACTCTTTACTTGAAGATATTTACCTAACTATGAAAATAATCCATGTTATACATGTTTGTCTCTGGTCATATATTATAATTGTGTCTAATTGTGAATGACAGGGATTCGTACTCAGCTATTGGTGAGACATTCCGAGAGACAAGAAACCTCAGAGAACTGGAATGCAAACAACATTTGTCTTGGGATTATGAAGAGGTTGAAGGCACTTGAAAAACAAGAGAAAACTAGACGATGCTTTACCAGGGCATCAGGGTGATAAGGGTATTTTGTGAACTACAAAACATAAACAGTGGTATCTTGTGAACTTCAAAACATAAACAGGGGTATTTCGTGAACAAAAACTTAAATAGGGGTATATTATAAAATTTAAAAATTTTCAAAAAAAAAAGTAGCCAAAAAAACTGTGAATTTTTCAAAAAAAGAAAAAACGGGTCAGGGGCAAAATAGTCATTTTCCAGGGGAGGTTAACGGAATATTTGACGCCGTTTTTAAAAAGGGTATTTTGTGAATAGCAAAGAAAATAGGGGTATCTTGATGTTTCCTACTGTGATGTAAGAGCTTCGTGACACAAATTTATGTAAATAATAATAAAAAATCCGTATGTGACATATATTGTAAATTATTTAAAATTAACATATATTAATATTGGTGGAATGAACAAATGTATTATGACAATATATATTTTATGAAAATTCACACCAACATAATAAAAATATTCCACCAATATTATTAAGAAAATAAACATGGTATTGTGTGTTGTATGAGAGAGAAAATAAAAATAACCATAAATTATAACTCTACAACTTGTTTTTTAGATTTTTGTTTAAAGTTCTTTTTGTATGATTATTTCAAAATAAAATAAGTTATAACTTTAAATAAATGATCGGTCGAATGATAAATACATGACGAATCGGGTCACCCAACCCGACCCATCACCAGATCCATCATCTATTTATTTTGGGTTTTACCCGTTATTCAAATCGGATAGATCGAATTAACGGGTACGTTTAAAATTGACATCCCTACGTATGTAAGTAGGATCCGGTGTCTGAGGAAAAAAAGGCTAATCTATTTCCACTTTGACATATTTATAGCTTTTTTTATGTGATGTTATATTATTCAAATATAGCAAATGAAATTTAGCCGAAAACCTATCGAATATGACACAAATGTGTCCAGATGAATGAGTCATAAATACTAAGGTAAATATATGGGGAAAGCGGAAAATATTGCTCCTTTATTTGACAACCAATATAGTTTGTAAATTTGTCACAGGTCAAACCTACTATTACGAGTTACAAATCGGATCACACCTTCCTTTCTATCCAATATTTTCTTTTGGTGGGAGTATATTACATCGGCCGCCGACACTTTGATCAAATAAAAATCTAATAAATAAAATATTAATTAAAATTAAATTGTAAAACAATATTCAATAATTAAATTACATTTTCTACCTAACATCATACATAATAATATTATTATTAATGGATTAAATATATATGATTCGACATAAATGTTTAGATTATCATTAACCAACTCTCCTTAATATATTTCATGAGTAGGGATGCTCTGTTTACTATAGCTGCAGTAACTGATAGAATCAATGAAAATTTCAAATATGCATTATTTTGAATGCTAAATTATCATATTTGAGCTACATTATTTAGTTATTTAACGTTTATTATCTATTTTGCTATAAATAAACTAGAGCTACTCAAAACTTGTCCGGTCCAGAAAAAAGTCCGATAGGCCTGAATTCGACGGACTGTCTTGGACAAAAAAAACGACCCGAATAAAAACCGAGCCGAACCGTGACAAATTTTCAAACCTGTGAATTGAACCCACCCGACCCGATTTTCAATATTATTTATTATTTAAAAATATATATATAAAATAATATATAATATATTATTTTTTATATAACACATATATCAAAATTATATTTAACATACATATGATATAAAATTTTACTCAAACTTATATATAATAACAATTTTGAAATTAAATATATATATATTTTTTTATTTAAAAAATATATAAATAAATTACCGGGCCGGATGAGTCGGGCAACGACAGAGCTGAACAAAAACTGAGCCTAACCCAACCTGAAGATATAAAAAACCGGGCTTGGTCTTCATGCTCAGGCCCGACGGACCCAAAAAATCTCCTTGACCCAACCCGAACCTAGCCCACCCACCTAAATAATCACCTCTAAAATAAACACATATATACTTATATTTTTCTAAAAACCTACCTACCACACATGTTATTCCGCCGCTGGTACGTTATGTCCTTTATTTACATTTTGAGTAATGTTTGCACTTCACTTGCAAATACTGGTTTGTTTATCAAAAAGTAGATTTGCTTTCGAAAAAAAGAACTTGTTTCTGAAGAGCATCGCTTAAATTTGCTTTGGTTATCGGAGGAAGAGCAGTCTCTGCTCAAGAAGTGTGTGAGATGCTTCTAGAAACAGTCTAGTGGAGGAAGACATGAATGTAAGTTAAATTTAAGTATAGCATTTTAATGATATAGCACAATAGATCTTTGAGCTACCGTGAATGCTTTAATGATCGATGTAAACAAGGATTGTCAATAAATTAGATTCAGGTCGGCCAAGCATCATGTGTATCTATCACCTGGATATATCATCCATCATTTATCCATGTGTCATTCATTTATTTTTCATTTGTTACCCGCTTATTATTCATATGTCATTCGCAGCTGATTCGGGTGGATCTGATGATTAGGGTAAAAAAAATTATATCATAAACAATATTTTTTTTAGTATACTAATTTAAAAATTCACTCTAATATAATAAAAATATTCACTAATTATAATAAGAAAATAAACATTAAGAATATCGTGTTGTGCGTCGTATGAGAGAAAATAAAAATAGACAGTAAACTATAAATCTAGAACTAATTTTTTTGGTTTTTTTTATTTTTTAAGATGTTTTTGATTACTTGAAACAAAACAAGGTATAACTTTAAACAGATAACGGTATAAACGGATGATGGGAAAAAAGCAGACTAGACACTTTAGTATGGAATGTATAGTGTATTATATATAAAGTAAAAAAAACAGGGGTGGAGCCATGATATAAATTATGTGGGCTCATTGGTATGAGAGCGAAAATAAAAATAGACAGTAAAATATAAATCTACAACTAGTTTTTTAGTGTTTTTTTTAATATTTTAAGATCTGTTTGGTTACTTGAATAAAATAAGGTGTAACTTTAAACGATGATGGGGAAAAAGCTGACTAGGCACTTTGGTATAGAATGTATAGTGTACTATATATAAAGTAAGAAAAAACAGGGACAGAACAAGAATATAAATTATATAGGGTCGGTATTGTTCGAAGTAAAAAAATCAACATATATTTGATCATAGTTCTATAACTCACTCAATCCTTTTATCACTTACCACTATACCACCACCTCTATACAACGGTCCTAAGGTTTAGGGTCTGTTCTTTAAACACGGCAAATACTGCGAATTTATTAATGTTGGTTTGGTTAGTGTGGTTAACCAGTCTAGTTATGCCATATGGATTTTTGTGGGCCTGATTTATTGGACTACCTATCGAACAACCCCTTACACTATAAAAGCGGTAGATTAAGCAATTTGGAATAGAACGTATAGTGTATAATAACGTATAAAAACATTAACTAAAAAAGCAGCGACAGATTATTATAAAATATTAGTCTTATAAGATTTGTGGACTGTGAGACTTTATATTTTTTTAGTCAGATTTATCTTTTATATTTTTTTTAGAACTTAATAACAAAGGATCATGTCAGAGTATAGAGGATAACTAAGGCGTCGTTCGCTAGTGACGATCCGTTATTTTTTTTCATTAAGCTGACACGCGTTAGTATTTAATTGGAGTATGGACTCATTGAAATACAACTGTCAAGATTCCACAAGTTAATCACAGTTAACCAAAGAGAGCTTTACAAAATCGCAGAATTACCTGCGTTCACCGAACAGCCTCTAAAATCTAAAAAATCTTCATACTTTGATTAAGAATGTAGGAAAAATCATACTACCTTAATTAATGCTAGAAAATCGCATTTCACTCTGAGTACTTGCTTCTACAGGCCAAAAGCTCAGCCATCCAAAAACAAACAGAAATGGAAATGAAAAGAGAGAACAGATCGTACTAATATTACATTCTCAAAATTTCTGGATCTCAAAACTGCGACTACAAATACAGTCTATAAGCAATCAGACTTGCCTTCCCTCCACGTCATGCTGAATTGATAAACATTAAAACACAAGTACTAGTCCTTGTGTCATCCTAAATACAGGATGTAACCTTCGTGTCATATACACTCCCTCAAAGGGAATAGGGAATACAGAAACGCATATACACCGGAGGAACTAATGACAAATCGGTGATATACCCAACCAAACCAAATTTTCTTTTCAGATACCCCGCTAAAACATTACCATCCCTATCAATAACCAAAGCCATACAGAACCACTTTGAGAGATCTGCACAGAGGAACCTAAATAATGCAGGAACATGAATATGCTCTTAAGTTTCTTCTATTGATTAGTACCTAAGAATAATCTTATGTACACATTTATATTTACTTGCACCAGAGACCAGTGGAGTGGAGAAACTGGTCGCCAGATAATTCACAGCATCATATTCAAATCTGAGATATCATCCATAGGTATCTCCAGACCTATGGAATCATAGTCTTGCAACCCATCATCATCCAACCAGGATGTCAAATCTTGAGGACCACCCAGCTGCTCCAAACACTCGAATTCAGGTTGTGGCATCTTACTAAAATCGATAGGTTCCTCTAAATCTTCAACATTTCCATGATTAATATGCCCGGGGCCTACCACCATAGCCCCACCAGTCCCCTTCTCACCGCTCTTAATTCCTTGTGTTTTACCAAAAGCAGAAGTTGGCGTTGAAGCGGGAGCACCACCACCCACCACGTTAAATGCAGTGTTAGAGTTCACCACAGCACTAGACTTCTGGTTCAATTTAGCTATTGTTTGGGTTTCATTTCTTGTTAGGCTAAAGGGCATGGGTTCATAAGCTCTGCTAACGAATCTATCTCTCTCACTCCTCTTCCCTGTTGCTCCTGGAGGCAGTGTTGGTCTCCTGGATGACAAACCACCACCAACATCATCGAGCCCCAGCTCCCTTTTCCTTCCCTTTTGTAGACTGATGTCATCGTTTGGTGAATCAAATTCAGAAGCATGACTGTCTGCCAATGGAGATCCTAAGATTTCTCTTCCAAGGTTATCAACGCTGGACTCCAATCTACTAGTAGTGTTAGGATCAGGACCTGTGAGGCACAAAGTGAAGTATGAGTTAGCAAAGACAACAGCAAAAGATAGATTACAAGACCCCATTAATAGTCAGGTTTAATGCTTGAAGATTTGAATTGACAGTTTCATGATGTAATTGAAAGATAATGACAACAAAATATAATGTCTCCTCACACAATTTTGGGCACTAGTAACATTTACCTGACAATCTCCAACCTTTAGGTTTTTGTTTAGCAGCAACAGGGCTATTCTGAGTTTCTAGATCAGGAGCATCAGAAGGCTTTGTCATGCGGTCTTGGGGGGATGACAAGAGAATATTTTGCAGAGAAGGCTCTCTAAAGCAGCTTCGACCGGTGACTTCAAATTTTCGACATCTTGCAAGAGTGCGATCAACAAAACCCATTGCAACCTGCCTGGAGACCTTGCGAGTCATACTCCTAGCCCCAGTAGTTTTGCGGCATGCCTGGAACACATTAAAATGCGCGTCATCACCACATACACACTGTCTCTGCAAATTAGCTACTTTATAACCAGTGATTCACACCCAATGTCTCCTAAAACTACCAAAATGGAGGGGTTATACCCGCATAAACATGCCAGAATATAAACACAAACAATGATAAGATACATAGCTAGCCAAGGACACATATAGCAAGTTTTCGCCAAGGTCCAATATATCATCACAAAGCCTTTTAACAGAAAAGCCCATGTATGTAAACCACCTTTGATCAGTGTAAATCACAATCGACATGAACATTATAATGAACAATAAATCGGTTACAATAAGTTAGAGAGACCACTAATAAAATACAAGATTATCCAGGCACACAAATAAATGAAGAGATGTAACGATGAATAACATCAGGCTACCATTCGTCTTCTATAGGCCATCTGTACCAACTGGTTCATCGCAGCTTGTTCCATATAGCTGAAAAAAAGAGGAAAAATAATCACTTTTTATAGGCCATGATAACATATTTATAAGTGAAAGGCATGACATCTAACGGAGACATACAGTTTCTCCCTCTCCCTGTCATCCTGAATAGCCTTGTCAATTTTTACCAAGCCTGACTTCTTTTTTAAGATCTGCAAGTAAAAATTATTATGTTACAACAACGGAAAATGAAAAGGAAAAAGTATCAAGAAACCAGTATTTGTACAAAAACTAAAATAAATAAGGAAAAAATCTTGACTAGCACAGAAGGAGAATGGTTAGAAAATTGAACCTGCTGGGACAGACCCTCCTTAAGTTCCATGATGTCTTGACTAGCAAGCTCTTCAATCTCGGCTAGATCAGGCTATGACAAACAGACAACACCAAAAAGTCAGAAAATAAAAGGTGATCCCATAACCTAAACAAATTTAATCACGTGAAGACCTACCATATTTTCCATATATAGCCCGATACTTTGCAGCTCCAGCACCAGCTTATCATCAACACACATGAGTTGAAATTGGGAGTCAGAGACCGCAGAACAGGAAACATTCACATCTCCATGCTGTGATCCAATTACATCACTCTGAGATATCCCACTGCCGAATTCTACATCTGAGTGAGAAAAGCCATCATCCCCTTGCCACCTACCACTGCTATGCAATGAATCAGACATACTAATATTCTTCGATGCATTTGATGCTGCACTCTTGCTACAAGAAAACCTGTCCCCGGCACAATGTTTCTGGAAATGAACATCTACTTGTGATTCAGCTTCAGACTCCTGTCTGTCCCTATCTCTCATTTCAATGTCATTGTTATAATTGCAAGATCCGCAGTGGGAGTCATCACTTGCACATTGAAAAGATGTGCTAATTACTTCACCACCATTGCAAATCCCCTCATTCTCATCTTCTTCAATCAAAGCAGAGAGAACCCTCTGATACAAGGAAGAAACCTTTTCAGACCTCACTGCTGCATCAAATCCTGCGGACAATGCATCATTCTTCTGTGAAACTTGAGAAGAGCATGCTTCTACATTTTCCATCAACAACCTCTGCAAACATTAACAGTAATAGTTTACATATAACAAAAGAATGGGAAACTGGATCCACCCAAATAAACAATATATATATATAGTACCAAAGCATTGCCATCAGCTCCAGATATCTGAGCAAGACTTTCTTCCAGTTTAGCCACACTTTCCAACTAGCCAAATTGCATTTATGCAGAAGAAACTACCAATCAGTAAGTCTGCTCGAATTATAACCAGGGAGCTAAAAGGACAAATATATTCTAACTTCTTACCTCTTGTTCAAGGAAAATTGTATCATCTGAACCCACAGAGCAAAAAATGGGCTCCATTTTCTTCCAAAATCGACCAACACATGCAAGATCTGCAAAAAAAACGATAAACCAAATCGGTTCAAATAGAGCACAGCTAAAAACAAAGGTAGCTAAGAAATTTACGCTCAAGAAATACATGAAGGTTTTAGAGCTTACAGCTAGATTTACGAGCGGAAGCAGCAGCAGCGATTAATTCTTCACGATCATTATCAGACTCAGCTGGAGAGGCAGAAAAAAAAAGATTTATTGGAAAAAATCTGGATAAAAATATCACCCACAGTAATTCAAACCAATGTTGTGGACTATACGAAAGCTTGGCAACACTGATAATTATAGCATAGTGCTTTAAGCCATTGAATATAATTCCATCATACCACAAAGAAACACATTTCATGCACCCATGACTCACAAGTGTACAACAAGAACTACTTTAGTTCAACTAATTATAGACACACCATGAACAACGCTATCAAGAAGAAGATTTACCCGCCCGAGCAAATGCCTTGCGCTCTGCTAGCTTTCTCAAGGGGGGACGGCCGGTTTTGCTGAACCAAATATACAACAAAAAGTTCACGAATCAGGAAATCAGAGAATATGAGGACATCTCAGTTATAGAAGGCATATACAACAAAGTTCACACCTCCTAAGTCTTCATCATATGAACACACCCCCTTAGCGTTCCTCAAGTGGGTTTCGTAGGGTATTAGGTTTCTCCGTCTCCGTCATTTGAAGGGTACTAGGTTTTGATAGTGGTATTGCTCGTCCCACCTTCTCTTGCCTCCACCCACCATCTTTATTATCCTCATCCCCAAGAGATCTGTTTTTCTTTGTAGGAAATATTGCGCCATGAAATTTTAAATTACCATTTGATATCGCATCCAAATTCGGCAGTCCCTTCTCTTTCAATTCACGTTTCAACTCTTTCACGTCTTTACCCTCAGGTAACCGGTTCAAAAATGACGTGTCATCCATTTTCGTTTTACTGTTTGGAGTACTGATATCCCCATTCTCAGAGGTAGAAGACCCACCACTATTTCCATTTGAAGTTTTTCTGGCGCCAAAAACTGGAGGGCCTGAGATTGGAGATGAAGCATTGGCATCACTATAGTTAGAAACAGGAGACACCACATTTGTTCTTCTTGTGCGTGACATCTTTTGTGGCCTCTGCCCAACCCATTGGGCCATGGAGCGTAATGAACTTGTTCCATTCTGACGACCACGCATCAAGCTGTGTGATTGCACTTTGTTACTAGCTGATGGTGATTCCCAACTGTCGGTAACATCAGAAGATGCATGCAAATCAGATGAACTTGCCAACATAGCAGCTCCAGCCCTTGATTCCCTAGGAATCTTCGCTTTGACTAAATTACTGGGATGGCTAGTGGAGAGTGACAGATTTGCATTTATCCTGTCAAAATATTCAGACACTAAATGAGTCGAGCACGAATCTTGAACCATACATATTCAGTCCATTATTACTTAATCACTTCTTGAATGAGAAATGGTCACTTTAGGTCAGCCATAAGTCAATCAAGCATCCCCTACAATTGCACTTAATTGAAGCTTCTGATATGTCACCCCTAGTTGTAGTACATCTTCACAAATTAAAGTGCTATATTGCATAACATATATATTTCATTGTAACTATTGCAAAAACAAGATTTTCAGCCTTTCATACAACTGGCCCAGAAAATGTTTACATACACTACAGGCACAAAATATCTCCATGATTAAGTAATCTAGTAAATTTTTACGTGACTATTAATGGCAATTTAAGTCCTTCTAGTACCAAATTAAAAGCCAACACTTGAAAATAAGATGCAGATGACGCAATTAAAATGATTGACAAAGAAATAGACAATACACTGTATATAAAAGGTCAACAGTATCAGCTTAAGAAGAATAGCACCACCACTTATGAAAGGTTGAGAGCCATAGGACAGCTTGAATTCTGAACACTAGAAGAAACTGGATGATAAGCACGGCACCGTAAGCATTACCTTGAGTTTCGTGGATCAGAAGAGGTGGGTTTAGAGGGTGTGGTCGGTTTCCCATCATTGTCCACAGCTCTATTGGCCATGACGGCAACAGAGCGTTTTCTTTTGACTTTTTTATCCCATCCTTCACCCACAGCAGATAATCTGCGCATTCTTTCCTCAGGATGAAAACTAGTAGCAACTCCTTTAGAAATGTGTTTTGCCTTCTCGTTAGCTACCTGATCTCTTGAGGTCATCCTCATCCCAAACTTAGCATCAACCTAACCAGATAACATCCGCTCTTTTAAATATGCATGCCAAGATATGAACCAGTTACAATAAGACAGCCTATTCCCAAAAAGTTGTATCATAGTTATAGCATTTGTTCTGGGAAGCAAAAACCGTGCTGAATAATCTCCGTCAGAAAATTAATAAAGGTGTAAATATAACAAGGAAAAGAAATAGAAAAAGGGACCTTTATGCTTGTAGGTGAAGAGCGACCGCGCTTGTTAGTTCCTATGGTCTTATATTTGCTTTCCAGCTTAAGAGCGGAATGATCATGAACGTTACCAGAAATCTGATTCCCCATTCTCAATGAATTTGATCCACCTGACTTTTCATTAGACATGAGATCAGACCGCAGTCTTTTCCTCGTACCTACAGCTTCCTTAAACTTCTCTAACTTACAAAGTGATTCATCAAACATCTTACACCGCTCGCTGCCAAAAATGTGATGACAGAAAACTCTGATAAGTTTACGTAAATTACATTTACTGATTCATCTATTATAATTATATTGCAAGCAACCTTGAATAACATTATGAATGGAAAAATACAGAGCAAAAGCACACTGAAATATAAAACAAAATACACAGAAATGAGCAAAAAAGTTTGTCAATCAAGTTAAGAAATCATCTGTCAGACTCATCCTTTGTGAGATCAGTAAGCAGATCTGATATACGAACGCCAAAGAATAACATGAGAAAATATTGAATTCAAATTGTATAAAATCAAGTAACAAGAAAAGTTGCAGTTAATACACATGCAAGCAACATAAGATGATATTTTTTATCCTACTATAGAGCACCTGGCTTTTTTGGAGGCATCTAGAACACCATCTTTGTAAGGCTTTAACCCTTCATTGGTGACTGGAGAAAGCTTAAGTTGAGAAGCTCCAGGTAAATGGTTATCAGAAGAACTTCCATGAGCATACCCAAGAACTCTCCTTAGTTCTCCTGAATGTGGGTACCTCGGTCCACGCAGAACAATTGGCTCTAACGGTAGGCACTTTGGCAATGGAGGTAAATCCAAAGAGATCACACCACCTCTTGTAACATGTCCCACAGAACTGGGCACTCCACCATCAGCACCCATTTATAGTCTGCTAAACAAATACAAATCCAGATTATACTAGTTTAATCACAGAGACATAGCAGATGAGAAAAGATAACTAACTATTTTGCAGGCTACGTAGCCCTTTAACAAAAATTAAGGGCCCTCCCCCATGATGCAAGTGTTAGATAAAGAAATCCACAATAGCAATCCGAATAAAGAATGATAGGAACCCATAAAATGAGCATCCAACTAAAGCGGGAAAACTTGGTATGGACAAATTAAAATATATAAAAGACGACACAAATATAGCATGTAAGCGTTTTTATTTTACACACGAAATTAAATTTGTGCCAAGTCTCATGTAAGGTCTCACGATCTTAATGTATACACAATCACACAAAAAAAATATTATTACACTATTATTAGAAATCACCTTCTAAAAAATTTATGTTTGTGTCATCTACCAGGTATTTCTAGTTTCATTAAGCTTTGAGCATCACATATGAGGTATCTATACAGAAATATTTCTATGTCGTGTCATGTCATGTACACATTGTATAAAATTTGTGTCATGTATTGTTCATGGCAAATACACGACACAATTACATGGATATTTTGTCGTGTATTGTTTATGCTAAATACATGGCAAGAGTATACTGGTAAAGACTACTTTGAACACTCAAGAGCAACACCTTTTATTCCAAAATCAAAAGGGCTCGTGCCATCATAATTTTCAAAATCATTGAGAACATAGAAGAAGAAATAGTGAATGAAGAGTTCAAAGACGGATAGCAGGATGATTATAGCAGTCAAGCACAGACAAGAATCATGAGACTGATAATAACAGCTACTGCAACAAAAGAAGAACACAAATGTAAGGTATAACTGCATTATAGCTGTGATATTATCCGGTTTCGGAGTATTGGAAACCTCCTTGAAAAGGTTAATAGTTTCTCAGTTGCTGAGCTGTGATATTGTCCCAAAAAGAAGTGACAATCAAATAGAAATACTCATATTGAACAGTGTTTAAATGCCATGAACTGAAAAACTAAGGCAGGCCCATAACCAGAAACAGATCTACATGGACTTACAAGAGCAACGTGAAGGGGACTACAAGTCAGATCATAAATTACTCGTATCACTTCCAGGGTTAGCCTAACTCAAACATAGAACGAGATCCAGTTTATGTTCAACCTAAATGGAAGCAATATTAGAGAGGAACAAGCCAGTCAATAACCCAAATAATACTTCTATGGCAAGACTTGAGTGGCTCAAATGCAACATTCTCCCAAACCACTTGAAGTGTTACCATGAAGACACTCTTGAAGTAGCTTTGCAGTAGTAAAACAAAAGCTAACTTTTGTTCAACACAGGATGAGAACTCTTAATCTACTCAGCGTTCCTCAAACTATGTTTAGTGATCCCAAGAGGGAAGTGAGAGAATTTCCGGTGAGCAGTAACAACACTTTGGTTACTATAGCCAGGGTGACTGAGCACCAAAGCTGAAAACCAGCGCACCACTACATAGTACAATTTTCTGGTTATGCTGCTACACTAATCAAGTGACAAGCTAGAAAGGAGAGAACAATATACCAGGGAGCAAATGCACCACATGAACAAAAACTACAACCGCTCATTCCGACCCAAGAAGCAGCCCCCTACACACGGCAGACAATCCAACATATCAAAGAGTACTTCATTTCAATCTAAGCTCCTCCAAGGCCTAAATTTTACCTAAAGCTCAACTACCGACTAGAAAACAACAAGCTTGGGTTTTAGGCTGAGCATCCTACAAATTGCACCAAAACTTACACATCTCAAAGGATCAAATCAGGAGGGAATGAGCAAAGAAACAGCGCAAATGCACAAATTTCACCATTCGAAGGAGCATAAACAGGAACCTAGCTCAATACATTTACTGACATCTCCATGCCCAAGATTGTGCTTCCGCGAAAAAATTCTTCGGGCAGGGGCATAAAAATCGAAGGAATTTGCAAAAATACGGTTAGGGAAAGTTGATACCGAAATTCTCAGCTGGGTCAACTTCAGATCAAAGCAGATAATCGTGGGATTGGCCGATTGGGTACGGGTCGAAGACTCGCGATCGTCCCGGTAACTTGAGACGTACGGACAGACAGAACAAGAGAAAGGTAAAGTCAAGCCGGGTGCCTGCTTGCTTTCACTGGGCCTGTCTGTTTTGGAGGGACAGCGAGGTCTTTTAATAATATTAATAATATGATCCAATTTTTACAGAAGAACAGGAGCTATTGAATAACCATTGTTTTTTAAAACCAAAATTGGATAATCATTGTTGGTTTAAAAAAATTGGATAATCATTGTTGTGAAAAGGTAGAAAAGCAAAATATGAGTGATAAATACTCCCTCTTATTCAAAATAAATGTTGTTTTATAGATGAATCCGCACTTATTTATATTCTTATTCATCTCTAAAATGATATATTTAGGCCCCTTTTTCTCACACTCAGCCTATCTAATTTCAGCTGCCACGTGTGTGGCAATCGTATACATTTTTTTAAGATAATACGATTGTGAAATTCCTCACCCAAGTACCAACAAAGGCATTATTTCTGTCCAGATGAGCTAAATTGTGAGCATTAATATTGCGGTTTTTGGAACATAGGACCAAAAGCATGATTGAAAGTTCGAGGATATGTTGAGTGTTTCCTTGAGAATCGTCTCCACATCAGGTTTAACTAGATCCCCATCCCCTAGAAACATGATATTTGAGAGACAATTAGAATGGACCTGCATAAAACTAGGGCCCAGCTTCTTAGCAATTTCAAGTCCAAGAACAATTGCCTTAGCTTCAGCAACCTGAGGCGCCCATGATGTAGCAGGGTGGCCTATCACAATACCCTGGATAGTGCCCACTAATCCTCTACAGATGGTGCCAAGGGGGTGAGGAGGGGGAGAATTCGTGTAACACCCCCTCTCGATAAACACGTAATAATCTCTCACGTAGCATAATTAGAAAACGTCTTACAGCGGAAGTATAAACAATAATATTAATTCTCACTCGGGTGTCACCTGCCATTACTCGCTCATGCGAGTAACGAAGCAGAAACTAAATACAACAACAGAATAAACAACGATACTAAACCGCAATGATAACGAGATAAATCATATACATCATACTAAGTCCATAACCATAACCGATGACAAGTGAGCGTCTACCCAATCCCGAATATATACAACAGTACAATCCAAAGTCTAACATCATTATACAGAACGAATGTCATGTGCGGTAAGTAATAATAACAACCCTAGCTACCCGGGTCCCACACTTCGGCTTCAACGTTAATCAGCAATCTGCAAAATGTTGTGGAGGCTCAGCGATAAACGCTAAGTATGCTAGGTTTGCATTCAGACCCTATTGGTCACTTAGTCATTTTAACCATCTTGATATTAGATTGGTTACATGTTTTACCAGTTTATAGTTATAATAATACTGTAACAATCATGCGTAAACACAGAGCCATCCAACCAATACAATCACTACATTTCACAAACAACAGTTGCATAAACGAATATATCGAATAAATGCAATAAAGTGCATAATCGCTTTTAGCGAACGGTTTTCATACTTATTAATGTTCGGCCTTCAAGGCCCCATCCAACCTCACCATGTTTACTTAAATACCAGTTGGGTGTATGTTAAGACAACCCGAATTAATCTTTTAAAAGGACAGTAGTCCTCCCATACACATAAAGGTGCTCATGTTTGCCAGAGGTCCGGAGGCCCCTGGTCTTCCACTGTGCCTTAATAAGGCGTCCATAAAAAGGCTGTAGCCGTGTACCAACAACAGGTACCATCTGACCCACGATCCAATTTGGGCTCGTTGGGAAATTTCCTAGAGCGGAACCCGATCGGGTATCCCCTCAATGACCACAAATGCGCAACCAGGTAGTTCGTAAACTACACTGGATTCCTCCCCTCATCACATACCAATTCTCTCATAGGATTAAGTGTCTTAATCATTTCCTAAGATATACTCTTAGTTTTATGGAGAATACATTTATTACTTAGCTGCCCTGAGGGTCTTACGCATACCTAGAAGTAATCTAGGTCGTATTCATGTTCGAGATCTATGCTCTAGAGACCGACATTGTCGTATCTCGTACCTAAGTGTTTTACTTAGGTTATTATATACATAATTATAATACTAAGGGTATTATATTAAGTAACCATTGTTTCATCACATTGATCGCATATGTATGTTTATATAAGTCGATTTATAGTCGACGTAATATTAGCCCGATGGGCATTCGCATACAGTAGTAATAATGCGATAGTAACAAGCAAATATACAGCTTAATCACACACACATGCATATAAGCATCCACATAGAATTCTTATCACACATCAAATAATGTCTAGACCCGAGGGAATACTCAGGACAATCCAGATCAAAACCGTCCACATACCGTACACCACAGACTAAGGATGCGCAAAACCCTAGCTCGTCAAGCGCCTTTGTCTGTCGTACGATCTAAATAGTAATAACACTATGAGTCAGTCTCCATGACTAACTAGATCCGGTATTTCCGAATAACATTGTAACCCCGACAGTTTATCCCCGGATTCCAACAGTTAATTGTTACGGGTTTCTCTAAACCAGTCGGCTTCGTTACTTAGACTCGTAGTTCGTAATATTTCGATTGTTGAGTTTAATTCATTATATTCATTTAATCTTGTTCATTCTTGAACTTAGGCATATAACCTATAGTTGCATGTATACATGCATTATTATCATATGGTATTATTATCCCACCATCCATTATAATACATTGTATTATATAATCCATTAATCTTGTAATAAATTACATTCAAATTCAAAACTTAATAACTTATAGTTTATAAATATACTCATGTAATAACTTTTTCCATTTATATTATATGGTTTCCAACCATAATATATACTCATCCTTATATATATATATGACTCTCGCATTTAAATATATCAATATATGTAAGTTTCATGAATTATAAAACTCTTATATTATATGTCACATTTATTTCATGTGAATATCCTTACTTATATTAATTCCATTTAAACCACATTAATACCATATAATTGTTATAGCATTTATAACCTTGTAGAACATAGTCTAAAATTCATTTTCCCATTCTTATATTTTCGGTACAGCACACTATTCCTTTTAATTTCATTTTGACCTCATAACATTATGTAATGTTATACCATATACTAATATCATATAATATGATATTTTTATCTTATATAACTTATAACCTATAGTTTGTATACAAAACTATTATAATTGCCGAAATGGCACAATTCATGTAATATATAGTTTTATTAACTTACCATATCTTTTTATTTATTACTATATCACCCCATAATTTATACTATGTTATATATACCATATAATATAACATTTTTAACTTTATAAAAAGTATAACCTAAGGTTATATGCATGAAAATAACCGAACAGACCCATGTCTTGTTCTTATTTATTTTCCAGCACCATTAACTTTCCACATTCACAATTTGACCACATATATAATATCATGTTATATATATATATATCATATATTATAACATTTTAAACCTTAATATAAATATAACATATAGTTATATAAATTTTAAATTGCCCCTAGGGTCTGTTCTAAATTATTTTCCCCCCTTCACTTTCTATATTTACCAAATAACCCCCTTTTATAACATATAGTTTCTAATGTCATTAAAACTATATATTATACACATATCTTATTAAAAACTCTTATTGTATTCTAAAAATCACCAAACTACACCAAAAGGTTATAAATATCATTCCTAACCCATATACTTTCAGTATTTACATTTCCACCCCATACGTTATGTAATTTGTAACAATGACATAAATAACTATATATTATACATATATAATTTATTTTAACTCCAAATTCAACCCAATAAATTCGTAAAATTTCCTAATAGCCCATGGGTGTTTAAAATACCATTTTATACCCCTAAGTTTTGGTAATCCCACATATACCCCAAATGTTATAAAAATGTTACAATTAAATACATAATCTATTATATAGTCATAAATAAATTATTTAACTTATCTAATTTGGTCAATACCTACCATATGGTCAAGGTTGACCTCCTTAATACTGCCTTGACCAGTATTTCCCTTATTTACGGTTTCTACCCACATTTTTCCAGAAATTACAATTTGACCCCAAAACTTTATAAAATCTTATAATTTTTATTAAACTCCTTTTAAACCTCTACTTTTCAGCTATATTATTCTACAGCCCTCCAAACTTTATTGAATTTTGTTTTATACCCCAAATATTATGCTAAGTGCATAAATTAAATTAAATGTACTTTTAAACTTAAATAAAATGGCCTAATGACATGTATTACAAACTTCAATAAAATAAATTGCACATAAATGTCTCAAAATACATTAAAATCTTGGCCTCACACCAGATTTTTCCAATATTTACCAAACTTCCACATAATGTCTTAAATTTGACAATTATGTTAGTTAATCACTTAATTAATTTAACCAAACTTTCTATAACATTTCCTAGTCATCTTTGAAGTCAAAAATGACCATTCATTAATTTCCACTCACGGCAATCATATAATATAAGCTCCCAAGGTATTAAAACATAGGATTAAGATGTTATACCTTGATTAGATGAGCTTTAAGGGCTGTTTGGCCACGGCAAGATGGGGAGAAAATTTAGGCAGCTTCTAAATATGTTCTAACAACAAGAATATGATATATTCAAGTTCCAAAGGTTGAACTAACCATAAGAACAATTATAAGCCATTAAAAGCTAGATTTTTACCTTGAAATCCCAAGGCTTGTACAAGGTAATTTTGGCCCTATTTTACAGAATAAGAAGAGTATAAAAACACTCTTTAAACTAAGGTATATAACCGACACTGATCAAAGTAGAAGAAGGCTAGGTTTTACCTTGTTCAAAATGGCTTAAAATGGAGTTTAAGCTTGAAATCAGCCACCAAATGAAGTGGTTGCAATTGATACTGATCAAGCATGATAAATGAAGGATTATAAGCCAAGGGAACAAAAACAAATCAACCAGATTTGAAGTAGAGAAGGAATTAGGTGCTTAAAGCATATTTTTACCTTAATAAGTGTTCTTGCCTTACTTCCCCCTTTATTTTGAGTTTAAGCCGAGATTTCCCCTTACCTTTGAACACCAAATCATGCTAGATGAGTGGATGTAAGTGGTTGGAAGTTAGCTTAATGGAAAGAGGAAGAAAAGATGAAGAGAATGACATATTACATGTTTTGAATGTTTACCTTATGCCATTGGAGTTGCTCTTTGAATTTGGCTGCTTCCTAGCTCAACAATGAAGGAAGGGAGGGTCTGAAGCTTGCTGAACTCGTTTGGAATGGGGTAGAAGGAAAGAGAAAGTCAAATTTTGGTTTTAAGGTAAAGTAAGTTACTTTAGTGTATAGTAAATGGTGACTCATTAGATTGGCTAGATATTTTGGCATTAGGTGGGCATGGATGACAGCTTCTATTACCGCCCATATGAAGGATATTTTATGGGTCTTTGGTCAACTTTGACCAACTTAGTCAATTAAGACTTAATTTTGCACTATTTGGGTACTATTCACAATTTACTGCCAAACTTGTGAAATTTTTGTAAATCTCTTGATTTAGAGTTACTAATGTGATACTAAGTATTACACATGTTAATTAGGGTGTATACAAGGCCATTTGGCCATCCAAAGTCAAGTTTTGGACACTTTGACAAAAATGTGTCTTAAGGAGTTTTAATGCTCCTTTTTGTGTTATAACTCATTCTAGAGCTTTTTTTTTCTTTGGTAATTGTTTTATTGTGTTCATTCCTGAGTTATAATGCTTAGGAATTCAATTTGGATCCTAAGGAGTTCATTAGGGCACATGTTTGCCCTAAATGGTCACAAGGTGTAATTCTTGTTTTATAATGACCATTATTGTTTCCAATTGATTTTTAAGGAATGTTTAGTCCTTGATTTATTTGATTAGATGTTTAATCCATGTTTTTATTAGTTAGGGGTATTCCAATTCGCCTAGGCGACAAGCAAAGAGATAGTTTGTTATGCCCTAGTTTTTTTATTTTGTTTTTGGTTAGCAAAGGGAGTGTTATGACATTGTCTATCTTATGTTAGTAAGGATTATGTTATTTGTGGTTGTATTTAATACTTAGAAGGAAGGAGGGGTAAGAATGTCATTTTGCCTTGTTGTTAATTAAGTTAGGAAGGAGTTTCGTTTCTCATTATTCATTTTCTCCTTCTTCCTTCCTATTTCTGAACCCCGTTTTGCTCTTCCACGCTCTTCTCCTTCTCCATTCCACACGCCCAAATTATTCCTTTGTTTTCTACATCTGGAGTTTGATCGTCGGGAGGTTCCGTGAGAGGATTTTGGTCTGCTGTCTGTAGTCATCAGGTTTGAAGATTGTGGGTTTTGTTAGTATTTGTTCTTCGTTTCGTTTTCTTTGTTTTTGATTTTGGTTCCAACCTCTGATAAATTCATTCGGAGGTTCTTTGAGTTTCATGTGTGGATTCGAGGGGTTTGATGTGTAGGATCTGTAGAGTTCTGCGTGCTTTGAACCAAGGTAGGATCTGTAGATGGTTTGACTTAATCAATCTTCATATGTAAGAACACTTGAGACGTAGAAAAACTTAGTCGAATTAGTTGAACTGAGTGCGCGGAAGTCTTAAAGGAATTAAATAGATTAATGCTTCGAAAGATAGAAAGACTCTGTGGAGCTCAGCAAGATACACAAATAAGCTATTTTATTTTCTGGTCAAAACAAAATAACTTACAAATGCCCACTAAGTAGAAGGGATCTACTTCGTGGTTTTTTCACTCACTCACCCAATACACTTTCTGATCAACTCAATTGTAAGTGTAGTAAAACTAGGATCTTCCTAGAAAGAGTCTATCTAGATGCACTAACTAATTTGGTACGAATTCACTCTCTGAATTACAATGGCAATTCTCTCTAATCTCTGGAATATTTCTCTATCAAAGCGTAAATGAAAACTAGCTATTACATGACTATTTATACCGGTTCTAAGAGCAACGGCTCGAAGGAGTCAGTTCCGAAATTGTCGGAACTAACTTAGTGGAAAACGTCTTCAGGTATTTCTAGTCTGACTTGGGCCGCGAACTTCGGATACTACTGGGGTAGTGATAGTCTGACTTGGGCCGTGAACTTCGGATATGACTGGGGTAGTGATATGACCGTTGGAGCGTTAGAGTGTTGACGAATTCGTTCCTTAATATTCGCAACGGCGTGAAAGGGTTTGTGGTACTTCTTTAGTTGCGCAGACTCTTTTGTAGTTTGGCGTGAAACTCGTTCTTTGTGTTTTGTCGAGGACTAGTGACTCCGTCGAGGTGATTGACTATCTCTGCAACATTTTTATGTCTCAACAGTTTCCCCCTTGTTACTGATGATAGCAAACCTCTGTGAATCCCGATTGAGTCAATCCTGAAAAGACAGAAACACAAAGAACTAGGGGAACTGACCCTATCAAAGTTCCCCCTTAATAGCAGCATTAAAAAATTGGAGTCCAGAGACTCCATTGTGGTTCCCCCTTAATTGCTGAGAGGCTCCAGGCAGATAATAACATAGTAGATAATAAGTAGGCATTTAACGGGAATAATAGAGTAGGCAGTTAATCACTAATCCACACAGTCTAGTAGCAAGAATTCAGAAACAGTCCAAAAACAACAATAGAATTGCCCGTACACCAGACGGGATTCACCGCTTCTCCCTTTTTCTTTCATCAGAGGGAAGTCCTATCAGTCACAAGGAGTCAGTCAAAATATTCATGAACAAACCAAAAACAGTTTAGAACTGTAAAATAACCTAAGTTCTAACACCACACACACACACATACACCATAGGCTAGGGTTCGGGGATGAGGTTAATCTCCGCTTGAATATCAAGGAGGTTGTCCTACATTGCCGACACAACCATCTCGATTCTAGTGAGTCTCTCCAGCATCTTAGAGTTGCTCTAAGTTAGCTCTGTCGCTTGTGAAAGAAGTCGCTCGACCTTCTCTAGAATTTGAAGAAGAGTGTCTTGAGGGACTGTCTCTTGGGAAGTCGAAGGACCAGCCATCATCAGAGTTGACGGTGGAGGCAGCAGCTTGGATTTGTCAATTGAAGTGAGCCGGTTCAAATATCAGAGGTTGATGGAATCTGCTTCCTTGATGGACTCTGGGATGGATTTCGTCAGAGGTACTTGAAAGAATTTGAATATTCGAGGAAGCCAAAACACGTAACCTAGGGAGTGCTTTGGAGTATCGACAGACTGGGCCAGATGATGTAGAATTAAGTGGGCCAAATTGAGAGGGTGACGGTTGAGAATGCAGTACATAATGTTTTGATCTAAACAGTTGACCATTGATTTCCCTCCTTTCTCGGAACAATATTTTTGATGACAAGGATATGGAGAAGTTGGTGGAGTATCGAAAGATCACCTCGGGGGATTTGGGAGCCCACTTTTCTTTTGGAAGAGAAAAAACGGTAGATTTTGTTGTGTGGGACCCCTGGAATTTCAGGAAGGACTCCTTTTTCATAGAATTGTAGACCTTTATGAGGGACTCCTAGAACTTCAGACAGTTTCTCAAGATCAAAAAAGATGGAAGTGGAGTTTACGAAGGATTGTGCCACACCATTTCGAATGACAAGGTTTTGGTAAAAGTCGAGAGACACTTGCGGATATCATTCACAGACTTTGGAAAATAAATGTGTCCGCCCCTGAATCTCTAACATTTTGACCAACTCTTCGAGATTAATAGACAGAGCCCAAGAAAAGTCAAGAAATTTACCCTTTACAATGTTTCGATCCGCAGCAGGATTAGAAAGCATGTAACGTTGTGTGAAGGGGTCTATCTTTGCACTACGTCGCTGCGGCTTGGGTGGCTTCTGGATTCTTGTTGAAGTGGCACCAGTGGAGGTGTCATGACTATTAGCCGGTAGTTCTTGGACTGGATAAGACTCACCAGAAGCTGGGGAGGCTGGTTGGACCTTTACAGATGAGCGGAGGACACGTTTGGCTGTGGGTCGGGTTGTTGTCGCCTTTCTTTTTCGGGGTTTAGGTTTTGGAGATGGTGGAGGAGTTGGGGTTGCAGACTTTTCATGAGATAGTTGAGGAGTGGGTGTTGGAGATTTTTTGGGTTAAGGTTGTTGTGGTTGATGATCAGGTTCGTCGGGTTTAGGGTTTGATGGTTGATGTGGTGGGGACGGTGGTTTAGTTGGGGGGTGTATGACTTGGATTGGGGTGAATCTTCGATATCAGTTTCAAGAATTTCAGTCCTGGCGGCAGATGGAGGTGTGGGTTGTGGGGAGGTGTTGTGGGTGGAATGTGGTGGTGTAGTGGAGTTTGTGGGAGAGGGAGTGGCGGTGGTTTTTGTGGGCGAATGAGCGGTGGAGGTGTCTGTGGGTGGATTGGAGGTTGCCATAGACTGAAGATAGGCTTGAAGGCGAAGCGGATCTTGGAAAATATCAGCTGGGATGTTGATGCCATTGAAGTTAATTCCCGCCATTGTTAGGAAGCTTTAGAGTGTAGTGAGAAGAGAGCGTGGGTGAAAGAGGCTTTGGAGTGATGTAGGCTAGATAAAGGCTAAAGGCGTTGGCGAAAGATGCAGAGGTTGCTGTTGCGTGTGTCAGGCGAGAAAAATCGGGTGTGCGAGATCAAGGGCGAGGATTTTACGGAACGGGTGTGGATTGGTGACGTGTGCGTGTAGCGATAAATACATAAAGTTATTCAAGCAAAACACAGTTCACAGATTCATTCACAAACAAGGGCAGACTTAGTGAGACATAAGGGTATACCTGCTAACGATTACAGTAGGAGCAAGGAGATGCGACCGTCTAGGTAGACGGAGTCAATCCAATTGCGGATCGGAGTGCTTCAAATCATGCTGTGGATAGAGGTTTAGTGAAGATATCTGCAAGTTGATCTTCTGTTGGGACAAAGTCAAGCTGAATTAACTTTTTCTCGACACAGTCCTTCAAGAAATGAAAGCGTATTTCAATGTGTTTGGTTCTTGTGTGTTGGACTGGGTTTTCAGATATTTTGATTGTGCTTTTATTATCACAGAAGATTGGGATCTGTTCTTGGGTAATGTGATAGTCTTGGAGTTGTTGTTTCATCCAAAGAAGTTGGGAGCAACAGGCTGCAGCAGAGACATACTCCGCCTCTGCTGTGGAGAGCGCCACAGAGTTTTGTTTTTTGGAGGACCATGAAACGAGACAAAGACCCAAGAACTGTGCATTACCTGAAGTACTCTTTCGATCTTGGAGGGAACCAGCCCAATCGGAGTCATTATGACCAGATAAGGTAAAAGTAGGAGATTGAGGATACCATAGATAGAGTGTACTTGTACCTTTGAGGTATCGAAAGATACGTTTGATTGCTTTAAGGTGAGACTGCTTTGGCGCTGCCTGAAAGCGGGCGCAAAGATAGACTGCGTGGAGAATATCAGGGCGACTGGCAGTCAAATATAGGAGGGACCCTATCATTCCTCTATACTCTGTGGCATTGACACGGACTCTCGTCATCAAGATGAAGTTTAGCAGATGTGCAGCTGGGAGTTGACATGCTCTTGACATTTGTGAGATTATACTTGTCAAGGAGTTCCTTGATGTACTTTTGTTGGTGGATTTTGACCCCTTCCTTTTCCCGTTGAACTTGAAGTCCTAAGAAGAACTTTAGCTCACCTAACTCATTCATGGAAACTCTTTCTTCATAAGATTAGTAAAATATTCACAGAGGGTGTTACTGGTAGAACCATAAATAATATCATCAACATAAATTTGTACTAGAAGTAAGTCATGTGAAGAATGAATAATGTTTTATCTATGTTACCTATAGAGAAACCATTTTGCAAGAGATATGTAGAGAGTCTTTCATACCATGCTCGCGGAGCCTGTTTGAGTCCGTAAAGGGCCTTACAAAGTTTGTAGACGTAGTCGGGATGGATGGAGTCTGTGAACCCTGGGGGTTGCTTGACATAGACTTCTCTATCAATATAGCCATGAAGGAAGGCAGTCTTGACGTTCATTTGATATAATGTAAAACTTTTGAATGCAACAAACGCACTTAACATGCGAATTGCTTCAAGACGTGCTACAGGTGTGAAGGTTTCATCATAATCAATCCCTTCTTCTTGATTTTTAGCCTTGAACAACCAAACGAGCTTTATTCCTGAAAACTTGTCCTGCATCATCAAGTTTATTACGAAAGACCCAACGAGTACCAATGGTTTGTTGATACGTGGGTCGAGGGACTAATTCCCAGACAACATGTCTTTGGAGGGAATTTAGTTCCTCCTGCATAGCAGTGACCCAATCATTATCTAGAAGTGCCTCTTTAGCATTTCGCGGTTCAGTGCTGGAAAGGAAGGCACCAAAGGCACATAAGTTTTGCATAGCTTGAAAGCGTGTTTGAACATCTGAATGTGGGTTGGATATTATGTTTTCAGGAGGGTGAGCTAATTTTTGTTGGAACTATCGATGTGAAGCAGGAGGGGGTGTATCTTTGTCAGTAGATTCAAAATTCAAATTTTGAGGATGGAGTGTGTCGGAGTTATTGTCAGAGTCAGTGGAGTCTGATGTATTGCTTTTCTTTCTTGCGGAGTCATCATGTGTGATGGAGTGGGAGTCTTGGAGTCTGCTTATGGGGACGGTGATGAAGTGTGGATCAGTGAGGAAATTGTCTGGAGCAAAGTCAAGTTGATCAGAAGATGAGCCAACGTTGTGAGACTCATCAAACTTAACATGGGGACTTTTCTTCTAAACATTGAGTTCTCAGATTGATTACACGATAAGCTTTGCTTTTAGAAGAGTAACCAAGAAATATGCCTTCATCACTCTTGGGGGAGAACTTACCCAAGTTGTCCTTACCATTATTATGTATATAACACTTACACCCAAAACGCCTGAGATGAATAAGATTTGGTTTGCGTTGACGGAGAAGTTCGTAAGGAGTCTTGTGAAGAAATGGGTGGATCAAGGCGCGATTTAGCACATATCACGCTATATTAATAGCCTCTGCCCAGTATGATGGAGTTAGTTGACTATCAATAAGCATGGTACGTGCCATCTCGATCAAGGTCCTATTTTTTCGTTCGACGACTCCGTTATGCTTTGGAGTTCTTGCAGATGAAACTTGGTGATTGACTCCGTTATCCCTGCAAAACTCATCAAACGACTTGTTGCAAAATTTAGTGCCCTGGTCTGTTCTCAGGGTTTTTAATGTGAATGAGAATTTATTGTTGAGTACTTTATGGAGTTTGGCAAACTCTGTAAAGGTTTCATCTTTAGCAGACAGAAAGATGACCCATGTCCATCTATAATAATCATCAACTATGACCAGAATATACCTCTTACCACTTCTACTTTGAGTACACATGGGGCCAACAAGATCCATGTGGAGCAATTCCAACGAAGAGCTAGTAGAGAGAGTTGACTTACTTTTGAAGGATGACCGGGTGTGTTTACCTTTTATGCACGCTTCACAAACGGAGTCTGTGTCAAAATTTGTATCGGGTAAACCAATCATTAGATCCTTACTTTTGAGTTTGTTCAGCAACCGGTGATTTGCGTGACCAAGTCTGGCGTGCCACAACAGTGAATTTTTGGAATGCACATTTAGACAGACTTGGTCATTTGGATTAATTGAGTTTAAGCACATTTTGTAGAGATTTCCTTCTCAACATCCAATGGCTTTTAAAGAACATGTACGCTCATTAAAGACTTTACAATTTGAAGAGGAGAAAAGTACCAAATTGAATCTATCACAAATTTGAGAAATACTTAACAGACTGTGTTGAAGTCCAGTGACCAGATGGACTCCATCGACTTTAAATCTAGAGGGGTTACCTATAGAGCCAACTCCCACGATTTCACCTTGGTTGTTGTTTCCAAAAGTAACCTTACCTCCTTTGTAGGATGAAAGCGAATTGAATTGATTTGGATCTCCAGTCATGTGACGAGAGCATCCACTATCTAGGTACCAGCAGTCTTCATTCGCCTTGTTAGACTTGGGAACCCAGATGTACTTGGGTTCCCTTTTCAAGCCAGATCTTTTTAACTCTTCTCTAGCTTCAAGAATCAATCTGACTCGTTTGAGATTGAAGGAAAGATCTTTATTCAATTTATCGCAAGCACTGTCCCTATGTCCAAGGCTCCTGCATTAATCGTAAATCTTAGTAGGAGGAAGATTAACGTATTTTTGCTGTCCTTTCCACCAAGAGTCAAAATTTTCTTTTTGTTGTTGTCGCTTGGGTTTGTTATTGGATTTAGACATATTTTTTGGAATGTCGAACTTACCTTTTTGCCACTTGGGCTTGGATTAAGTGGATCTAACTCCAGATCGTAGAGTGACAATCTCGTCAGAGAGTTGTTCTACCTTTTTGCGAAGATCATCACGATCTCAACTAACTTCCTTGATTTTGGAGTTAGCCCACCCAGGTAATTTGGAGGAAGTGACTTGTTTGATGAAATTGACTGGCTTGAGAGAGAGAGCATGCTCTTTTTCTTTCAGTTTTTGAGTGAGGTGTTTGACCGAAGAGTTCAAAGATATGAATTTTGATTCTAAAGCATTTAACTCATTTTGAAGAGAGCAACATTTATTGGTAAAGATAGTAAGATCATGTTTGAGGGAGTCAATCAGAGTGAGTGACTCTTCTTGCTCGCTTTGGTTGGATTGACTAAGACTTTTGGTGTCGTTGAGTTCCTTTTGAAGGGAATCAACACGGCTCCGTGAGTCTTGTAATTCCAATCTAAGTGAGCAAGAAATAGTCTTGTGTTCCTCAGCTTCATCTCTCAAAGCATACATGAGACCCTTTGAGATCTCGAGTTCCTCAGTTAACTCGGAAATTTTGCTGGTGAGGCTTGCTTTAAGAGAGTTAGTCTCAGAGACAATTTTAGCTATTAAAGTCATAAAACCCATAGGAGATATACAATAAAGATCTGTTTCAAGATGAGAATGAGTTACCTCATTGTCGAGGATCATGGACTCAGTTGTATCATGTGCCATGAGACATACTAGACTGCTTGACTCTATGTCTTGATCGTCGGAGTCTGAGTCACCCCAACCGACGGCTGCCATCAGTGACCTCCCTTGGGATTTTCCATACTGGTTTTTGAGTAACGGGCAGCCCTTCTTGAAATGACCGGGTTTATTACAGTTGAAACAGGTGACAGAGTTGAAGACTTGTTTGGTGGTATTTGAGAACGATCGACTCTGTCGGCTTGGTTGGTTTCGCATAAATTTTCAAAAGTTCTTTACTATGAAGACAAAGTCTTCCATAGTTTCAACCTCACTTTCTTCTACAATAATATCCACCAACTCGGCCTTAGCTTGTCTGATTTGAGTATCAGCGACATAGGCTCCTTCTTGAGTGTACTGAGTCAAATTAACCTGCAAGGCTTGGTCATTCGAAGTAGTAATTTTACTAAAAGAAGAAGAGGATGTATTTGATAAGTGTAAAATATATCTATTTTTAGGGCTTTAATTCTTCCTATTTTCATAACAAATAATGCCATATTTTACACTTATCATGTGTTTTTTCTAAGATTGGTGTTAAGATAAGAGCTGATATATTTTATTTGTTAAATGCAGGAAAAATGTTGGATTTACATTAAGGATTACAACACAACAAGTGGTGACATATATGATATATATATACGGCTGCACCATATATTCATGTGATGAATATGTTCATTATCCATATGATTTGCCAAATCATGGCTTCAGTCACGTACTGCAGCAAATGTGTGAATTCAAGCCATGACTTTCACGTCAATTGTTTTAATTTGGTATATATGGCTGCTGTTATGTCGGCATGTGGGTTGAAAAAATTAAAGAAAGAAAATAGGAAAAGGGAGAGTGGATGAAAAAGATAAAATTAGAGAATTTTATCTGCTGCATGATTTTTGGAAGGGGGAGGACGACCGCATAGAATAAAAGAAAGATTTTGGACTCGACTATTCATGCCTACGCCGCTGCACACAACAGAAGAGAGGCTTCGGCCTCCTCTTTCCCACACAAAACAATTCCACCATTGTTACACCCCACACTTCTGATAGAGGATTAATGCAGAGACAGAAAGCAGAGCGGGGATCTTATAACAGAGTTTCTTATTCATTTTCATCTATTTTGTCAATGTTTTCTTCCTTTATTGTTTTCGTTGTTTTTAGAGTCATGTTAGCGTAATTAGCTTAGCTCCCCGGGTTGGGGTAGCAAACCGATTCTTTATAGTTATTTTGTAATCTATTTCTCTGATTATAATTGCAGTAGTTTAATTCATGTTCTTCTTTCGAACGTTCTTCTTGTACTTATTTACAAATTGTAGATATGAACCTAAGTCTTGGCAGCTCCATTTGGATAAGTCCTTGCATGCTTTGGTGGAGATTACCGTCTCTGCCCACTCTTCTCTAAGACTATCAAGCAGCTTGTGCAAGACACTCTCTCTATCCGGTAAAATGTTCGCTTCCTGCATAGTAGTTGTTAGTAAATAAAAACGATCAAGCACTTCTTCCAGAGACTCACCTAGTTTTTACAAAAAATTCTCATAGTCCATTCGAAGTTCTTGAGCTTTGTATTTATTGAGTTCAGTGACTCCTTCGTGGGTGGCTTGAAGGAGAGTCCATATCTCATTCACAGACTTGCAGTGATTGACTCTTCTTTGTTCTGGAATGGACAGGCAAGTATAGATTGCGCGGGATGCTTGTTGATTTAGCTCATACCTTTTGCGCTCTGCAGCATCCCAAGTGGATTGATCTGGATTGACTGCAAGATCTCCTCCAGTGACTATTTCCCAAAGTTCAGAGTTGACTGACTCAATGTGTTGTTCGATCTTGTTTTTCCAATGATCGTAGTTTGTGGAGGTGAGTCTAGGATGCTCGAAGTGCATTTTGTTGTTTTGATTGGCGAAGAGGTCTGCCATTGCAAGTTGATTGACTATCAGCCTAAACGAGGCTCTAATACCACGTGTAGGATCGGATGGCTAACTCAAACCAACTCAAGGTGTGAGTCTATGAGATGGTTTGACTCAATCGATCTTCGTATGTAAGAACACTTGAGACGTAGAAACACTTAGTCGAATTGGTTGAACTGAGTGCGTGGAAGTCTTAAAGGAATTAAATAGATTAATGCTTCGAAAGATATAAAGACTCTGTGGAGCTCAGCAAGATACACAAATAAGCTATTTTATTTTCTGGTCAAAACAAAATAACTTACAAATGCCCACTAAGTAGAAGGGATCTACTTCGTGGTTTTTCACTCACTCAACCAATACACTTTCTGATCAGCTCAATGGTAAGTGTAGTAAAACTAGGATCTTCCTAGAAAGAGTCTATCTAGATGCACTAACTAATTTGGTACGAATTCTCTCTCTGAATTACAATGGCAATTCTCTCTCTAATCTCAGGAATATTTCTCTATCAAAGCGTAAATGAAATCTAGCTATTACATGACTATTTATACCGGTTCTAAGAGCAACGACTCGAAGGAGTCAGTTCTGAAATTGTCGGAACTAACTTAGTGGAAAACGTCTTCAGGTATTTCTAGTCTGACTTGGGCCACGAACTTCGGATACGACTGAGGTAGTGATAGTCTGACTTGGGCCGCAAACTTCGGATACGACTGGGGTAGTGATATGACCGTTGGAGCGTTGGAGTGTTGATGAATTCATTCCTTAATATTCGCAACGACATGAAAGGGTCCGTGGTACTTCTTCAATTCCGCAGACTCTTTTGTAGTTTGGCGTGAAACTCGTTCTTTGTGTTTTGTCGAGGACGAGTGACTCCGTCGAGGTGATTGACTATCTCTGCAACATTTTTATGTCTCAACAGATGTGTTCACCCACAAGGATTCTAGGAGTTCATTTCTGATTATGTGGTTGAACTTTCTGATTTGATTATAATTCGGACTTGGATTCGTTTACGTTTTCGCTCTGTTAAAACCCTATGGTTCGTGTTTGATTTGCCTACTTTGATATGGAAAGGGATATGTTATTTGTGATGAATTACTGGCTTGGAGTTTGTCAGTTGCTATTTATGAATTTGTAGTTTTCGTCGTGTCTAAACATGCGTTCGAACATGTAAGTTCGAACAGCATGTGCGGACGCCTCTAATATTAATGGTTTATATTTTTCCGGACTTCCGTTTGAACTTGTATGTCTGGACGGGGTGCGAGGACGATGTCTGGGTTTGCGGTTCGACTTGTGTCCAAACTTGTAAGCCCGAACACAAGTCCAGATGCCCTCTGATTTGAGTCACGGCATGCGTTCGGACTTTTAAGTTCGGACACATGTCCGGACACCTCTGATTTGAGTCACGGCATGCGTCCGGACTTGTAGGTTTGGACACATCTTTGGACACGTATCTGATTTTGGCTAAAATGTTTGTTTGACTTCCGTTTGCAGGGTTGTGGTCCCCTTAAGTGTGTATAAGCTATTTTGACATGTTTTAGTATGCGTTTACATGCATTTCCGTTTTGAAAGTATTAGTTTTGTTTATGATCTCTGAACTACTTGAAAACGTGATTTCAGTCTTCATTTCTTTTTAGCTTTTTTGTTTAGCTTTCTGTGCCTTGTCTGTCTTGGCATAAGACCTTTGTTCAGCAAAGAATTCAGTTCCGTTAAGTAAGGATATTTATTAAGTTATGTTATCTCTTCTTAACAACACTGTATGTTCTGTAAGTAAAGCTTCTGTTTTGGGACCTAGTAACTTTGCCTTCTGAGTCGTCGATGGATGGGTTGAGCTATCATGTAGCATGCTATGTAGACATCATTCTATTTCTATTCTGGGACCGACATGTCCTTTAGTCTTTGGACCATTTCTGCGTTGTCAAGGAACTCTCGATCCATGGGTCTCTAGCCCTTTCTACGTTGTTGAGGATCTTCTGATCCATTGGTCTTTGATCATTTCTATGTGTGCTCCGAGCTAGTGTCCCACTCTGTTTCTGAACCGTTCTGATTGTGAGCTACTATGTTCTGTGAGTACTCTGAATTGTGATGCTATGCTTTGAGAACGTTTGATTTGTGGATCAGTTCTGCTAAGTGTGTCCTGACATTGGTTTCTATACAGTTTTGAGTTGTAGCAGCTTTTGACATGAGACCCTACTTTGTGCTTTGTCTCATTCTGAAAGTGTGGCTTCCGCTTTGTTTTACTTTCTGTGTTTGATATTTCTGGTTTATGAACTCTGTTTTGCAAGAGTTATGATCTGTTTGCTAATGTTATGAAATGCCGCTTCTGTTTTATTTTCTCCTTTTGTTAATTGATAAATGTCTTCTGTTGTTAATTGTCTTTTGAGACTTGGTCCGCCCAACTTGTATCTGACTTTGAATGTTTTGAAGGATTTTGTTCTAATTCGGATTTTGACTTGCGAAACGTATGTATATGTGTAAGGTATGTTTAGTAAAAGTGTTTTGAGCATGCTCAGGCTGATGAAGTTTATCACCTGCTGAGCTATGGTTTGCTCACCCCTATTATTGTCTGATTTGTAGGTTGTTTAGCATTTGGGCAGATGATCTACTGCTTTTTTCTTTAGCTTTTACGTTGTTTCTTGTTTATCGACCTTGTGGTCTGGATATTGTTAGTCCCTTAGTGTTTTTAGATGATGGTTAAGAACGAGTATGCTTGACTGACAGAGTCCGCTTGTTCATCAGAGTCAAAGGAACCTGCACAGTTAGTAGGGTTAACTGACCGAAGCCACGAAGTCTCACACATCAACAATCGACAGTTACTTCTAAGAGAATGGAGTAGTGGTTGACTAATATGTGGTGCATCACCATGCTAGTTACCTGGAGTTTCAACATTAGTATTTAAAGTCATTTTAGTGTCATTGTAGAGGGTGTCGAAATTATAGAACTATAGAGAGAGAGCCGTGAGAGTTTGAAGTTAGTTTTGTTATTGTTTCACTCCTGCTCAAATATTTAGTACTTATCCTTTAAGAGTGCGATGCACTAAAGAACTCATGTTACATGTCGATCTATTTCTAGAGTTCTTAGGTGTAGGTGTTAGACAGACTCCTTTTGTCCAATCCCCAAGAATAGGAAGCTAGGTTGTAAATTCATTCAGAGTTTTCAATATAAGCATATCATTTCTTGTTGTTTTCATAAAAAGGTTTTTGCATCCTTCATTTGTCTCAAAATGAGTCTTCCAGAGTCTAACACCTCAGACAGACTCGATCAGCACTTTCGATCCTATCACGTGGTATCAGAGACTGTGTTGGCTGACATTCAACAATCATGGCAAAAAAGTAGCACCACCATTAACAACAAAATGCAGTTCGAGAACCCAAAGCTTACCTCTACACATTATCATATGAAGAAAACAAGATGGAGCCCCACTTGCAGTCTCTTAATTCACAATTGTGAAGAGTTATGGTTGAAGGGAATTTTGAGCTTCCCGTACGAAAAGCATAAAAGGTCTACACAGTTGAGGTAAGAATGTGTGTCAAGTTAAATGCACAAGCAGTGCGTGCTATCAACACGAGTCTTTCTCCCCCAAAGACAAGAAGATTATCAGGTGAAGGTAGCAAAGGACATTTGGAATCATCTTCGAGCAGTTCATGAAGGTAACACTGAGTTGAGGAAATATAAAGTTTAGGAACTCGAGATGGATTATGAAATCATGTTGGTAAGCCCGGAGAGTCCGCTCTCCTTGATGATATGTTGTCAAGATTTACCAAACTCACTACCACTATGGAGGGGATGTAGATTGGTGAATCAAATGAAAATATGAACAACAAATTTTTGAACATCTTGGGTGAGGAATGGTCTAAAAGTGTGATCTCGACAAGAGCTTCCAAGAGTCTTGATAAATGGCCTCTTACTGATCTCGGATCATACTTACAGTCCATTAACAAATATAAAAAGAACGTCAAGAACAGAGGTAATTTTCTTCTGGTCAGTTAGTTACATATTCAATCCCAACCAAGCTGTTCAAGTTCAATCTCTAAGTCAACAACAGTTATCACAGAATGACTCTCCCTACTATGATGCTGCTCCTATAACTCAAAATTCAATCCAACAACTTTGTAATACACTAATTCACAACATCATTGAAGAGGTATTTGTGTCCTTTTTTAAAGACACAACTATGATAGTCAGAATTAAAAAAAATCATGAGAGATAGACCTGACAAAATCTCTAAATCTCAACAAGTTCAGTCAGAGTCGTTCATATCAGTCTACTGGGCGTAATTACCAGGGGCTGTCAGGATCATATGATCGAGTGTGGTTTAAGTGTTTAAAAACATGGTCACTATGCCAACAACTGTCCTCTCAAGAGAAAGGATAACCAGAGACAAAACTTTCAGTCCTCGCTATTGGCATGCGCTGCTAGGGGAGAGTCTGACTCTGAAGAACCGGGGTCTGGAACCATGAGTCTTATATGTTTGATGACACATGAATATACACGGTCTACATAAAACAAGGTAAACAAGACTTTCTCCTCATCTTTCTTGTCCAATCTTGCTAATAGTGCAAATTCAGTTCCATATTTAGATCTTTCTACTTATTACATAGATCCTGACCATCCTGTGTGTGAACTCACTGAAGAAGAAGAGAAAATTGCTCTTCGTTTTGAGGAAATTTATATTTTAAAAGAACATATCACTAAGGATAGACTTAAGCTTCAAGAATCTGTTGATACCATTCAAAATCTTCAGAAAGAGCTGAGTGACTCTAGAACACTCATTGGAATCTTAGATTCTCAAACTATTACTCTGCACCAAAAGCTTAAGAAGAGAAAAACCAAGCCTATTCCAAAATCTCTCTTTAACCCACTCACTTTTGTTCGTGAGATTGCTGTTGAAAAACCAAGTGGTGTGAAGAAAAACTTACCGAATCAAAATCTATTCAAACCAAGCTTGAAAAAGAAGTTGAAACTCTCACTTCTGCCCTCAAGAAGGCACAGAGGGACTCTCTCAAATTCATGTCTGGACATTCGTGGCTACCTGGAATAAATAAGGTCAATCTTTGTCAAATGGCTACTAAACCGAATAACCTTTTTCAATGAAATTTCAAAATGAAAAATTTGCAAACAAATTCAGATGGCAAAAGAATTATGTTCGACTTCCTCACATGCATATTTGTGGTTATTGTGGTTATGATGGTCATACAGACTCTGTTTGCAGAAAACTAAGTCGAGATCTGTTGTTTAACATGTCATGAATTTCTAAAATTGCTCATGCACGAGAACATTATTAATCTTCATCTAGAAAGGGACCCAAGTATGTATGGGTTCCTAAAACTAACCAGTGACTCTCTTGCACGCAGAGGGACTGAGGAACTATGACTCATGGTTTCTGGATAATGGTTGTTCAAGACATATGATAGGAGACCCAGATAAGTTCACTATGAGCCTCGATTTTAAACCCTATCCTATGTGGATTAACTTGATTGGGATCTAATCGGGTTTTAGGTCCACTTATAGCCTAAGATTAATAACTATGTCATATAAATAATTTTAAAACCTAAGCTAGCTCACTGGAACCTATTATAAGTCGCCACCTAATTTTAACCTAGATCAAATTAGGAAAGGAGAGTTCGGGTTCGGGGGCTTGATATTCGACTTAATTAGGGTTCAAATTACTTTCATTACCCTTCCTAGGTCATTTTTCCTCTACTTGGTTCAATTACGGCTTTCTACAAAGTTGTTTTTAACCTAGGTGCGCGCTTCTGTTTTTTTTATTTTTTAACATTTTTTGACAGAAAATTAAAATGGAAATTAAAATTACCTAAACTAGGGTTTCGGAGGCAGAATTAGGTCAAATTTTGTTTCCGTCCGTAGCCACGGACCTAATGTCCGAGACCACGGACCCTAGTTAACCCATATGAAAATAAAAGTCGAATTAAACAGAAAACAGAAATTTGTAAAGTCCGGGGCCATGGACAGGCTGTCTGTGGGCCCGGACATTATTAGAAAACCTAAAATTTTTTAAAATTTAAAAATCCCGCCGCCGTCCGTGGGCGTCCGAGCTTACGGACAGGAGTCCGGGACCCCGGACATGACGTCCGTGGGTGCGGACCGCCCTCGGACGGCGGCGTTGAGGCTGTTCCCGAAGGTTTTTGGCTCAAATTTTATGGGCGTGTAGCCTGAAAGATGTACAAGACGTTAGTGATTGAAAGTTTTCAATTTGAATTTGAATTAAGCACGAAACTTGGTAAACAAGTTATTGGACAGAAGCTTAAACAAACAGCAATACAGAAGCGTACGAAGGTTAGTTTTGAACCCAAAATTTGACAGAGAGTTAACAAGGTCGTGGGAATTAGAAAAGTAGAGTTGTAACCTGTTTTAACCTTCGAATTCAAGATGATTCTTCACGCCGGGATTCGTTGAGTGCTTCGTTAATGGCAGACCTGAAAGGATTTCGAACCAAGCTTCTGGTTGTTGGTTGTTCTTGCTGTTCTCCACGTTTTGGTGGTGTTTTTGTGGGGTTTTGATGGCTATTGGTGCTTTGGGGATTGGAAAACTGTTTAGATGGTGATTTCGGGGGATTTTCGGTATGATTTGGGGCCGGGTGTTGGAAAACGTGAGAGAGAGAGAGAGAGGAGGCTGTGTTTTCTGACTCTCTAGGGTTCTTGAGCATATGAGGTTCTCCTTTGATCATGGGATAAGGTTCCTTATATAGGCTTCCTTAAAGATAGAAAAATCCGGTAAAAACCGAGATTTACCGACGTTTTAGCTCAAGGGCTTCCAAAAGGAATTTGATTATGAAATTTCACACATGGGTAAAGGATGATATTTCTGATTTTTCTAAAGTGGAATCAAATTTTTTGGATATTGGAATATTTTTAAATTCAATTAGAAATTGCTAGAAAATTATTGGAAATTCAAAAAATCAAAATTCCAACGCCATTATGCTTCAGATGTCATCCTCTATTATGGGTTAAAATTTCAAAGCATTTTGAATTGATTTGACCCTTATTTGGAGGAGAGAGAAAGCCTATAGGGGGCTTAGGAGCCTTGAAAAATTACGAAAATGCCCCTGGAGATGACTAAGCCGTCCCTAGTACTCTGAAATGTGCCGATCGAATTGGGAACCCTCGCTACTAGCCTATTAGTAGAGACTCTCTTCCGGGGGGGTTGAAATTTTGGGTATAACAGATTGCCCCCCGTCAACTAGACTTTGTAATGGAAATGAAAAGGCTAGTTGATGCTTGAGTGATACCCCAAAATTTTGGATCTTAAAAGACCACACGTGCAATCCGACAAGTTGCGTCGAGCTATTCTAAGACGCTGACTACCTATGAGTAAAGTGGAAGGGTGTCGAGCGGTTCTAAGGCGTCGACCACCTAAAGGTAATAATGAAGTAATGTCAGACTATTCTAAGGTGCCGACTACCTATAAGGATGATATGATGTCAAGCTATTCTAAGGCATTGACTACCTATAATGAATGAGATGATGTCAAGCTATTCTAAGGCGTTGACTACCTATAATGAATGAGATGATGTCAAGCTATTCTGAGGCGTTGACTACCTATCAGTGATTGAAAATTGGTGTTGGGTCGAGTTCTTCTATTCGGGTGAGTTCTGCTGCTCTAAGTGAGTTCTGCTGCTCTGGTGAATCTGAATCTTTGGCTGAGAATCTGTATCTCTGAAGAGTCTGTACCTTCGGCTGAGAATCTGTATCCCTGAAGAATCTGTACCTTCGGCTGAGAATCTGTATCCCTGAAGAATCTGTACCTTCGGCTGAGAATCTGTATCCCTGAAGAATCTGTATCTTCGGCTGAGAATCTGTATCCCTGAAGAATCTGTATCTTCGGCTGAGAATCTGTATCCCTGAAGAATCTGTACTTCGGCTGAGAATCTGTATCCCTGAAGAATCTGTATCTTCGGCTGAGAATCTGTATCCCTGAAGAATCTGTATCTTCGGTGAGAATCTGTATCCCTGAAGAATCTGTACCTTCGGCTGAGAATCTGTATCCCTGAAGAATCTGTATCTTCGGCTGAGAATCTGTATCCCTGAAGAATCTGTATCTTCGGCTGAGAATCTGTATCCCTGAATTATGACGAGGAGTCTCATACGAATAGATGCAATGGTCATGATGAAAGTTAATTATGAAAGTGCCAAACGTGGCAATGAGGATGTGCATGTCAAGAAATTTGTCCAAAACAAGAAATTGCTGAAAGAGGTGCCAAACGTGGTAGTGTTTGAAGAATATCTGTTTAATGAAAAGGAAAGCGAAATTATCATTTCCTAACCATAGACTTCGGACTTGTAATTTATCTCCTAGGAGATGAACATGCCATCGGTGGGGTATGGTGTATGATGTAAAGATAAGGGCTTATGTGGGCCTGTGGTGTTTGATGTTGAGGTAAGGGCTTATGCGGGCCGGTGGTGTGTGATGGTGGTGGTGATGTTTAGCTCTGGGTTCCAATTGGTGTTGTCATAGCAATTGTTGGAACCAACAATTGCCCCCAGTATTTTTCCCTTAAGACAATCTGAGCTAGAGTTCATGGCAATCGATCGTTCCGATCGATTGCCCCCAGTATTTTCTTTTAAAACGTGCGAACGAGTCTCGTCCTCACAGGGTCAGGGCTTATGTTTTTATGTGGTGCTTCCTAACCTACACTCGGCGTGTTTGGTGCTTGCACTCGTTCCTCACCACAGTCACAACTTCTAGACCATTGAATTCGATATTTGATGGATTTACGCATTTGATCTGTTACTTTCACGTGATTGGACACACAACTATCAAGTCGGAAGTCTTTAAAGCTTATAACGTGGCCACGGGGTGTGATGAAGGACAACGGGACCATGGAGGGATATTTGAGGTATGTGGAGCTTAAGTGGGTGACCAAAGCTGCAACTTGCGTCTTCTCTCAGATTCATCTTCCTTGTCTTGAAGTCGTCTAACTGCTTCATGTTGACGTTGTTTTTGAGCTTCTGGACTTGGACTTTTGAAGTTGTCCTTTACACCATTTCTCTTTTCGTCTTTTGGATTTCTTCGAGGCACTTCGGTTTTGCCTCTTTGTTTGATCCTTTCTTGACTTTGCCTTCGGGGTTCTTGTGTTTCCCGGTTTTGAGTTTTGAGAGCTATTTTGATGTGAGCTCTTTTGATCCTGTGTCACTTTGGGACCATTTGCGGATCACTTCGTCATGCTGATAGCGGCTTTGCTTCTCTGGACTGATGAAAACGTTATCTGAGAGTCAGGCTCCTCGCTTCCTTTGGTCACCGGGTTGGTTATTCATCACGGGCTGGCTTGCTCTGTGGAGCTTTGCAACATCGAAAAGGGATATATGAAAGGCTCAGCGGGGGTGCCTAGGGTTTAATGTCAGGGTTTACAAGCTTTTAGCTATGTGGTGTTGTACCTAGGTGCTTCGTCATTCCTGATAGTTGTGTATCCGTTGTTGTTACTTTTCGCAGGTCTAAGAGTAAATTTACAAATTATCTCCTTCGGTCGGAGTTATGCCGTTTACCTCACCTTTGAATGTGGTCTCACCGGAGTCGTGTAAAATGACACGCTCGTTCACTCATGGTTTTTCCACTCAAGACACTCTCGCGAGATTTCACTCAGAGACTTGTTCGCATATTTAAACGAAAGATAAAGATGACGAACTTAAACTCATATTGCCCCCAGTATTAGGGTTTATACAACAATTTGACAATGTGACCTTGAACCGCTTGTGGGTTGTTGGATGTTTTGTGGTGAGTGTGGTGTTTGGTTGGCATGTTCAAATTTTCAGAAACAAAATGCAAGTCTTTGTATTCCATTGCATAGTCAGAAAATGATTACTTCGTGATCCTTGAAAGACGTGAGTGCTCTTTTTTTAGTTTTTCGAATTAATGAATGCTTTGTACAAAAATTATGAAATGGAACTATGTTTTATTCAACAAAAAGAATAATGTTGGAAATTACAAACTCAGGGAAACTACCGAAAATGATCAAGGGAACTAACTACTACAAAAGTTGAAAGACAAATAATCAAGAAAAGAAATGCATTTAATGAGAAACACTAAAAAAACAACATTTCTGATGATGCTTGGGCATGCGTGCTCTGCGCTCTCCACCATGTTCTTAGAATTGGAGCCCTTGGTCAATTAGATCCTGGATTCTGTGTTGTAGGGCCCTGCAGTGGTCAGTGTCGTGACCGGGCAGCTGATGGAAGTGACAAAATTGATTAAGATCCTTCCCCAAATGAGTAGTTCCTGGCCTCAGGGCGAGCGGTTGCATCGGATATCTTCCTCGAAGCTCTTCAAGTGCTTGTCTTGGTGTTCGACCGATGTCTGTAAACTCTCTCTGTCGAGAATTCCGTCGGGGTGGTTCTACTGTCCCAACGCTCCAACCAGGTCCTTTTGACTGTCGATCGTCTTCCTCATGTTGCCTGGTTCTCTTGCGGGTGCAGCTTTGGATGCAAGTTGCTGCTCCGGTTGCCTAATCACTTTCCTGAGTTCTGTAGCAATTTCTTTACATTCCCCTTCGATCCTCGGACCCTAATGGAGCCAACTTCAATGCAGTCATAAAGGGTGTTGAGAAGCCTGTCCACTAACTCATCCCGAGCTTGACGTTCGGACTCGAGGGAAAGAGCCTTTGCTTTCAACTCTTCGATAACAGCAACGTAGTTAGATTCCACGGCGTCCATGGCAGCACTATGCCTCTGCTCCATGGCTTCAATGGTGGCCATGTGCTTTTGTTCCAAAATTGCGAGCTGGGCTTCCATGTCGATTGGACCGCACTTAGGACTTGAGTCTACCTGTGTCCAAGGTGTCCATTATTAGCTAACAAAAGGAAGTGGGCTGAAACATGACGCTTCACAAGATAGATCGAAACAGACTTAGGCTGAAAGCAAGTGGGCCAGGATACCCAGAGAATGAGGTGTTTGGGCTGGAGTATCTTTCAAACCATGAACTGGAACTTGGACTGAAATCTAACAGATGGCTTTGATTGGGCCTGAGAGGTGACACCTAGATCTAGGGTTTGGGGCTAGGGCCCGAAAAAGAAGTCTACCTAGTCTAGAATGAGCCCTTGGGCCGGAATGTATTTGGGCCTGGGTAAAGCACATGGGCTGGAATGGTCCCTAAATCACAAATGGGCCTAACTTTCTTTGGGCCAGAGAAGATGGTTGCTAAGCAGAAAAAGATTTTATTTTCAGAACTTGTGGGTTATTTCAAGTTCAGGTGGATTTCTTTTTTTTGGGCCTAGAACTAATTGGATAATTCAAATTGGGCCAGAAGGAAATCACCTAAGTCTAAGCTTTTGGGCCGAAGCCCGAATGACTCACATATTAAACCAAACAGGACCTCTGGGCCACAAACAAGTAGAGCCGCCAATTCGGTTGGGCTAGGTTAATGTAGGAGAAGTTCCTATCAATCTCTAGGCTGGGTAATGGGCCGATCATACAAGCAAACAAGGCCCACACAAATTCAACATGTCCTCACTTGACGTTAAATCAATTTGGGATGGATCGATCCGGAGAGGTGCTTGGGGCTTGGGCCCAGGTCGCCACAAAGGAATAGGGCTTGCACGCTATTCTCTTTGGGCTTCCCCACTTTTTTCACATCACCTGAAGGTGTGCGTCTGCGGCCGGGTCTTTGACTGACCAAACAATGGGCTAGGTAAGGACACTGCCAGGAAAACGCTTGGGGCTAAGGCCCAGGTATTAAGGGGATGTGGTTAGACGACATCCTCCTCTTTTCCCCCGCTTATTCACATCACCTAAAAGGTGTGAGTCCCTGACAGGGGACCCTCAAATCCCGGGTGAAATCGGTGCAGGTGGACCCTCGCTCTCATATGATGCAAAGGTGCAGAAATTAAAGTGCGCACAAAAGTAAACAAACAAAGTAATAAAGCCATAAATAAACATTTTTCGAGTTAAGCCCTCTTTCTTAAAATTAAACAAGTTAATTAAGAGTTTGTCCCCAGCAGAGTCGCCAGTCTGTGAGCCTCGATTTTAAACCCTATCCTATGTGATTAAAGCTGATTAGGATCTAACGGGTTTTAGGTCCACTTATAACCTAAGATTAATAACTATGTCATATAACAATAATTATTAAAACCTAAGCTAGCTCACTGGAACCTATTATGAGTCGCCACCTAATTTTAACCTAGATCAAATTAGGAAAGGAGAGTTCGGGTTCGGGGGCTTGATATTCGACTTAATTAGGGTTCAATTACTTTCATTACCCTTCCTAGGTCGTTTTTCCTCTACTTGGTTTATTACGGCTTATTACGAGTCGTTTTAACCTAAGTGCGCAGCTTCTGTTTTTTTTTTTTTTTAATTTTTTGACAGAAAATTAAAGTGAAATTAAAATTACCTAAACTAGGGTTTCGGAGGCAGAATTAGGTCAAATTTTGTTTCGTCCGTAGCCACGGACCTGTCCGAGACCACGGACCCCAGTTAACCTATATAAAATAAATCGAATTAAAGAAAACAAAAATTGAAAGTCCGGGGCCACGGACAGGCTGTCCGTGGGCCCGGACATTATTAGAAAACCTAAATTTTTAAAATTTAAAATCCCGCCGCCGTCCGTGGGCGTCCGGGCTTACGGACAGGGAGTCCGGGACCCGGACATGACGTGTGGGTGCGGACCGCCCTCGGACGGCGGCGTTGAGGCTGTTCCCGAAGGTGTTTTTGGCTCAAATTTATGGGGTGTAGCCTGAAAGATGTACAAGACGTTAGATTGAAAGTTTCAATTTGAATTCGAATTAGCACGAAACTTGAAACAAGTTGGAAGAAGCTTAAACAAACAGCAATACAGAAGCGTAAAAAGGTTAGTTTGAACCCAAAATTTGACAGAGAGTTAATAAGGTCGTGGGGAATTAGAAAAGTAGAATTGTAACCTGTTTTACCTTCGAATTCAAGATGATTCTTCACGTCGGGATTCTTCGGCTCGTTGATGGCCGACCGGAAGGATTCGACCAGCTTCTGGTTGTTGATTGTTGATGTTCTTCACGTTTTGGTGGTTTTTGTGTTTGATGATTGGTGTTTGGGGTTGAAAAATGTTTTTGGTGATTTCGGGGATTTTCGGTATGATTTGGGTCTGGGTGTAAAACGTGAGAGAGAAGGAGGCTGTTTTTGACTCTAGGGTTCTTGAGGTTGATTCTTTTTGATCATGGGATAAGGTTCCTTATATAGGCTTCCTTAAAGATAGAAAAATCCGGTAAAAACCGAGATTTACCGACGTTTTAGCTCAAGGGCTTCCAAAAGGAATTTGATTATGAAATTTCACACATGGGTAAAGGATGATATTTCTGATTTTTCTAAAGTGGAATCGAATTTTTTGGATATTGGAATATTTTTAAATTCAATTTCTCGTCAGATTCAATCAGAAATTGCTAGAAAATTATTGGAAATTCGAAAAATCAAAATTCCAACGCCATTATGCTTCAGATGTCATCCTCTATTATGAGTTAAATATTCAAAGCATTTTGAATTGATTTGACCCTTATTTGGAGGAGAGAGAAAGCCTATAGGGGGCTTAGGAGCCTTGAAAAATTACAAAAATGCCCCTGGAGATGACTAAGCTGTCCCTAGTACTCTGAAATGTGCCGATCGAATTGGGAACCCTCGCTACTAGCCTATTAGTAGAGACTCTCTTCCGGGGGGGTTGAAATTTTGGGTTTAACATTCACGACTCCCTCTGGCCATCAAGAGGTAAGAATTACTTTTGGAGACACTAAGCAAGGTGGAATCATCGGCATTGGCTCTGTGGATATGTCCTTCTAAGTTTAAGGTTGGTAATGTTAATTTAGTTACTGGTTTAGGATATAGTTTGTTAAGTGTTTCTCAAATTTGTGATCTCTCAAATCTGATTATATTTTCTGTTAATGATTATGAAATCTTTGATGATGTTACTGGTGAATTAAAGACAATTGGTAAGTGTGTCAATAATCTATATGAAATAGATTTGAACACTCCTTATTCTAGAGGAACTCACTATTTGGCTGTGTCTGACAAAAATCAATCCTTGTGGCACTCTCGCTTGGGGCATGTACATGGAAAGCTCTTAAATAGACTAAAAAAATGAAGAGTTGGTAATCGGACTACCTATAATAAACTTTCAGACAGACACGTTGTGTGATGCATGCACAAAAGGTAAGCATACTCGGGCTAGCTTTTATAGCAAAACTGAAATGATGATTTGCGATGGTAACTCTAATGATTTTACTGTATGACAAGTTATCACAATGTAAATCTTGTGATTAACCAAATGAGAGTGGGTTGTTTACTAATCAATTGCTCTAACCTCTAGACTGGATAGAGAAGCATATGGTAACAAATATAAATAGTGAGAGAATGTGTTACCATTGGGAACTTGGAGAGAAACATGACATGATGCTACCATACTATGAGATGGAAGTTTGATTATGTTATGTATGACATATCTTCCTAAGGATAACTCTTAGGCGGAAATTAGAAAGACCTTGATAAGGCACTAACACTGTGAGATAAAAGATCCATGTTTTACATGTATGACTACCCTAATTAGTACTTGCCTAACGTGGTAGAATGGGGGCTATGAGAGTTATAGGATTGGAAAGCTGACTCAAACCAACTCAAGGTGTGAGTCTGTGAGATGGTTTGACTCAATCGAACTAAAGGTGCAAAAGCAGTAGAATTGTGGAAACACTCAATCGAACTAATTGGAAAATGTACTCAAAAGATAGAGGGACTTAAACAAACTTAGCAGGATACACAATATAAGTTATTTTATTTTCTGGTCAAACAAAACAACTTACACTGCCACTGATAGAAGAGATCTACTTAGTGGTTCCCACTCACCTATCCAACATAATTTCTAATCAGCTCAATGATAAGTGTGATGAGACTAGGACCAACCTAGAATGAGTTTATCGATGTGAATAAACTAAAACTAGTACGTTTCTCTCTGTAATACAGACACAACTCTCTAGAATATTTCTCTCAGTTAAATCTCTCAAAAAACGTAAGAACAAATGTAGTTACAACTCTATTTATATAGAAGCTAGACATGACCGTTATAGAGAGTTAGTTTCTAAATTCCAGGAACTAACTCATTCAAAGCGTGAATTTCAGAAGCACGAGCTCACTCTTCAGATTACTTCAATGTTCAGAGAATTTCGGTCCAAGTCTGATCATTGGGACTGCTGGAAGGTCGACGTTGTTGCTCTTTAATTTTTGTAACTAATCGATGGACTCTCTTGATCTTTCAAGGATGACTGACTCTGTCTTGTTTTGAGATTGACTCTGTTGTTGTGCATGGTTGACTATCTCAGGCAACATCTTCAAACTCCAATAGTTCCCCCTTGTTGCTGATGATAGAAAAACCTTCGACGTGAATCCCAAATAAGTCAATCCTGTAAAACAAGACAAAATAAAAAGACTAGGGGAACCGACCTTGTCTAAGTCTCCCCTTAATCGAAGCATAAAAGATCAAGTAACTCTTTTGGAGTTCCCCTTAAATCAGTGAGTGTACTTCATGCAAAGTACAAATGAGTAAGCATAAATAAGAAGTAAGCAGGCTAAGATGAAAAACAACATAAACTTTGAAACAACAAAAGAAAAATATAGCAAATAGCAAATGGCAAAGCACTTAAACCACAACAGAAGTAGCAATCCAAAATGCAATCAAAATAACCCGTGCACCAGATGGGATTCACCGCTTCCCCCTTTTTGTTGTCATAAGAAGGAAGCTTGCAGAGTATAAAGTGTTAGAGCATTATTCAAAATATTCACAAACAGTGAAATACCCCTAAGCATTATATAAATTAATCAAGGGTTAATCATTGAATAATAGAGGCTAATGAGCCCTAAAATGATTAAGGAATTATATAACCTCCAATATATTTATACAAATAAATACATATAGTCCAGAAGGTTATTAAACCGTACACAAATATTGGACTAAGTGGGAGTAATTATAAGGAAAAATTTAAATATCCCAAATATTAACTATTCTAATTAATAATAAATAAATTAAATGAAAGTGTTTAATGAAAGGTTAAATATCCATAAAGAAGTAAAAAGGAACAATATAATAAAAATGATCTTAAGAAGGTTAAAAAGATCTTATTTGACCATAAATGTACATTTATATAAATGTATGTATCAGTTAAAAAGGGAAAGACAATCCCAAATCATGTGGTAATAAACATCAATGAAGGTTTAGAAAGGTTTACTAAACCTTAGACATAAGGAAAACATTATGGAGGAAAAGAGAGAAATTAAATAGAAATCATGATATCATATAATGTGTATAATGTATAATGTACAAAGAGGTACGTAAAATAATAACAAGGACATTATTAAATGGTTATAACATGTAATATACAAATTACACAAAATTATAACAAGATTAATATTTTAGTGGAGAGGAATTAAATAAAGATAAGGGAGCACTTAAATAAATCAAATAAAGTGGAAATGGATTAAGACATATTATTTTAAGTTGTAAGCTAATACTCACATTATCTCCTTAATTAGTAAAAGAGTGAAATTTTACAAGGTAGCAAATAGGGCTACGTCTTGTGTTTTCCTCACCACTCTTTTCTTCAGCATCGCCATTCTCTTTACGGTAAATTTGTAACCCTTACTGGCAAACAAGAGAGCATACATGCTCTACACCTTCTCTTCATTTTCTTCTGCTCTAGCCCTAACTAGCAAGCACAACATACATGCTCTACGACTTCTCCTAATCTTATTATTCTTCATCTTCAAACCCAAAGTGAGCAAACAAGGAATATCCATGTTCTGTGTAACACCCCGTCCAAAGCCAATCGTGGTTATCGCAAAACTTAACACTTAATCGAATTCGTCGCAGTGGAAATAACATACACCGGGACCTTGCCACGGTCAGATTGTTAGAATATACCGGCCTTATCAATTACAACACTTATCCAAAGTAAACAACCGACCAATACATCACCATCCAAAATACCACCAACCTACCGAGTTTAAGTACTTAAGTCATAGTCACAAACTTACATCAGTTTCATTATAAACAGACGGGAGCACAAGCGCAACCCGTATTCAAAATAAACAACCCATCCTAAGTCTAACCGCTCCTACTCTCGTGGTGCGACTTCATGGGCCTCTTACCTGCAAGTGTAAAAACAGCCCCCAAAGGGGGTCAGCACGAATGCTGGTACTCCCTCTCATGGCCCCCAAGCTAACGGGGCTACGACGACTAATTGTCGATAGCATGGAAATTGATTAAGTACACAAGCATGATATGAAGTGCAATAAACAACAATCCACAGATGAACATACATGTTCACACACAATGAACGACACAAGCGTTCCCTTATCAAGCGGGTTAGTAACCCCCTCCTTAGTCCTGATTTCCTTAACCTCAGTTCCTTATCTTACCTCAGTCTTAACCTTATCTTAATCTCAGTATACAAACCGTTCCTAGAAGGGAATGGTTGTAGCTTAATCTCAAACCTAGGATTTAGGTGATCCTACCGCACCATCTTAATGCCACCTACCTTGGACGGGAGTCCAGCGTAGCTGAGCCGGCAACCGGCCCTAGGCAACAAGTCCGAAGACAAGTCCTTAAGCGGAGGGCGGATCTGATTCAGATACCGTCCCCCTTTCCTTAGCATGCATGACCGGAGTCAGTCCCGGGTTTCCTCACTCAAGTTCCAGTTAGTAGAAATCTTAAACACCATTGTTAGTTAAACCTTAACGGGTATTAACCAACAATCACCAATACTTAACTCTTATTCTTAACTCAGTAAGTACTAAACTTGGTTAGTAACAATCTCAAGTCTCGTGGGTTAGTGTAAAGAACACATACACAACGAGAACAATATAACCGGTTGCATGCTTTATCTTGTCTTAGTCATAGCAATAAAGATAGCACACAAGCCGAGGGACACCTCGTTAGCAAGCAGGTCACAAGAAAGATTGTACCGTTCACCGTCGCTGTCGTTTGTTTAACCTTCTCCGGGGTCCCAATTCACAAACCTAAAACATTGATTCATTTTTAGGCCATTAGTTATTTGCACCTTACTTAACTCACTTAGTCCCTAAAGATTCCCATTCGATACCCTCTTAAGTCCTTGCCACTTAACCTTATAAACTTAACTTTAAACATTAAGGTTTTACTTAACTTAACTTAATCCCTTAGGTTCTTAGGGTCCTAATCATTACTACCCTACCAATGGCATACCTTATTACCAATCATCCTTAGAATTTAAAATTTCTTTTTTTTTTTTTTAGGCTCGACCGAACTTACCGACCGACCTTACCCAAGGTCGGTCCATTCCAGAACCTATCACCGTTTGAAAATTCTACCCCGACCGACCTTGCAAGTCCGGTCCCCAAGGTCGGTCCATTCCCGAGAGTTTTCCCCGTGGGAAATTTAAGTCCGACCGAACTTGCCAAGTCCGGTCCCATGTTCGGTCGATTCCAGAGACCAATTCCCGTACAAAATTCTAGGCATGACCGACCTTGCAAGTCCGGTCCCAAGGTCAGTCCATTCCAGAGACTTAATTCCTACACAAAATACAAGCCCGACCGAACTTGTAAGTCCGGTCCCCAAGTTCGGTCGATTCCAGAGACTCTTTCCGGTAGTGTAAATTGAGCTCGACCGACCTTGCAGGTCCGGTCCCTAAGGTCGGTCGGCTCCAGAACCTTGTTTCTAAATTCCCATTTAACTCCAAACTTCTCCTCATATATCCTAATATGTTCTAACCTCATTTGGGCACCTCAAATACACCTTAAGCCAACCACTAAACACTTTAAATCACTCACCAACATCCACCTTAGTCATTATGCATTTTTCCTTGTAATCATGCCAACACTTGTAATATTTTCCACTAGGTTTCTAGGTGGTGGTTCATACCTAATGTAACCACTATGCCAAATGCTTCCTCACCACTATAACATCATCTCCCAAGCATCTTTCACCATCTAAAACTCTTTTATGCATTTACTTAAAGTTCCTTCACAAGCTTATGCTTCCATCCATCAACACATTATTTCCTTCCTAGTTGTTTACCAACATTTGCCTAAGTCCTAAATACTCAAGTACATTCTTTTGATTCCTAAATCCTTCATAGTGATGCCTAAGTCATTATAACTCATTAAAACACCTTAATCTCACCCCTTTTTCATCAAGACAACCTCTAAAACTTCCTAGTACTTCCTTAGTCATGAAATCTCCTTAGAACATCTTAAACACTTAAGTTCTTCACTAAATTTTGCCATGGGTTCTCTAGTATATTGTTGCACCCAAACACTTGGTTTTTCACCATCAAACAACCAAGATCACTCAAATTCTCATCACAACACCTTAACACACAATTTACACCAAAACTACACCACATCATTATATAGTGTATAAACTTAAATGCTTGGCACTTAGGCCCTTAAATGACAATAATCTTAACCACTGAATTTCCACATATATTTGCCTTTAACCTGCGAATACACACAACAAGGCTCCCATTGAAATAAAATGCTTCTTGTAATTCACCTTGATATTCTTAAACTATCTCTTTTTCTCATTTGCTCCTTAGTCAAAAGTTCACAAGTATAGTCATTGTTCTTTCTCCTAGGTTTTATAACCCTTTTTAATGTAAACTCTACACTAACTCATCACATATCTAAATCCCATTCCCTTAAACAATAAAACACCTTAAGGTAAGTAATTTACCTTGTTCTTTCACAAGCTCACAAACTTTCCTCCTTAGGTTTTTCCTTGCTCAATCTCGGTCACCACTTAAACTCTCCTTGCCAATGTTCTAACCAATATCCAATGACTCCAATGAGTGCTAGATAATACATTAACCCTAAGGAACAAACCCTAGGTTAAAAATGTGCTTTAAGGTATTAAGGTGATTGTTTTACCTTGGTTTCTCAAGACAAGCTTGGATATGAAGCAAGAAGGACCTCCTTTATCCTTTGGAGAGTAGAAAACAAGCTAGAACAAGGCATAAATGGAACCCCATGAGTGATAATTTTCGGACATGGAGAGAAATGATGGAAACCTAGATTTTCTTACATATTCTTTACCTTAAGAGAATGGAGAAGCTAATGGAGTCTCCAAGCTTGAGTTTCCTCCTCTAATGGCGATTTGCCTTGGCTCCAAAATGAGGCTCTTGAAGTTTTGAAAAGATAGAAAGAAGAGCTTGAGCTAACTAAGAGATATATGTGCTTGGTTTTGATTTTGGAGCTTAAATGAGCAAGATGTGGGCAAAAGAGATGAGCTAGCATGGAGGTTGCTTCTTACGTGAGAGAGAAGAAAGAGAGCAAGAGAAATCGATGAAGATGGTGAAGAATGAAGAAAGGAGGAGAGAGATAGCATATAAGATATTTGATTCCTTAAAGCAAATAGTAACAAGTTACTTTTCTCTTTTTCTTCTAACATTAATTGGCCACTCTTGGTGACTCACACCCTTAGAAAACCGGCCCCCTTCATTAATTAGGCTGGTCATGGTCTTGTTTGACCAATTAATTAGACTTAATTGATTAAAGACTAAACTAGGCACTATTTGGTTACTATTCACAAATTAGTGCACATATTTGTGAAATTTTTGATTTCCCATTGATTTAGACTTCCTAATGTGATACTAATTAGTACACATGTTAATTAAGGAGTAATCATGGGCATTTAGCCACTTAAAACCCTTTCTAAGACAATTTTTCAAAAATGTGCTTTAAGACTCCTTAAAGCACATTTTGTGTTTTAACTTGTTTTCAAGCTTGGTTTTCTTTGGTATTTTAAAATGACCATTAGGATATTACTAAGGTCTTAGAACAATATTTGGGTTCACCCAAGTCTCTCCAAGCTTAGAGCACGTTTTTGCTTAAACTGCTCTTTTGGTGTTTCCTTATGTTTCTTTGATTAAAATGGTTTCTTAATGTTTCTAAGGCATTATTTAGCCTTCTTATAACTTAGTTTATCACTTAAACACCATATCTAAGTTTGGGGTATTTCAATCTACCCCCCTTAAAAGAACTTTGTCCCCAAAGTTCACATATATGCTTAACCATTCACGGTACTCAATTCTCTTAATCTTAACACCACATCTTATATTCACATTCTCACATCTCAAGACTCAAAGGTCAACCACAAATACAATACATAAGTATTATACATAACTCAAACTTATCACCAAAGTGTAGCAACTTACACAAATCACATCTTACAACCAAACAAACGACAAACATGCTCGTTTCCTAACTCAAAAGCGAGGAAGCTCTACCCCCCTTAAAAAGGGGTACGCCCCACCCTATACAGACGATCTAGTCAGTAAACAAAGAAGGGTACTTCGCCCTCATCTTATCCTCTAATTCCCACGTGGCCTCTTCGACATCCTGGTTAGACCAGAGAACCTTCACCAGTCGCACTGACTTATGGCGAGTGTCCCTAGTCTTACTATCCAAGATTCTCTGAGGAAGCTCCACTGATCTCATATTCGGTTCTAATGTCAACCTCTCAGGTTCTAACCACATGGGAGGGGTGTGCATGTATTTCTTTAGCTGTGAAACATGAAAAACATCATGCACTTTACCCAGTTCAGCAGGTAATTCAACCTGTAAGCAACCGGGCCCACCCGCTCCGTAATCTCATAAGGACCAACAAACTTTGGGCTTAATTTGCCCTTCTGCCCAAATCTGAATACACCCTTCATCGGTGAACTCGCAGAAATACCCGGTCGCCCACTACGAACTCCAGGTCTCGTCATCGAACATCAGCATACGACTTCTGCCTATCTTGAGCAGCTTTCATATTCTCCCTGATTTGCCGAACTTCAGCCTTAACTTGCTCTAAGTATTCTGGTCCTATAATGACCGTCTCACTCGACTCATCCAGCAGAGGGTGTACGACATGGTTCTACCGTAACAACGCTTGAAAAGGTGCCATCTTGATCGAAGCGTGATAGCTGTTGTTGTATGAAAACTCGATCAGATGCAATTTGTCAATCCAACTGCCCTGGAAGTCTAAGGCACATGCCCTCAGCATGTCCTCGAGTGTCTAAATAGTACGCTCAGTCTGACCATCTGTCTGAGGATGAAACGCGGTACTCAGCTTAAGTTCTGTACCAACGCTTCTCTGGTAGCTCTCTAGTACCTCGAAAGGAATCTGGTATCTCTATCTGACACTATGGTCTTTGGTATCCCATGATGTCTCATTATTTCTTTCTCAAATAACTCAGCTAATTTGGTCACCTTCCAAGTATCCTTCATCAGTATGAATCGGGCTACTTTGGTAAGGCGATCCACCACCACCCATATCATGTTGAGACCCCCCTAGCAAGGGAGCCCAACTACAAAGTCCATGGAGATATCATGGAACTTCCACTCCGGAACTGGCATCGACTGTACCATTCCGCCCGGTCGTCGGTGCTCGAATTTCACCTTCTGGCATGTGAGACACCTCAAGACGAACTCGGTAACATCTGTCTTCATCCCGGACCACCAGAAGTATCTCTTCATGTCTTTATACATCTTAGAGGCTCCCGGATGGATGGAAACTGAAGAACAGTGTGATTCCTTAAGTATACGGTCTTTTAGATCCGTGTTGCCCTGTGGTATGCATAATCGGCCCTTAAGTCTGATCAGATCATCGTCGTGAAGTCTGAAGTCATATTTCTGACCCTCAAAAGTACCATCCGTCAGCTTCTGTCTGACCTCTCTCATATACTCATCTGTCCTCTGAGCCTCTCGTACCTCATCAACCAAGCTGGAGAAGGAAACTAGCGAATGGAGTGAGTGTGCTCGACGGCTCAGGGCGTCTGCTACAACATTGGCCCTTCCCTCTTTGTATTGGAGGTCAATGTCATAGTCTTTCAAGAATTCCAACCATCTCCTCTGTCTGAGATTCAACTCCTTATGAGTAAATATGTATCTTAAACTCTTATGATCTGTGTAGATCGTCACACTAACCCCGTATAAGTAATGGCGCCATATCTTCAAAGCGAAGACTACAACTCCCAACTCTAAATCATGTGTGGGGTAGTTCTTCTCATGTTTCTTCAACTGGCGTGAGGCATATGTCACCACCTTGCCATGTTGCATGAGCACGCAACCTAGCCCTCTGCCGGATGCATCACAGTAAACCTCAAAGCCCTCTGTACCGTCTCGAAAAGTCAGAATTGGTGCAGTGGTCAGTGAGTCTTTCAAACTCTGAAATGATCTCTCATAGTCAGCCGTCCATAAGAATGGTGCATCTTTCTTCATCAGACTGGTCATCGGTTTCGCGACCTTGCTGAAATCTCTAACAAACCTCCTGTAGTAACCTGCCAGACCGAGGAAGCTCCGGATGTCGGTAACAGTCTTCGGCCTTGGCCAAGTACGTACGACATCAATCTTTACTGGATCCACTGAGATCCCAACATCTGAGATGACATGACCTAGGAAAGAGACCTGGTCAAGCCAAAACTCACACTTGGAGAACTTAGCATATAGCTGGTTCCCCCTTAATATCTCCAATACCCTCCTCAGATGTTCTTCATGTTCAACCTTAGATTTCGAATATATCAATATGTCGTCGATGAATACCACAACCGACTTGTCCAGCTGCTCCCGGAACAAGCGGTTCATCAGATCCATAAACTTCGCCGGTGCGTTCGACAAACCGAATGGCATCACTGTAAACTCATAGTGGCCGTATCGTGTCCGAATGCCGTCTTCTCAATATCTCCCTCCTTAATGGCTATCTGATGATACCCCGATCTGAGATCAATCTTGGAAAACACAGATGCTCCCTTCAAACTGATCGAACAGATCGTCAATGCGGGGTAGTGGATACTTATTCTTCACTGTCACTGCATTCAACTCTCTGTAGTCGATGCAGAGGCGGAGACTACCATCATTCTTCTTCACGAAGAGAATTGGCGCTCCCCATGGTGATACACTGGGTCTAATAAATCCTTTATCTAACAAGTCCTTCAGTTGTTCCTTTAACTTAGTCATTTCTACCGGAGCCATGCGGTATGGTGCCTTGGCTATCGGTCCGGTACCAAGTAGCAGCTCGATGGTGAACTCTACCTCCCGAGTGGGTGGCATGCCGGGTAGTTCCCGTGGAAATAGGTCGGGGAACTCCGACACTACCAGTAAGTCGGGGTCGAACTCGGGGTCTCTCTCTATGTCCTGTACATAGCAGAGGTACACTTCTTCCTTTATCCTTAATTCCTTATACATTGCCATGGCGGTGATGATCTTAGTCGAAGGCTCTCTGGGCCTCTGGCGGTATGATATTGTTACCCCAAACGGACTCCTGAGCAGCAATCTATGCTCGGCGCAGAGGATACGTCACTTGTGCCGCTCCAACCAGTTCATCCCGAAGATAGCATCAAATCCTAGCTCACTGAACTCAATAAAACTGACTGGAAAGTCTTCCCCCTTGATTCTGACAATGGCTCCTCGGTAGTAGCGAGTGCAACAAACCTTCTCCTTAGACGGGAGCGTAACCGTGAAGTCGGGTAGCTCATCAGCGTCTAGCCCTAACCTGCTCGCGAAAGATGCCGAGACAAAGGTATGCGAGGCCCCTGAGTCGAAGAGAACTGATGCCTCAATCCCATTAATTGGAAAGGTGCCGGTGAGGATAGTACCGCTGGCGTCGGCCTGTGCCTCTGTAAGTATGCTTAGCGCACCTTCCGTACCGAGTCCATAACCTAATTGTGTTCACAAGCTTCATGAGTATTGATGGTATAACAAGAGTCATAACAATTTATATGAACAACACTGTTATTTTATTCATAACCATCCTGTTTACAACATGTTCTTAAGTCTTACATCTCATTTCTTATTCCATACTAAAGCATTACATGACTAATATTATCTAAAGGTTAGGTTTAATCTTCCTGGTCTCATGTGTGTCGCATTGATTACTGCTGATGGTGCTGTATTCAGCTTGATTCTCTTAATCCCATGGTATAACATCCTTGACTCTCCTCCCATAACTAATACATCTCCAGACTTAAGTACCAGCTTATTTGCACTGTCCGCACGCTTCTGCTCGCCGTATAAAAACTCTGCATCATCCCCAATGGACCAAGACACTACGGGTATCCCTCTTTCGAGAGACTCCGTTGTCTCGTCCTTATCCTGGTGTAGTCCAAGTCGCCCATCTTTCTCGTAGAAGTTCACAATGCAAATGTCTGCTTGTATGTCTGGAATCGGTTCAGCTTCCAACTGCTGAGCGATCTCCACGACTTGTGTAATAACTGGATGGAACTCTTCGGGTATTCCTGGTGGTGAGACTCCATCTTGCATCCTCGTGGTTTGGTAGTTCTTGGCATACGGATTCCAATCCTTGCCTAAGCTCATCATTTTTAATTTCATCCTTGCTCCCCCTGGGTATTCCGGTGTGTAAAAACCTCCCGGTCCCATTCCTAGTTGATTGCATCTTCTGATGATGGCTATTTGTGCTTCGGGTGTCAGGTATCCCCTTAATAAAATCATACCTGGGTGGATAACCTGACATTGTTCGGTTGGAAAGTCTATGGTTTCGATGTCGATGTGCTCCGGGTTAGGTGTAAATGGTATTGGATAGCAGATGTTGAAGCTTCCTAAAGTGGTAGTAGGTTATATCTTACTTAAGTTCTAATCTCATCTCATTCTCACTTAACTCAATTATTCACCAAACATGCATGATAATGCGGTAAGCAGGTAGTTTTATCACTAAATGGTTATAGCGGTACCTGGCCTCGATGAGGGTTCAGGCTCATCGTCCCGGTCCACCATGTGTAGTGTGGGTCCCGACTTCTGGGTCACCCGTGGGTTCTTGTCTGCAGCTTGCTGCACCTTCCTTTGACCGTCAGATCCAACTCCCTGATCGGCCCTTGCCCCTAGTATCGGGCCTATAGGCTCTGCTAGCGGGGTTCCGGAAGCACTCATATGCTCGGTGTCCGTATACCCCACAATAGTTGCACTCCACCTTATTCCCCTTGCAATCGAGCCCGGGGTGGTCCTTGTGACACCACCTACAGATGTAGCGTCGCTGGTAGCCACCACCGGCTCCCTTTTCAGTCTCAGATCCTGATCATTCACAATATCAATACTCATATCTCAAACGGTTATTAATTGTCTCTTAACTCACTCAATACCAATCTCTTACCCTTTGGCGCCCTAGAGCGCAGGGGTGTAGCTGCGTATGCGTACGTCAACTTCAATGGCTCTTCCTGAGCCTTCTCCTTTTCCTCATTCCCTTTTGGGTTCTGATTTTTCTGGGCCTGAGGCTGGTACTTCTGTTTCTTGTACCCACCTTGCCTTTGGCTCTTCGTGCTCTTACCAACATTCTTCCTCTTAGCATTCTCCTCATCCCTTAGCTGGACGGTTATCTCAACCTTAGCAGCGGCATGATAGCACTCCTGCTTTCCACAGTATTAGTCACCCTTGTTTCTCATAATCTAAATCTTACTCATTTACTTACTCAAATCTCAATCATTCTCATTACTTGCAAGGTAGTGTAACTCGTCGGCCCCATGCTGTAGCGAAGTCGATGGCTAAGCCCGTCATAGAAGCGGTCCACCAGGATCTGGTCTGAATATCCAAGACCTGGCAGAAGACGGAGCAAGGCGGTGAACTCTGAGTAATACTCGTCCACCGTCATCTTGTCGGTCTGCTTAAGCTCATCCAACTGCAAGCGCTTCTTTGTCTGGACATGGGCGGGGTAGTACTTTGCTCGTAGCAAGGCGGTGTACTGCTCCCAGCCGAACTCTGGATTGGCCACATGCTCGGCCCTCACCAGCTTCCACCAATCGCCTGCCGCCCCCTTCAGATAGAAAGCAGCCAGACGCACCTTGATCCCAGTAGGGATGTCAAGGGTCTCAAAGGCGGTCTCCAGCTCGGAGATATACGCCTCAAGCTTGGTGGGATCGGTCTCCCCCTTAAAGTGTGCGGGTCGAAGGTCTGCAAGACTCTTCACCCAATTCGGTTCCCGGGGTTGTGGCGGTGGAGGTGGCGCACCCACACCAGGCTGATAGCCCATGTGCCCTAATGCGGCAGCTACGATCTCTGCGATCGTCTGCCCCTCCGGTATCTCAGTCTCGTCGCCTCTGGGACAGCCTCGGCCTCTCCTTCCTGACATCTGAACATTCATAACTCACATTAGATTCGTATCCACCACTATTTTGGTTAACGAATTTATAACGTCCGTAGACGGTAAAGACGATCCACACTTGTTTGTGGTCATCTGACTCTACTCACACTAACAGCTCACACCCTTAACCCATCACTTATTTCTTAACTTATATCCTACTCGGTGGTTTCTTATGTCCGGTATTTCTTGATCAGAGCGTAACTACGCTCTGATACCACTTTTTGTAACACCCCGTCCAAAGCCAATCGTGGTTATCGTAAAACTTAACACTTAATCGAATTCGTCGCAGCGGAAATAACATACACCGGGACCTTGCCACGGTCTGATCGTTAAATATACCAGCCTTATCAATTACAACACTTATCCAAAGTAAACAACCGACCAATACATCACCATCCAAAATACCACCAACCTACCGAGTTTAAGTACTTAAGTCATAGTCACAAACTTACATCAGTTTCATTATAAACAGACGGGAGCACAAGCGCAACCCGTATTCAAAATAAACAACCCATCCTAAGTCTAACCGCTCCTACTCTCGTGGTGTGACTTCATGGGCCTCTTACCTGTAAGTGTAAAAACAGCCCCCAAAGGGGGTCAGCACGAATGCTGGTACTCCCTCTCATGACCCCCAAGCTAACGGGGCTACGACGACTAATTGTCGATAGCATGGAAATTGATTAAGTACACAAGCATGATATGAAGTGCAATAAACAACAATCCACATATGAACATACATGGTTCACACACAATGAACGACACAAGCGTTCCCTTAACAAGCGGGTTAGTAACCCCCTCCTTAATCATGATTTCCTTAATCTCAGTTCCTTATCTTACCTCAGTCTTAACCTTATCTTAATCTCAGTATACAAACCGTCCCTAGAAAAGGAATGGTTGTAGCTTAATCTCAAACCTAGGATTTAGGTGATCTTACCGCACCATCTTAATGCCACCTACCTTGGACGGGAGTCCAGCGTAGTTGAGCCGGCAACCGGCCCTAGGCAACAAGTCCGAAGACAAGTCCTTAAGCGGAGGGCGGATCTGATTCAGATACCGTCCCCCTTTCCTTAGCATGCATGACCGGAGTCAGTCCCGGGTTTCCTCACTCAAGTTCCAGTTAGTAGAAATCTTAAACACCATGTGTTAGTTAAACCTTAACGGGTATTAACCAACAATCACCAATACTTAATTCTTATTCTTAACTCAGTAAGTACTAAACTTGGTTAGTAACAATCTCAAGTCTCGTGGGTTAGTGTAAAGAGAACACATACACAACGAGAACAATTATAACCGGTTGCATGCTTTATCTTGTTTTAGTCATAGCAAATAAACAGATAGCACACAAGCCGAGGGACACCTCGTTAGCAAGCAGGTCACAAGAAAGATTGTACCGTTCACCGTCGCCTGTCGTTTGTTTAACCTTCTCCGGGGTCCCAATTCACAAACCTAAAACATTGATTCATTTTTAGGCCATTAGTTATTTGCACCTTACCTAACTCACTTAGTCCCTAAAGATTCCCATTCGATACCCTCTTAAGTCCTTGCCACTTAACCTTATAAACTTAACTTTAAACATTAAGGTTTTACTTAACTTAACTTAATCCCTTAGGTTCTTAGGGTCCTAATCATTACTACCCTATTAATGGCATACCTTATTACCAATCATCATCCTTAGAATTTAAAATTTCTTTTTTTTTTGTTTTAGGCTCGACCGAACTTACCGACCGACCATACCCAAGGTCGGTCCATTCCAGAACCTATCACCATTTGAAAATTCTACCCCGACCGACCTTGCAAGTCCGGTCCCCAAGGTCGGTCCATTCCCGATAGTTTTCCCCGTGGGAAATTTAAGTCCGACCGAACTTGCCAAGTCCGGTCCTATGTTCGGTCGATTCCAGAGACCAATTCCCGTACAAAATTCAAGGCATGACCGACCTTGCAAGTCCGATCCCAAGGTCGGTCCATTCCAGAGACTTAATTCCTACACAAAATACAAGCCCGACCGAACTTGTAAGTCCGGTCCCCAAGTTCGGTCGATTCCAGAGACTCTTTCCGGTAGTGTAAATTGAGCTCGACCGACCTTGCAGGTCCGGTCCCTAAGGTCGGTCGGCTCCAGAACCTTGTTTCTAAATTCCCATTTAACTCCAAACTTCTCCTCATATATCCTAATATGTTATAACCTCATTTGGACACCTCAAATACACCTTAAGCCAACCACTAAACACTTTAAATCACTCACCAACATCCACCTTAATCATTATGCATTTTTCCTTGTAATCATGCCAACACTTGTAATATTTTCCACTAGGTTTCTAGGTGGTGGTTCATACCTAATGTAACCACTATGCCAAATGCTTCCTCACCACTATAACATCATCTCCTAAGCATCTTTCACCATCTAAAGCTCTTTTATGCATTTACTTAAAGTTCCTTCACAAGCTTATGCTTCCATCCATCAACACATTATTTCCTTCCTAGTTGTTTACCAACTTTTGCCTAAGTCCTAAATACTCAAGTACATTCTTTTGATTCCTAAATCCTTCATAGTGATGCCTAAGTCATTATAACTCATTAAAACACCTTAATCTCACCCCTTTTTCATCAAGACAACCTCTAAAACTTCCTAGTACTTCCTTAGTCACGAAATCTCCTTAGAACATCTTAAACACTTAAGTTCTTCACTAAATTTTGTCATGGGTTCTCTAGTATATTTTTGCACCCAAACACTTGGTTTTTCACCATCAAACAACCAAGATCACTCAAATTCTCATCACAACACCTTAACACACAATTTACACCAAAACTACACCACATCATTATATAGTGTATAAACTTAAATGCTTGGCACTTAGGCCCTTAAATGACAATAACCTTAACCACTGAATTTCCACATATATTTGCCTTTAACCTGTGAATACACACAACAAGGCTCCCATTAAAATAAAATGTTTCTTGTAATTCACCTTGATATTCTTAAACTATCTCTTTTTCTCATTTGCTCCTTAGTCAAAAGTTCACAAGTATAGTCATTGTTCTTTCTCCTAGGTTTTATAACCCCTTTTTCCCAATGTAAACTCTACACTAAGCTCATCACATATCTAAATCCCATTCCCTTAAACAATAAAACACCTTAAGGTAAGTAATTTACCTTATTCTTTCACAAGCTCACAAACTTTCCTCCTTAGGTTTTTCCTTGCTCAATCTCGGTCACCACTTAAACTCTCCTTGCCAATGTTCTAACCAATATCCAATGACTCCAATGAGTGCTAGATAATACATTAACCCTAGGTTTAAAATGTGCTTTAAGGTATTAAGGTGATTGTTTTACCTTGGTTTCTCAAGACAAGCTTGGATATGAAGTAAGAAGGACCTCCTTAATCCTTTGGAGAGTAGAAAACAAGCTAGAACAAGGCATAGAAATGGAACCCCATGAGTGATAATTTTCGGACATGGAGAGAAAGTGATGGAAACCTAGATTTTCTTACATATTCTTTACCTTAAGAGAATGGAGAAGCTAATGGGGTCTCCAAGCTTGGATTTCCTCCTCTAATGGCGATTTGCCTTGGCTCCAAAATGAGGCTCTTGAAGTTTTGAAAAGATAGAAAGGAAGAGCTTGAGCTAACTAAGAGATATATGTGCTTGGTTTTGATTTTGGAGCTTAAATGAGCAAGATGTGGGCAAAAGAAGATGGAGCTAGCATGGAGGTTGCTTCTTACGTGAGAGAGAAGAAAGAGAGCAAGAGAAATCGATGAAGATGGTGAAGAAAGAAGAAAGGAGGAGAGAGATAGCATATAAGATATTTGATTCCTTAAAGCAAATAGTAACAAGTTACTTTTCTCTTTTTCCTTCTAACATTAATTGGCCACTTCTTGGTGACTCACACCCTTAGAAAACCGGCCCCCTTCATTAATTAGGCTGGTCATGGTCTTGTTTGTCCAATTAATTAGACTTAATTGATTAAAGACTAAACTAGACACTATTTGGTTACTATTCACAAATTAGTGCACATATTTGTGAAAATTTTGATTTCCCATTGATTTAGACTTCCTAATGTGATACTAATTATTACAAAAGTTAATTAAGGAGTAATCATGGGCATTTAGCCATTTAAAACCCCTTTCTAAGACAATTTTTCAAAAATGTGCTTTAAGACTCCTTAAAGCACATTTTGTGTTTTATCTTGTTTTCAAGCTTGGTTTTCTTTGGTGATTAACTTAAAATGACCATTAGGATATTACTAAGGTCTTAGAACAATTTTTGGGTACTCACCCAAGTCTCTCCAAGCTTAGAGCGCGTTTTTGGCTTAAACTGCTCTTTCGGTGTTTCCTTATGCTTTCTTTGATTAAAATGGTTTCTTAATGTTTCTAAGGCATTATTTAGCCTTCTTATAACTTAGTTTATCATTTAAACACCATATCTAAGTTTGGGGTATTTCATTCTGCGTCAATCTTCATCCTCGGATGATGGTACTTCTGTGACAAATTTCTAGAACTACTGTTCATTAAACTAGCGAACAAGACTATGCATGTACTGCACCAGCTTCATCATCTTCCTAGAAATTTTTGCAACCCATGAATCTGTACCTCTGTCCTTCTTCCATGTGGAGTATAAACCCAGTTGGAGAACAAGGAACATACATCTCCACGTCTCTATTCTCCCCCACCTTCAATTTGATAAGGGACTGCTATGCATTGTGGTCTTCTTTCTATTCTCTTCACGACAATTTTTACAACCCTAACTAGTGAGCAAGGAACTCCAACTTTGCATCAGCCTTCATTCTCTTCTTGTATCTACACCTTGGAGAGGTAAATCATGGAACTGATACGTGCTTGCACCTCTCTTCACTCCCTTATTGTACTTACACCTCTAGAAACATGATACTTCTCTTCATTTGCAAACCATGATTGGCGAATAAAATATACATGTTTCTACGCATATCTTCATTCTGTTATGGTGTCTGCACCTTTGTAATGAAGAAACTAGCGAACAAGGAACATTATGTTCTGTGCCCATCTTCATCTTGTTCTGGTGTCCACGCCTTTGAAGTGTAATTAGTGGAACTGCTGCATCTTGCACGTCAAATTGAAGCAGGGGCAACACACTTTTCTATTCTAGAACCAGTAATGCACTTAAACTTATCTTCTCCCTGTTGTATTATAACAATAGAAGTGTTTTACTACTCCTATCGTAAGGTGAACAACTAATAAGCATATCAGGAGAATACTACTGTCTTTGAATTAAAACAAACAAAACAAAAAACAGACAACAATAGTAATCTTTGTTCTTTTTGTCGCAGTAGTCAAGTAAACCATAAGCAAATAAGCAGCAACACAATTTTGTCACAATAAACATATAGTGGTAGCATAATCCCTGCTGTCATTTATACCTTAGAACTTCTGTTACACCTTGTGAAACCACATACTCTACACCAGCATCTTTATTTCGTTCACTTATGGTAAATGTGCAACCCACATTGGTGAACAAGAAAATGTACATGCTCTGCGTTTCATTCCCTTCTTGTTTCAGTGCCTGTAGTGATAAATCCTGGGGGACAAATTGCACCTTATTCTCTGCACTTGCTTCATCCTCCTATTGTGCTTAATTTACAAACAAGAAGCATATATGCTTTGTCCTCTCTTCATGCACTTCTGCTGAAATAAACCACTGGTACCACAACTAGTATACTAGATTGAAATAGAGATAGGAAAATAGTTCATTGTAGAACCTGTAACATGCTCAACTTACCTTCCTTCCTTCTAGCAACCTTGCTCTCCTTCTTTTGTGCACACTGTCAGCAAACAAAGAACATATATACTTCTGCTCATCTTCTTCTCTCTACTGATAATAGTACCAGCAGTTGGTGTTTTCTTCTGTTGCACAAGTAAATCAAATTATTAGCAATTAAGAAAAACATAGTCCTGAAATTAATACACTATAACAGAAACCATTGAAGTACACATAGATGCAATATATGACAGATGTAGTCGGAATTAAACAGTTTTGGGTTGACCGAGATTTTACTCCTGTTTAAACTTTTGTTTTGCCTAGCTTTGTAAGCCTTGTTTATGTGCTGATCATAGGCTAAGAATGGTGTGAAAATGTAAGCCCAACTTACTTCTATTTACTGCTGCTACATGAATTACTTCAGCAGTTTATGAGCTCCTGAAATGTGCTGCCTACTACTTCGGTTTTGCTGCTGTTAATAACATAGTTTAGCTGTTTAGCATATGCATTCTTTGGCCAATGCTACAGTTTTTTAAGCTCTATTTCCCACTATTTAAAGAGAATTTAGACATAAATGAGCATGGTCATATTAAAAAAAAAAAACAAACCAGAACATGGTTCACCATAACAGCACTCTTTCAACGTCTATCTTCTCTTCTTGCTGTAGCTAAATAAATCCTTCCTTCTGATATTCATAGATGTATTAAACTGGACAATTGTGTTTTGCTTGTTAATGCAAGCCGCTGTCTTCTTCTCTTCTTCCTACCACCACCCAAATAAATCTTGTTTATGATGATGATGAATAAGGTTTAACTAAACAGATTTTTAGTTGGTTGTTAAAGAAGAAAAACAGCACATGTTGAACCTAAAAATTCTGCACAAAATAGCACATAAATTCTGAAACTGGTGCACCATAACACCACACAGTTGATTGTATTATATGAATGTTTCAATTGTAATAAATTGATGTTGGTATCTAGCCTTGACAAAGGAGAATAGAATGTGGTATGGATGCATATTAATCAGCTATAACAACACATGTTGAATTATAGTTGAGAGCATTACATAACAACTTCAATCAAAAGTAAATAATTCTTATGTTCCACCGAAACATTTAGGTGTTTAGGAGCAATGCATTAAAAGGAGAAAATGTGATAAGGATTAATTCTAAATGTTGTAGAAATTTTTCCACATTGTTAGTTACTAACAACATAATAAGATTAAATAACTAATCCGGAATTAACCCATGTAATAACTTGATTAATAACAAATAATAATCATTGGGGTTTATTACAAATGGGATTATTGATTATTAAGGAACACCGAATTTGGTTGAGATCATATAGGATTAATATTTAGCGTTATATATTCTAGAGATAAGTGATAAGAGGACGGGCACGGGATATACAAGCTAGCTTTTCTTCGGTGTATGGTATGTTATTATGTGATCCGATTGCTCCCGTGGATTTCCTTGGGTTCGGATATGTGTATTGCTTGACAAGATGATATGTGTGATTAAATGATTATTATGTTCATGTGATTTAATTTCAAGAGTGCTTGCATTATTAATTGTGCACGTATACTATTCGAATCGAGGAAATACCGTTCTCAAGTGAAAATGTATCCAAATATGAAACTACACTAGATGACTTCTAAGTATACATTAAAGACCTAAAAGGCAGATATACATTTGGGAAGTTAATCAATATATAACATAAGATTGAATCTTAGGTATGTAGATTAAGTGAACTTAATTGCACAGTGAGAGGTTGAGTATGACGAGTAATGTCTAATATAGTGAGAAATCCAAGATGACTGGTTGCGCATTGTGATCACGAGGGGATGACTGTTACAGGTCCGCTCAAGGTATTAAATTCCAAGAACCGATAGGTTCCTTGGTTGGAGGGCACTACTGTAGGTGCATGGCTACGACCGTAATGGACGCCTATAAAAGGGCAAAGAGGAAATCTAGAGATCTTCAGATCGTTGGTAGGAGGGCACTACTGTTAGTGCACATGGCTTTGGCCACGGGGTATTGCCCAATAAGTACAAAGAGTAAGATTATAAATATCCAACGGGTTCGATTAGCACATTGGTCCAGCAGTTATCCCAACTGTCTGATGGGTGAGGAGATCCTGACAGATGTGTCCTCCATCTATTATCAGAAGCATGGATTGTGTTTTGGTATAATTGTATACTATGATTATAAATATCCAATGGGTTGTCTTAACATGACGCATGTCAAGAGTTAAAGAGTTAAAAGATAAACATGTAGGGTAGTAAGCTATCAGCTAATCTTAATACGAGAGAATAATTACTTTCGTAACAACTTGGAGAACAAAAGATAGGCCTTAAAGGCCAAGCAACAAGAAACGTTCAAATTAACTCTCGTACGATCACATTGAGCTGTTTATTGGATTAATTATGTGAATGAGATGAATGTGAATTGTGTGTATATATGTTGAATGAATTATTGAATTTGGTTATTGATTTGGTTAGTGGATTCGGTTATTGATTTTGGTTTTTGGATTCGATTATTGAATTTGGTTATTGATTTTGGTTATTGGATTCGGTAATTGAATTTAGTTATTGATTTTGGTTATTGGATTTGGCTATTAGATTTGGTCATTGGATTTAGTTGCTGGATTTGATTATATGAATGGTCCCTTTGTGGATATAAATTATGTTGGATATGTTACTGGAATATTTAGGTTATGCTTTTACCGCTTGTTATATAAAATGGAATAGCATGAATATGGAACCGCATGTTAACTCGACCAAATAACTCAAAGGGGTCTGAGGTTGCATGAAGGCTACATGATGGCATACTCGGCGGTTGTGCTGAGCCTTTTATGGCCACATATTACAGGTACCTAATTGAAGACAACGTTAGAGTGCGGGATTGGGTAGTGAGCGGTATACTGCCCTCATGAATTTTACTTTGGATTAAGTTTCACACTGTATTGTGGGAAGCATGTTAGTATAGTTTAGACTTCTCACAAGTTTGTATAGTAGTTGGAATGTGGATTAAACTATCTCTTACTTGTCACAACGTTTTGTTGTATAAAAACTTGGATGCCTTGTTACTCACATGGGTGAGTAACGGCGGTAACACCGATGTTAGTTAAATTGTATTTATTCCGCTGCATTTGAACTGTTAATTATATTAAAGACATGTTTAAGGTATGATTGCGAAGTAGGGGTGTTATAGATAGTGTATAGAAACCTACAACAGACCTAGGTTCTAACACAACACACACACACGTCAGACTAACTATGGGTTAGTGGGCTTCAAGGGTTGGGCTTTAGGTTGGCTGACACATCCAGTAGCTTGGCCTGCAGAGCTGAAACTGTCGTCTCCAGATCACCGAGTCTTTCCAGCACCCTCTGGTCCCTTGCTGCTAAGTCACTCGCCAGCTGAAGGAGTCGATCCATCTTTTCTTCAAGTCGAAGGAGTCTGTCCTGATCAGCGGTAGACGAAGTTGATGGAGCGACTGGAATTGGAGCAGCTAGGACAGGTGGTGGGAGCAACTGAGTCTTGTCAATCAACATGAGACGGTTGAGGTACTTGGATTAATTGTGTCGACCTCCTTGACAAACTCAGCCTTTGATTTTGCAGCAGAACCTGAAAATGCTTAAAGGTACGTGGAAGCCAAAAATATAACCCAGAGAGTGTCTCGAGGTGTCCACGGAATGAGCCATGTGATTCAGAAGCAAAAAAGGCCAAGTTAAGTTTGTGACGGTGTAGGATACAATACATGATGGAAAGATCGAGTGAGTTGGCTATAGACACCAAAAATTCTCACCCCATAAAACAAAATTCAGACAAACAGATAAAATAAGAGGGTCATCGCCTTTCTTTTCAAAACTTATTCATGTGCATACCAAGATGAAACCGTCATTTTATGACAATTTTTTTATCAAAGCATTCATTTTCAAACACGTCCCATTTTGTTGTTTACCTGTTTTACCGTTTCATTTTCGATTTAGTTCATGATAATCGGTTATATTTTATTCGCTAATTTATTCTCCTATTCATTTTTATTTTGGTTACTAGTTTATTTTATCTCATTTCATTCCATTGATACTTTTATTTGTGTATTAGTACTTGTTTTTATTTTGCCTTAATCATTATTATTTTTAAATTTATTTTCATCATTTTATGTACATTTTCACTAGCGTGTTTCGTTTTGTCGCTAATTTGACTAAACCCTCTCTCATCACATTTTATTTCGATACTCCCTTTTTCTATCTTATTTACTGTTATTCGTACATATCTAATTCGATTCCCATTTTATGGCATTCACTTGTATTTTTTACTTCCACCATACTAGTGTTATTTCATTATTTTATGTACTTATTATTATGCTACTTCGTCTATTTTATATTTTCATTATGTTTTGTATTTTATTATTTACATACCATAAGTTATGATTATTTAAAAAGAATAGTTCATTTTAGTAGATTAAATTCTTCCGTCTTACTGTACATTCGCATCGCAAACGCTAACATTTTTGTAAATTAATTCAGTTCGAATCAAAACCCTTGTAATTTTTCTCACATCCATATTTTGAGTTCTGAGTTAGTGTAGCTGGTTAAGGCGTTCATTTGGTAATCAATTGATCCCGGGTTCAAAACTTGCAATGAGCTAGGAGTGTCTTTATTTTTGCTTCAGCTCGTAATAAAACTCTAGTTTTAATTTTGGCGGTTATATATCAAGTTCAATTATAATGTAGTTGGTTAATGTGTGTGGAAGGAATACTGGAGGTCTCCAGTTTGAAACATAGGATAGACATAGTTCGAGTTTTTCCATTTTTTTGGCCCGCCCCCTTTGTTATGACATACCAAACGTGGCCCAAGGCCCATTTAAGACCAGTCAAACTCAGCCCAAGAGTAAAAATACCCTAGCTAGAAATCTGCCTTCAGACTCTTACATTATAAAGACATTAGAAAAACCCTAACAATAGAGTAGAAACCTCGACGATTTTAACTCTGAAATTCGCCTACGCTTTCTTCAACCCCCAGACTAGAAGTTTCCAGCTCTGGGACTACATGCATGCTCAAAATTTCAAAGCCCACAAAAATTCTTCCTCGTTTGAACACCTACAAACAACAAACCACCACAACCCACCATCCTCCATTGGAGACGTTCAAAACTCAAGCCATGTTTCGGCGGAGATTTTGTTCGATTTTATCCTCCCCATTCATGATTACAACATAAACCTTCTGTTCCATCCTGTCGGAGTCCCGAAAATACAAACTCAAAAACCAAAAATCACACAACCAACCCTATCCCCAACCCAAAAATCAGTTACTCTTTACCTAGTCTTCATTACCTCTATCTGATGTTGCAACAAAGTAAGTTTTTCCACTGGTTTTCCCTTTTTTAGGCTTCGACAACGAGTATTACCTTTATGTTGTTTGATTTATACTCTTCCTTGATTTCTCTTAATTCTATCCAATGAACTCAAAATGGGGAGGATCTGGAGCTCAGCTTTGCCAGAAACGTATCTGGTGCTAGTGCTAGCGATTTTTCTTCGTTGTCCTTACTCATATTTCTTTCTCTTCTCCTTACGGTTTCATCGTTTCGTTTCTTTCTAGTACTCGTTTCATACAACAAGCCTTAAAGTCGTTAGTCTGGAAGAGTAAAATCCTTGTTATAGTTTGTTGTTGAGTTTACAGGGCGATTATGTAGACCTCTTTATTTTTCCTTGCTTACTTTCTTGCTGCTTCTTTTCTGTGCGTGTTGGCTATACCTGTGATGGGTCCGAAGCTCCTTCATATTACTCAACATGCTGAGTTTGAATTCACGATTATATTTGCTATGCGGGTATACATCGATTTCTGTGCTTGTTCCACCCCATTGGTTGCCATTGTTTTTTTAAAGCCCAGGTCATAAGGCCTGTTCTTCTCGGATTCGTTCTAGACGCAACTCATTCCCACGTTAGTTAGGACATATCCCACACAAACAACATTCAAAGTAAAATACCCCAAACCTAGATATGGTAATTAAATGTTAAAAAATGATATAATGAGGCTAAAACATGTCTTAGAAACATTAGTAAACAATTTAAACCATGGAAAACATAAGAAACCACCATAAAGCCAATTTAAGCAAATACTTGCTCTAGACTTGGTGTAAACTTGATTAGGACCCAAAGATCATGTTTAGACCTTATTAACATTATAATGGACATTTTAAATCAACTACCAAAGAAAACCAAGCCCAAAAACAAGTTAAAACACAAATTGTGCTTTAAGGAGTCTTAAAGTACATTTTTGAAATATTGTCTTAGAAATGGGTTTTGAGTGGCTAAATGACCAAGATTATACCTTAATCAACATGTGTACTATTTAGTATCACATTAGGAAGACTAAATCAATGAGAAACCAAAAATTTCACAAATTTGTGCATTAATTATGAATAGTGACCAAATAGTGCCCTTAAGTCAACTTTAATTAGTCAATGGTCAAATTAAGTCCATAAATATCATATGAATGGAGGGGGGGGGGGGGGGTTTAGGATGGTGAGTCATCACCATGTGCCAACAAACTTAGGAAAAGAGAGGGAAGGAAAAGTAAAAGAACTATTTGCTTTTAAGTAAAAATCTTACCTTAAACTTACCTCTCTCCTCTCTTCTCTTCATTTCCCTCCTCCTACACCGTCTTCTTCTTCATTCTCCCAAGGGAAATACACAGAAGCTACAGCATATATACTTCTCCATCTTCATTTGCTCACCAAAGTTGATATATAGCTCCAAATCAATAACTAAGCTTAGATTATTGCTAGTTAGACCAAGGCCTACAATTTTATCTTTTCAAATCTTTCAAAGCTCAAGTTGGACTCCATTGGAGGAGCTCCATTACATCTCCTTTCATTCAAGGTAAGAAAAGCTTGAAAAATCCAAGGTTTTCTCCATTTTTGTTCTTTTCCAAAAATGACTTCTCATGGAGTCTTGTTTTACTTCTTTAACTAGCTTTGTTTCAATCTCAAAGGGACTAGTGGAGGTCTTCCTTTGATTCCTTACCAAAGTCTATCTTAAGGCTCCAAAGGTAATCATCCATTTTAATGCATTAAGCACTCTTTTGTACTCTAGAGTAAATTCCATGAGTCTAGGTATATTCCTTAGCACTCATTACCTTATTTTAATGTTGATTAGAAGATTAGCAAGGGAACTAAAGTGCTGGGCCGAAATTCAGTCAAGAAAACCAAAGGAAGAGAGAAAGAAAAAGGCTTGAAAAACATAAGGTAAATGACTTACCTTAAGGTGGTTTAATGTTTTAAGGAATGAGGTTTAGATAGATACCAAATGTATCCTAGAACTCACATTATATAATGAACTATATAACTTAGGAAATTAACATGATCATACTTGTGAATTTGTGACTAAAGAGCCAATGGTAAATGAGCTAGTAAAACAATTATAAGGTGAATTATAAGAACATGTATAATTGCTATTGGATTGATGTGATTGCAGGTTGAAAGATATTAAATGTGGGAAATTCAGTGTTTAAATTTACGTCATTTAAGGGCCTAAGAGCCATGTCATTTAAGGGCCTAAGTGCCAAGCAATTTAAGTTTATGCATTATATTGTGATTTGGTGTAGTTTGAGTGTAACTTGTGTGTAGAGAACATCCATTGAGGATTTGAATGTCTTTGGTTGCTTAAGGATGGAAAACCATGCTTTTGGGTATAAGAATATACTAGGAAAGCTATGTCAAAATTTGGTTGAGAAACTAAGAGTTTTAAGTGTTATAATGAGATATTATGACCTAGGTTGTACTAGGAATCATTAATGGTTAAGTTGGTGGCAATGAATAAATTAAGGTGTTCTTGAGGATTAGAATGACCTAGGATTTTCTTGGAGGATTTAGAGAATTAAAAGGGTGAGTTAGACACACAAAAATCATGGAATGAGAGGTGTTAAGACTTGTGCAAAAGGTTATAGTAAATGAGGTATCATGTCTTGTAATGACTTAGGTATGAGCTAGAGAAAGTAACCTTGAGAATTTTGAATAAAAGAGGTGAAGATGACTAATAATGCCTTAGGTTTGGTTAAAATGGTTGTGAGGAAACACTTTGGTTAGCTAAGGTTGTAATTTACCACTTAGAATCCTAAGGAATTAAGTTACAAGTGTTAGGAATTTTGTAAGTGTTATACCCAAAATTTCAACCCCCCCGGATGAGAGTCTCTACTAATAGGCTATTTTGGTCAAGTAGCGAGGGTTCCCAGTTCGATGGCACATTTCAGAGTACTAGGGACAGTTTAGTCATCTCCAGGGGCATTTTCGTAATTTTTCAAGGCTCCTAAGCCCCCTATAGGCTTTCTCTCTCCTTCAAAGAAGGGTCAAATCAATTCAAAATGCTTTGAAATTTTAACCCATGATAGAGGATGACATTTTGGCATAATGGCGTTGGAATTTCGATTTTTCGAATTTCCAATAATTTCCTATCAATTTCTGATTGAATCTGACGAGAAATTGAATTTAAAAATATTCCAATATCCAAAAACTTCGATTCCACTTTAGAAAAATCAGAAATATCATCCTTTACCCATGTGTAAAATTTCATAATCAAATTCCTTTTGGAAGCCCTTGAGCTAAAACGTCGGTAAATCTCAGTTTTTACCAGATTTTTCTATCGTTAAGGAAGCCTATATAAGGAACCTTATCCCATGATCAAAGGAGAACCTCAAGAACCCTAAGCAACCAGGAAACCCAACCGTCACAATCTTCCCCACGTTTTTACACATCCAAGCCCCGAAATTTTATCGAAATCTCACAAAATCAACACCAAAACACCTTTTTCTACTCCCACAACATCATCCATCATCAAACCTTCACCAAAACAGCACCAAAACGTGAAGAACATCAAGAACAACAAGGAGTCAGAAGCTCGGTTTGAAGTTCTTCCAGATCCGCCATCAACGAGGCCTCCGAAGAATCCCGACGCGAAGAAACACCTCGAATCTGAAGACAAAACAGGTTATAATTCAGGTTTTGTAACTCCCCTAGACTTCATTAACTCTCTGTTAAAATTTGGAAACAAACCGAAGCTTTTTGGCTCCTGAGTTAGTGTTTTTCGTTGCTTCCGCCCTTTAACTTGTTTGCTAAGTTTCGTCATTATTCTGACATCAAATTGAAATCTTTCGATTACTAACATATTGTATACCTTTCAGGCTACACATACATAATTTTTTAGTCGGGAACCACCAGAAAACCCCTGTCCGTGGGTGGTCCGGGACCTCGGACCTATGGTCCAGGACCACGGACAGGTTGTCCGTGGCCACGGACACCCACGGACGGCGGCGAGATTTTTGAATTTTCAAAATTTAGGTTTTCTAAAATAATGTCCGGGCCCACGGACATCCTGTCCGTGGCCCCGGACTTTTCAAAATTGTGTTTTCTGTTTAGCTCAACTTTTATGTTCACATAGGTTAACTAGGGTCCGTGGGTTCGGACATTAGGTCCGTAGCCACGGACGGAAACAAAATTTGACCTAATTCTGCCTCCAAAACCCTAGTTTAGGAATCTTTAATTTTACTTTAATTTTCCGTAAAAAAATGTTAAAAAAACACGAAAAAATAGAAGCTCGCGCACTTAGGTTAAAACGACTCGTAATAGGCTGTAATTAAACTAAGTAGAGGAAAAATGACCTAGGAGGGGTAATGAAAGTAATTTAAACCCTAAATAAGTTGTATACCAAGCCCCCGAACCCGAACTCTCCTTTCCTAATTTGATCTAGGTTAAAATTAGGTGGCGACTCATAATAGGTTCCAGTGAGCTAGCTTAGGTTTTAATAATTACTGTTATATAACATAGTTATTAAACTTAGGTTATAAGTGGACCTAAAACCCGACCAGATCCTAATCAACTTAATCAACAGAGGATAGGGTTTAAAATCTAGGCTCACAGACTGGCGACTCTTCTAGGGACAAATTCTTAATATTAACTTGTTTAATTTTAAGAAAGAGGGCTTAACTCGAAAATGTTTATTTATGGCTTTATTACATTGTTTTTTTACTTTTGTACGCAACTTAAATTTATGTGCCTTTGCATCATATGAGAGCGAGGGTCCACTTAAACCGATTTCACCCCGGGACCCATTTGAGGGTCCCTTGTCAAGGACTCACACCTTTTAGGTGATGTGAATAAGCGGGGGAAAAGAGGAGGATGTCATCTAACCACATCCCCTTAATACCTAGGCCCTAGCCCCAAGTGTTTTCCTGGCAGTGTCCTTACCTAGCCCATTGTTTGGTCAGTCAAAGACCCGACCGTAGACGCACACCTTAAGGTGATGTGAAAAAAATTGAGGAAGCCCAAAGAGAATAGCGTGCAAGCCCCATCCCTTTGTGGTAACCTGGGCCCATGCTCCAAGCACCTCTTTGGATCGATCCATACCCGGTTTGGTTTAAGCGTCTAGTGAGGACATGTTGAATTTGTGTGAGCCTTGTTTGCTTGTATGATCGGCCCACTACCCAGCCTAGAAACTGATATGAATTTCTCCTACATCAACCTAGCCCAACCCGAATTTACGACTTTATTGTTTGTGGCCCAAATGCCCTGTTTGGTTTAAATAAGTGAATTGTTTGTTTGGGCTTTGGCCTAAAAGCCTAGACTTAGATGATTTTCCCTCTTCAGTTCAATTTGAATCACCCATTTATTTCTAGGCCCATGGAAAAGAAATTCACCTAAATTTGAGGTAAAACCCGAGAAAAAAAATCAATCAAGCCTTTTCACTGAAATTCTTTCGGCCCAAGACCCATTCTAGTCTAGGAAAACTTTTTACTCGGGCTCTGACCCAAAATCCTAGATCTAGGTGTCATCTTTTAGGCCCAACCAAAATCACTCGGCCCAAATTCTAGTTCATATATGGAGCAATCATCCCGGCCCAAGTACCACGCTCATAACTCATTCCATCTGGGCCCATAGACCAATTCATAGTTTTGGCCCATGAGCTTCACTCTCAATCCAGAATTTCGGCCCATAAAATATTTGAATCCAAGATAGTTCGCATAACTCATTCATTCCAGTTTCCGGCTTCAAGGCCCAAGAAGAACATCAAACGAATCATAGACTTCAAGGCTTATCTCTCGGCCCAGTGGCCCATTCACAGTCCATGTAACTTCCTTCAGCTTGTTTGCTCAATTTCTGGATTAAGGGGATTCAGGCCTACATGTCCGTTCTAGTCTAGGAATCACTCTAATCTATGCGCTTCACTCTCAGTTTGGCGAAGACTCAGGCCCAGTTACTTCCTACATAACCCATAGGCATTCCTAGTTCAGACATTTTACAGGGCCTACTCGAAGTTTGGAAGGAAGACAATCATGGTCAATGGCGCCCCGACGGTCAACAACTCGAGTCTTCAACACGTTGGCATCAGACTGTTCAACATTATTTCAGAAGTTTTCTCGATTTAGTAGTTTTCTTTTCTCAATCATTCTTCTAACTTTTATGGTAGTTAGCTTCCTTTATCATTTTAGATTACAACTTTTGATGTTATCTTTCCATTCGTGAATTAGAGCATAGTTCTATTTTCGTAATTTTTTGTGCATTCATTCAACAAAACAAAAAAAATTGTTTTTTTTAGGGATCACAGAGTAATCATTTCCCGACTATGGAATAGAACGACTTGTCTTTTGTTTCTAAAAAGGTGAACATGTCCGTCGTCACACCGTAGACTATCCCATAATATCCACAAAGCATTCCAAAATCCACATCTGTTTAAGTGTTGTCATAAACCCCAGGTCAATACTGGGGGCAATCTGAGTTCAGGATCGTCATCTTTAATCTTTCGTTTAAGCGTGTGAACTAGTCTCTAAGTGAAATTCACGAGAGTGTCTTGAGTGGAAAAACCATGAGTGAACGAGCGTGTCATTTTTACACGACTCTGGTGAGACCACATTCAAAGGTGAGGTAAACGGCATAACTTGGACCGAAGGAGATAATTTGTAAATTTACTCTTAGACCTGTGAAAAGTAACAAAGAACGGATACACAACTATCAGGAATGACGAAGAACCTAGGTACAACACCACATAGCCAAAAGCTTGAAAACCCTAGGCATCCCCGTTGAGCCTTTCGTATATCCCTTTTTGATATTATGAGCTCCACAAAATAACCCAGCCAATGATGAATGTCTGACCCGGTGACCAAAGGAAGCGAGGAGCCTGACTCTAAGATAACATCCTCATCAGTCCAAAGAAGCAATGCCACTATAATCATGACGAAGCAATCCACAAATGGTCCTAGAGTGACACAGGATCAAAAGAGCTCACATCAAAACAGCTCTCGAAGCCCAAAACCGGGAAACACAAGAATCCCAAAGGCAAAGTCAAGAAAGGATAAAACAAAAAGGTAAACCCGAAGTGCCTCAAAGAAGTCCAAATGACAAAACAGAGAAATGGTGTAAAGGACAACTTCAAAAGTCCAGGTCCAGAAGCTTGAAAAGAACGTCAACATGAAGCAGCCAGACGACTTCAAGACAAGGAAGATGAATCCGAGAGAAGACACAAGTTGCAGCTTTGGTCACCCATTTAAGCTCCAAATACCTCAAATATCCCTCCATGATCCCGTCATCTTTCATTACACCCTATGGCCATGTTATAAGCTTTAAAGACTTTCGACTTGATAGTTGTGTGTCCAACCACGTGAAAGTAACAGATCAAATGCGTAAATCCATCAAATATCGAATTCAATGGTCTAAAAGTTATGACCATGAGCAAGAAATGAGTGCAAACACCAACCACGTCGAGTGTAGGTTAGGAAGCACCACATCAAAGCATAAGCCTCGACCCTGTGAGGATGAGACTTGTTCGCACGTTTAATCAAAGAAAATACTGGGGGGCAATCGATCGATCGATTGCCATGAACTCTAGCTCAGATTGTCCTAAGGAAAAATACTGGGGGCAATTGTTGGTTCCAACAATTGCCATGACAACACCAATTGAAACCTAAAGTTTGAGCACCACCATCCCACCACAGGCATAAGCCCTTACCTCCACATCAAACACCCCAGGCGCATATAAGCTCTAACCTCCACACACACACTCTCAAGCCCGTCATTAGCCTTACCCCCACAAAAACATCAGACCCACCATAACCCTGACCACCATCCAAAATCATAACCTAATCCCAGGTTTATCATATATCCTGAACACCAGCAAAAGCCTTTAGCACCACAAAAAAAACCACACTCCACTAGTGGCATGTTCATCTTCTAAGAAACAAAATGCAAATCTGAAATTCTTAGTCAGGAAGTGATTCTTTCACTTTCCTTTTTCAGTAAAGTTTTCCCAAGCTTTGCCATGTTTGGCACATTTTCCAGCAATTTCTTGCTTTAAACAATTTTCAATTCTCATCATTGCCATGTTTGGCACATTTTCTAGCAATTTCTTGCTTTAAACAATTTTCAATTCTCATTATTGCCATGTTTGGCACATTTTCCAGCAATTTCTTGCTTTGAACATATTTTAATCCTCATCATTGCCATGTTTGGCACATTTTTCAACGGTTTGTTGCTTTGAACAAGTACTTTACACGCATTATGATTGCATTTTACAAACTTTTGCATACACCTCATCATCGCCATGTTTGGCATATTCCTAGTCATTTCTTACTTTGGACAAATCTGCATCATCGCCATGTTTGGCATATTCCTAGTAATTTCTTACTTTGGGCAAATCTGCATCATCGCCATGTTTGGCATACTCCTGGTAATCTCTTACTTTGGACAAATTTGCATTGTCGCCATGTTTGACACATTTCTAGCAATTTCTAGTTTTAGACAATTTCTAATCCTCATCATTGCCACGTTTGGCACATGTTTAGTACAAGACCAAGCATCATTTTCATATCATTCATATTCTATCATTTACATTTGCATCATCTTCATACCATCCATCTGCATTATCCAGGCTCGTTACAAGACCTGGCGACATAAAAGTTGGCGAGGTGATGGCAATAAATCCTCCTTTTGCGATGTCAACTTATTTTTGGGATCAACGAATAGTGGGCGAAGGCAATAAGACCCCAGGGTTTTTACCAGGAGTTATCCCTGCACACCGGCTTGGGGGGCGATGGCAATAAGTCCACATTGGGTCCAGCTAGGAGTATCGACATGGGTTTTCGGTCCCCCAGAAGCATCCGAGCATCATCAACATCATCAGCATCATCAACATTATTGGCATCATCAACACTATCAGCACCATTAGCATTTCAACATTCTTGCATTTGCATACCACCCAGTTTTCACTTCCTAGGTTGTCAACGCCTTAGAATCGCTTGACATTATCTCATTTTCGCATCTTAGGTTGTCAACGCCTTAGAATCGCTTGACATTATCTCATTTTCGCATCTTAGGTTGTCAACACCTTAGAATAGTTTGACATCATTTCATTCATCATAGGTAGTCAACGCCTTAGAATAGCTTGACATCATCTCATTCATTATAGGTAGTCAACGCCTTGGAATAGCTTGACATCATATCATCATTATAGGTAGTCGGCGCCTTAGAATAGTCCAACATTACCGTTAGGTATTCGACGCCTTAGAGTCGCTTGACATCCTTCAACTTTACTCATAGGTAGTCAGCGCCTTAGAACAGCTCGACACAACTTGTCGGATTTCAATTTCTTGTGGGGTCTTTTAAGATCCAAAATTTTGGGGTATCACTCAAGCATCAACTAGCCTTCTCATTTCCATTACAAAGTCTAGTTGACGGGGGGCAATCTGTTATACCCAAAATTTCAACCCCCCGGATGAGAGTCTCTACTAATAGGCTAGTTTGGTCAAGTAGCGAGGGTTCCCAGTTCGATCGGCACATTTCAGAGTACTAGGGACAGTTTAGTCATCTCCAGGGGCATTTTCATAATTTTTCAAGGCTCCTAAGCCCCCTATAGGCTTTCTCTCTCCTCCAAAGAAGGGTCAAATCAATTCAAAATGATTTGAAATTTTAACCCATGATAGAGGATGACAGTTTGGGCATAATGACGTTGAAATTTTGATTTTTTGAATTTCCAATAATTTCCTATCAATTTCTAATTGAATCTGACGAGAAATTGAATTTAAAAATATTTCAATATCCAAAAAATTCGATTCAACTTTAGAAAAATCAGAAATATCATCCTTTACCCATGTGTAAAATTTCATAATCAAATTCCTTTTGGAAGCCCTTGAGCTAAAACATCGGTAAATCTCGGTTTTACCGGATTTTTCTATCTTTAAGAAGCCTATATAAGGAACCTTATTGTTGGGATATAACCTAACGGCAAGTGTACCGGTCAATTCTAGCAAGTTTTAATAGAGAGAATTCCCTAAGTATCGAACCAGAGGAGGCAATGTGTCTAGTTTAAATCTTTATTAATGACAAATTAAAACAGGAAATTGGGGTTTGATTTGATGATAATTAGAAACTGTAAACAGAACACAAACAATAACAAGCAGGAAAATAAATGTTGTGAAACTGATTTGGAAAGGAGATCCCGGTTTACTACTGCACCCTAAATCTGTGATTCCTATCCCTAAGTGATTTATAAGACAATTTTGAGTAAAACCCTAGAACAAAGATAATTTACCTCCGGTCTCCCGCTTAGCAAATACTAGTTAGCAAAGACTGAATTTTAACTCTCGTTACAAAACCCACTGTTTACTAACCGCCTTAAGAACAATCTAGTTTATTGGTCAATTAGCAATTTAGAGGAATTACCATCTCTAAACTAACCGGTTATTTTCCTGTATTCAATTGAAAGCGGCAGTCGTCACATATAAGCTAACAAAATACTAATCCTTATAATTGGCCAAATTATAAAGATTAAAGAAATTAAGCAAGGAAAATAACTTTACTCAATCAAATTGCATTAAATCACAAAAGAACAGGTATAGTCAATTTAGGGATACATAGCAAACCGAAATCTAAAGGAAACTACTCAGCCATTGACATGTTTACAATAAGCAAAACTGTATGAGTAATATAGAGAACAAGAAGGAACTCTGTTGAGACTCCTGGAGAAGTCTCCGTGGTGACTTCCTGCTCTACTCTGCTCCAAATCCAAACCAGACTCAAGCTCCAACTCAACCTAGACTCTCTGATTGGTAAAATTCAGTCTTTGACTCTGATTTGACTTCCACTTGTTGACTCAACCTCTAACATCTTCATTTAAGCATTTTGTTGAGCATTTTATCCTGAAAACATAACAAATTGATCATTGGAGACAAATATAACAATAAAGTATAAATAAAGCATTAAGGAAGGAATATAAAGTCATAATGTAGACAATTAAGCATGAATTAGTCTAGTAAACTTAGACAAATTCCTGACTTATCACTTATCCCATGATCAAAGGAGAACCTCAAGAACCCTAAGCAACCAGGAAACCCAGCCGTCACAACCTTCCCCACGTTTTTACACATCCAAGCCCCGAAATTTCATCGAAAACTCACAAAATCAACACCAAAACACCTTTTTCAACTCCCACAACATCATCCATCATCAAACCTTCACCAAAACAGCACCAAAACGTGAAGAACATCAAGAACAACAAGGATTCAGAAGCTCGGTTCAAAGTTCTTCCAGATCCGCCATCAACGAGGCCTCTGAAGAATCCCGACGCGAAGAAACACCTCGAATCTGAAGACAAAACAGGTTATAATTCAGGTTTTCTAACTCCCCTAGACTTCATTAACTCTCTGTTAAAATTTGGAAACAAACCGAAGCTTTTTCGCTCCCGAGTTAGTGTTTTTCTTTGCTTCTTCCCTTTAACTTGTTTGCTAAGTTTCGTCATTATTCTGACATTAAATTGAAATCTTTCGATTACTAACATATTGTATACCTTTCAGGCTACACATACATAATTTTTTACCCGAAAACACCTTCGGGAACCACCAAAAAACCCCTGTCCGTGGGTGGTCCGGGACCTCGGACCTATGGTCCGGGACCACGGACAGGTTGTCCGTGGCCACGGGCACCCATGGACGGCGGCGGGATTTTTAAATTTTCAAAATTTAGGTTTTCTAAAATAATGTCCGGGCCCATGGACATCCTGTCTGTGGCCCTGGACTTTTCAAAATTGTGTTTTTTGTTTAACTCAAATTTTATGTTCACATAGGTTAACTAGGGTCCGTGGGTTCGGACATTAGGTCCGTAGCCACGGACGGAAACAAAATTTGACCTAATTCTACCTCCAAAACCCTAGTTTAGGAATCTTTAATTTTACTTTAATTTTCTGTCAAAAAATGTTAAAAAACACGAAAAAACAGAAGCTCGCACACTTAGGTTAAAACGACTCGTAATAGGCCGTAATTAAACTAAGTAGAGGAAAAATGACCTAGGAGGGGTAATGAAAGTAAATTGAACCCTAAATAAGTTGTATATCAAGCCCCCGAACTCTCCTTTCCTAATTTGATCTAGGTTAAAATTAGGTGGCGACTCATAATAGGTTCCAGTGAGCTAGCTTAGGTTTTAATAATTACTGTTATATGACATAGTTATTAAACTTAGATTATAAGTGGACCTAAAACCCGACCAGATCCTAATCAACTTAATCAACAGAGGATAGGGTTTAAAATCTAGGCTCACAGACTGGCGACTCTGCTAGGGACAAATTCTTAATATTAACTTGTTTAATTTTAAGAAAGAGGGCTTAACTCGAAAATGTTTATTTATGGCTTTATTACATTGTTTGTTTACTTTTGTGCGCAACTTAAATTTATGTGCCTTTGCATCATATGAGAGCGAGGGTCCAATTAAACCGATTTCACCCCGGGACCCGTTTGAGGGTCCCCTGTCAGGGACTCATACCTTTTAGGTGATGTGAATAAGCGGGGGAAAAGAGGAGGATGTCGTCTAACCACATCCCCTTAATTCCTGGGCTTTAGCCCCAAGCGTTTTCCTGGCAGTATCGTTACCTAGCCCATTGTTTGGTCAGTCAAAGACCCGACCGTAGACGCACACCTTCAGGTGATGTGAAAAAAATTGGGGAAGCCCAAAGAGAATAGCGTGCAAGCCCTGATCCTTTGTGGTGACCTGGGCCCAAGCCCCAAGCACCTCTCCGGATCAATCCATACCCGGTTGGGTTTAAGCGTCTAGTGAGGACATGTTAAATTTGTGTGGGCCTTGTTTGCTTGTATGATCGGCCCACTACCCAGCCTAGAAACTGATAGGAATTTCTCCTACATCAACCTAGCCCAACCCGAATTTACGACTTTATTGTTTGTGGCCCAAAGGCCCTGTTTGGTTTAAATAAGTGAATTGTTTGTTTGGGCTTTGGCCCAAAAGCCTAGTGTGAGCCTCGATTTTAAAACCCTATCCTATGTTAATTCAGGTTGATTAGGATCTAGTAGGGTTTTAGGTCCACTTATAACCTAAGATTAATAACTATGTCATATAACATTGATTATTAAAACCTAAGCTAGCTCACTGGAACCTATTATGAGTCGCCACCTAATTTCTACCTAGATCAAATTAGGAAAGGAGAGCTCGGGTTCGGGGGCTTGATATTTGACTTAATTAGGGTTCAATTACTTTCATTACCCCTAGAAGTCGTTTTTCCTCTACTTAGTTTAATTACGGCTTATTACGAGTTATTTTTAACCTAAGTGTGCGCTTCTGTTTTTTTTTTGTATTTTTTACATTTTTTGACAGAAAATAAAAGTGGAAAGTGAAGTTACCTAAACTAGGGTTTTGAAGGTAGAATTAGGTCGAATTTTGATTCGTCCGTGGCCACGGACCTAATGTCCGAACCCACGGACCCCAGTTAACCTAATCACACAGAAAAGTCAAGTTTAAACAGAAAAGAGATTTTGAAAAGTCCAGGGCCACGGACAGAACGTCCGTGGGCCCGGACATGTTTTATAAAACCCTAAATTTTGAAAATAAAAATATCCCGCCACCGTCCGGGGGAGTCCGGGCTTACGGACAGGGAGTCCGGGACCCCGGACGTAGCGTCCGTGGGTGCGGACCGCCCTCGGACGGCGGCGTTGAGGCTGTTCCCGGCGGTGTTTTTGGCTTAAATTTTATGGGTACGTAGCCTGAAAGATCGTTAGTAATCAAAAGTTTTCAATTTTACTAAGAATTAAGGATGAAACTTATTGAACAAGTTAGTGAATAGAAACGCAAATAAACCTTAATTCAGAAGCAATAAAAAGTCAATTCGATTAGAAATTTCAAACAGAAGTGTATTCAGATCAGAGGAGTTAAAGAAATCAAATTCCAACCTGTTTTGACTTCGGGATTTGATTGTTCCTTCATGTCGGGAATCTTCAAGAGCCTCGTTGATGGCCAATCCGGTTCGACTTTGACCCAAGCTTCTGACTCCTTCTTCCTTGTATTGTTAACCACGGTTTGCTTATGTATTTTTTGTGTTTTGGTGCTAGGAATCTCAATGGGAGAAGAGGGAATGTGTTTTTTGGTGATTTTGGGATGATTTCGATATAGATTCGAGGCTCGGGGTTGCAAAAACGTGGGAAGTAGGTTGACGGCTGAGTTCTCTGACTTTGGGGATGATCTCCTCTACCCTAGGTCGTTTTTGTAAGGTCCTTTTATAGAAAGAGCAAGGCCATGTTGATAGAACAAAATTTTTATCTAAAATCCTGATTTTGTGTTCTAAGAGAATATGATTTTTTTCAAAACATGCTACAGGATGATAAAAATTCTTAAATTTTAACCAAAGATAAAAGACGATTTTTAGGAATTTTGAGAGTTGAAATCAGGTTATTTCGATAAATAACCGATTAGATAAAAATCTTACAATCTGGAATCTCCCATAATTCATAACTTATTATTGGAAAGTCGAAATAACGAAATTCCAACGACATTAGTCTCTAAAAATCATCCTCTATCTTGTATTAAAATTTCATGACATTTTGTTGTGAATTCGGTATTTTCCAGAGGAGATAGAAAATTGCAAAAATGATTGAATTTCTCTTTTAAATTTTGGGATAAGGTTCCAAATAAAATAATTTCAGGTTTGTGACTGTATGTAGTCATTCTAACCATGTGACAATTTTATTTTAATTTTGGAAACCTTCTATTTTGAGGATATTTCATGTGTTAATTATTAAAGAAATTAGCTTATAATATGAATTAAAAGCTGAATTTCAAGAATAAATATTATCAGAAAATCACGAAATACCTTTCATAATAACTATGATTTTGGAAGTGTTTGGAGATAGTGAACAAGTTATAGAAAATCCCGAAAATGTCCTTGGAAAATCCCGCATTGGTGCATTTTGACCATTTTGCCCTTTATAACACGTATGCCTTAGAGACTATTCCGTGGGGGTTAAAATTTTGGGTATAAACCTAGACTTAGATGATTTTCCCTCTTCAACCCAATTTGAATCACCCATTTAGTTCTAGGCCCATGGAAAAGAAATTCACCTAAATTTGAGGTAAAACCCGAGAAAAAAAAACAATCAATCCTTTTCACTGAAATTCTTTCGGCCCAAGACCCATTCTAGTCTAGGAAAACTTTTCACTCGGGCTCTGACCCAAAATCCTAGATCTAGGTGTCATCTTTTAGGCCAACCAAAATCACTCATGAACCGAGACCTTTATGAACATAAGCCTAATGTGCTTTATGCTTATTCAGATGTCAGGAAGGAGAGGAGGCCGAGGCCGTGGCTGAGGCGATGAGACTACCGGGATACCAGGTGGGCAGACGATAGCTGAGTTCGTTGTTGCCACTCTGGGGCACATGGGCTACCAGCCCGGCACACCGCCACCACCACCACAGCCCCGGGAACCAAACTGGATGAAGAATCTGGTTGATCTTTGACTCGCATCGTTTAAGGGGGAGACAAATCCTGCCAAGCTTGAGGCGTACATCTCTGAACTAGAGACCGCCTTCGAGACCCTTGATGTTCCTGCTGGAACCAAGGCGCGACTTGCCATGTTCTACTTAAAGGGGGCGGCAAGTGATTGGTGGAAGTTAGTAAGGGCCGAGCATGTGGCCAACCCTGATTTCGACTGGGAGCAGTACACGGCCTTGCTGTGAGCCAAGTACTACCCCACCCATGTCCAGACAAAGAAACGCTTACAGTTGGATGCTCTTAAGCAGACCGACAAGATGACGATGGATGAGTAATACTCAGAGTTCACCGCTCTTCTACGTCTTCTACCGGGACTGGGATACTCGGACCAGATCCTAGTCGACCACTTTTATGGCGGGCTGAGCCATCAACTGCGATATGGCATGGGGTCGACAAGCTACACTACCTTGCAGGTAATGAGAGAGTTTGAACTACTCGTAAGTGATTAGAGTTTTACACTATGTGAATGTGAGACTAATACCTTGAAAGCAGGAGTGCTATCATGTCGCTGCTAAGGTTGAGATCACCGTCCAGCTAAGGGACAAGGACAATGGTGCTAAGAGGAAGTCTACTAGTAAGGGTGCCGATAACCAAGGGCAAGGCGGGTACAAGAAAACAAAGTACCAGCCTCAGTCCCAGAAGGGCCCGAAGGGAAAGAGAGAGAATGACAAGGCTACTGAAGAGCCTCTGAAGCTAACCTATGCTATTGCTGCTAAGCCTCTGCGCTCGAAAGCGCCAAAGGGTTCCGAGTCTGGAAAGGGAGCCGGCGGGGGTTACCAACATCGCTACATATGTTCTTGGTGTGGCAAGGACCACCCCGGACTTGACTGTGACGGTAACAAGGTGCAGTGCCACCATTGTGATGGTTGGGGGCACCGAGCCTACGAGTGTTTCAGAAACCCCGAGAGCAAAGCCTACAGACCCGATTGAAAGGGCAAGGGCAAGGGTAAGGCCGATCAGAGCACTGGATCTAACGGTCCGAAGCTGACTCAGCCTGCTGCTAACAAGGGACCCCGGGTAGTCCAGAAGCCGGGGCCTACTCTACACATGGTGGACCGGGAGGATGAGGCTGAACCCTCATCAAGACCAGGTACCGCTATAATCCATTAAGTAATAAGATCTGCCTGCTTACCGCATTTCATGCATGCTTGAGTGAATGATTGAGTTAGATAAGATTTTAGTATTTTATTAGAACTTAAGTAAGATATAACTTACTACCACCTTAGGAAACTTCATCATTTGTTATCCAATACCTTCGACACTTAACCTGGAAAAGACCGACATCGAAACCCGAGAGATCACGCAAGACCAGTGTCAGGTTATCCGCCCAAGTATGATTTTATTAAGGGGATACCTGACACCCGAAGCACAAATAGCCATCATCAGGAGATGCATCCAGTTAGGAGTGGGACCGGGAGGTTTTTATACACCGGAGTACCCTGAAGGAGCGAAGATGAAACTAAGGATGATGAGCCTAGGCAAGGATTGGAATCCGTATGCCAAGTCATACCAGAATATGAGGGCACAAGATGGAGCATCACCACCGGAAATACCTGAAGAGTTCCATCCGGTTGTTACACAAGCCGTGGAGATCGCTCAGCAACTTGAAGCTGATCCGATCCCAGACATACAAGCAGACCTATGCATCGTCAACTTCTACGAAAAAGAATAACGACTTGGATTACATCAAGATAAGGACGAGACAACAGAGTCTTTTGAAAAAGGGATATTCGTAGTGTCTTGGTCCATTGGAGATGACGCTGAGTTCCTTCATGGCGAGCAGAAGCGTGTGGACCATGCCAAGAAGTTGGTACTTAAATCTGGAGATGTGTTAATCATGGGTGGAGAGTCAAGAATGTTATATCATGGTATTAAGAAGATCAAGCTGAATACAGCAACGTCGGCAGTGATCAATGCCACGCACATGATACCAGGGCGACTAAACCTAACCTTTAGGCAATATTAGCCATGTAATACTTTAAGTATGATGTAATGGAGGAAGCACAAGATGTAAAAAGGATGGTTATTAATAAAATAACAGTGTTGTTCATCTTATTTGCTACGACTCTTGTTATACCATCAATACTCATGAAAGCTTGAGAAATACAATAGGTTGTGGATTCGGTACGGAAGGTGCACTAAGCATTCTTATAGAGGCACAGGCCGGCGAAAGCGGTACTATCCTCACTGGTACCTTTCCGATCAATGGCGTTGATGCATCAGTGCTATTCAACTCAGGGGACTCGCATACCTTCATATCATCTTCATTTGCGAGGAGGTTGGGGCTAGACGCTGATAAGCTACCGGACTTCACGGTTACGCTCCCGTTTAAGGAGAAGGTTCGATGCACTCGCTATTACCGAGCAGCCACCATCAGAATCAAGGGTGAAGACTTTCCTGTCACCTTGATCAAGTTCAAAGATTTAGGGTTTGATTTGATATTCGGGATGAACTGGTTGGAGCGGCACAAGGGTCGTATCCTCTGCACCGAGCACCGACTGCTACTTAGAAGTCCATTTGGGGTTACAATATCATACCGCCAGAGGCCCAGAGAGCCTTCGACCAAGATCATCTCTGCCATGGCAATATTTAAGGAATTAAGGAAAAAGAGAGAAGTATACCTTTGATATGTTCAGGACATAGAGAGGGAACCCGAGGTCGACCCCGATGTACCAGTGGTGTCAGAGTTTCCTAATCTCTTTCCTAGGGAACTGTCTGGCATGCCACCAGCACGGGAGGTAGAGTTCACCATCGAGCTACTGCCAGAAACCGGACCGATAGCCAAGGCGCCTTATCGCATGGCTCCGGTTGAGATGAATGAATTGAAAGAATAGCTGAGAGACCTGCTCGACAAAGGGTTCGTGCGACCTAGTCTTTCACCATGGGGAGCGCCAGTACTCTTCGTGAAGAAGAAGGATGGCTGCCTCCGCCTCTGCATCGACTACAAAGAGTTGAATGCAATTATAGTGAAGAACAAGTACCCGCTACCACACATAGACGATTTGTTTGATCAGTTGAAGGGGGCATATGTGTTCTCTAAGATTGATCTCAGATCGGGGTACCATCTGAGAGCCATTAGAGAGGAGGATATTGAGAAGACGACATTCCGCACATGGTACGACCACTACAAATTTATGGTGATGCCGTTCGGTTTGTCGAATGCACCAATGAAGTTTATGGATCTGATGGACCGTTTATTCAGGGAGCAGTTGGACAATTCGGTTGTTGTCTTCATCGACGATATCTTGATATATTCGAAGTCGAAAGCTAAGCATAAGAAACATTTGAGGAGAGTTTTGGAGATATTGAGGGAGAACCAGCTTTATGCTAAGTTCTCCAAGTGCGAGTTTTGGCTTGACCAGGTCTCTTTCCTGGGTCATGTCATCTCGGATGCTGGGATCTCTATAGATCCAGCAAAGATCGATGTCGTACGTACCTGGTCTAGACCGAAGATAGTTACCGACATCAGGAGCTTTCTCGGCTTGGCAAGTTACTACTGCAGATTCGTGAAGAATCTCTCTAAGGTCGCAAAGCCGATGACCAGTTTGATGAAGAAAGATGCATCGTTCGTATGGATGGCTGACCGTGAGAGTTCATTCTAGAGCTTGAAGGACTCATTGACTTCTGCACTAGTTCTGACCATTCCAGACGGTACAGAGGGCTTTGAGGTTTATTGTGATGCATCCGGCAGGGGGTTGGGTTGTGTACTCATGCAGCACGGCAAGGTGGTTGCATATGCCTCTCGCCAGCTGAAGAAACATGAGGAGAACTACCCCACACACGATTTAGAGTTGGGAGCTGTAGTCTTCGCCTTGAAGATATGGCGCCACTACTTATATGGGGTTAGTGTGACTATCTACACTGATCATAAGAGCTTGAAATATATATTCACTCAGATCGAGTTGAATCTTCGACAGAGAAGACCACCAGTACAAAGAAGGGAAGGCCAATGTTGTAGCTGACGCCCTGAGCCGTTGAGCACACTCACTCTATTCACTACTCGCTTCTTCTAGCTTAGTTGATGAGGTGTGAGAGGCTCAGAGGAGCGATGATTATATGAGAGAGGTCAGACAGAAGCTGACAAAGGGCACATTTGAGAGTCAGAAATATGACTTCAGACTTCATGATGATGATCTGATCAGACTTAAGGGCCGGTTTTGCATACCACGAAGCAGCGCTGATCTGAAAGAGCGCATACTACGAGAGTCCCACTGTTCTTCAGTTTCCATCCATCCGGGAGCCTCTAAGATGTACAAAAACATGAAGAGGTACTTCTGGTGGTCGGAGATGAAGGCAGATGTTACCGAGTTCGTACTGAGGTGTCTCACATGCTAGAAGGTGAAATTTGAGCACCGATGACCGGGCGGAATGGTACAATCGATGCCAGTTCCGGAGTGGAATTTTCATGACATCTCTATGGATTTCGTGGTCTGACTCCTACCTACCAGGGGAGGTCTGAACATGATATGGGTTGTAGTTGATCGCCTGACCAAGGTAGCCCGATTCATTCCGATGAAGGATACCTGGAAGGTAACCAAGCTTGTAGAGTTATTTGACAAAGAGATCATGCAGCACCACGGAGTACCAAAGACCATTGTATCTGGCAGAGACACCAGATTCCTTTTGAGGTATTGGAGAGCTACACGGGAAGCGCTGGGTACAGAATTGAAGTTGAGTACCGCGTTCCACCCTCAGACAGATGGTCAGACTGAGTGTACGATTCAGACACTCGAGGACATGCTGAGAGCATGCGCCTTGGACTTCCAGAGCAGTTGGATTGAGAAGTTGCATCTGATCGAGTTCTCATACAACAATAGCTATCATGCTACGATCAAGATGGCACATTTCCAAGCGTTGTACGGTAGACCATGTCGTACACCACTCTGCTGGGATGAGTCAAGTGAAGCGGTCATTATAGGACCAGAGTACTTGGAGCAAGTTCAGGGTGAGGTTCAGCAAATTAGAGAGAACATGAAGGCTGCTCAAGATAGGCAGAAGTCGTATGCTGATATTCGACGATGAGACCTAGAGTTCGCAGTGGGCGACCAGGTATTTCTGCGAGTCTCACCGATGAAGGGTGTGTTTAGATTTAAGCAGAAGAGCAAACTGAGCCTAAAGTTTGTAGGTCCTTACACTATTACAGAGCGGATGGGCCCAGTTGCTTACAGGTTGAACTTACCTGCTGAGCTAGGTAAAGTGCATGATGTCTTTCATGTTTCATAGCTTAAGAAGTACATGCACCACCCCTCTCATGTTTTGGAGCCGGAGAGATTATCTTTAGAGCCGACTATGAGATCAGTGGAGACCCCTCAGAGGATCTTGGATACTAAGACTAGGGAAACTCGCCATAAGTCAGTGCGACTGGTGAAGGTTCTCTAGTCTAACCAGGATGTCGAAGAGGCCACTTGGGAGTTAGAGGATAAGATGAGAGAGAAGTATCCTTCACTGTTTAGTGATTAGATTATCTGTATAAGGTACGGGGCGTACCCCTTTTAAGGGGGGTAGAGCCTCTTTGCTTTTGAGTTAATAAACAAACAATCACGTTGTGTTGTTTGTCGTTTGCTTGGTTTGTATATGATACTTTGTGTATTGCACCTTTTAGTAGATATGAGATATGTATGGTACTTTGTGTATTGTACTTGTGACAAACCATATGAGTCTGAAGGTTTATATATGTGAATATAACCTATGGTATTGAGATATTCGTGTGTTGAAAATGATATAGCATACATGTGAACTTTGGGGACAAAGTTCTTTTAAAGGGGGTAGATTGAAATACCCAAACCTAGATATGATAATTTGTAACACCCCATCTCAATCCAAATGTGGTTTCGCAACTTAACAACATATATATAAATGTCACAGCGGAATTCAATACACTCCAGGACCTTGCCACGGTCTGATTGACGGAATATACCGAACATTAGTACATACACATCTTAACCAAGTACATATCCTTCTTACAATCCCCTCACATCCTATACATCTTACTAACTCAAATTGCCATACGAGTGTACATGCACAACTCGTAGGCCACACTTAACCCGTAACGCTTGTACCCCTTCTTACTCTCGCGACGGCCGCCTCCTAACGTTCACTTGTGTAGTAAAAACAGCCCCCAAAGGGGGTCAGCACGAATGCTGGTACGATCCTCTCATGGCCCCCAAGCTAACGTGGCTACGATGACTAATTGTCGATAGCATGGAGGTTGATTAGATGCACAACATAATAGAAAGTGCAGTAAACAACAACCCAAATATGAACAATCAAAGTTCAAACATAATGAACGACTTAAATGCGTTCCATTAATTAGAGAGTTAATTATTTAACTCCTTAAGTTATGTTTCCTCTTAATCTTAGTCCTTCCTCATCTTACCTCAATCTTAGTCTTAGAAACAACCATCCTTTAAAAAGGAATGGATGTAGCTTATCTTAGTCTTATAATACAAACCATCCTTTAAATAGGAATGGTTGCAACTTATCTCAAACCTTATCTTAATCTTAGAATACAAACCACTCTTTAAAATAGAAATGATTGTATCTTACCTCAATGTTTATTTTTGTCGGGTCAAAAGCAACCCTAGCCAATGAGCTATTAACTCCATTGGTTGAATAAACAACTTATCTTATAATTTAGGATTTAGGTGATCCTAACGCACCATCTTAATGCCTCCTACCTTGGACTGGATGTCCAATGTAGCTGAGCCGGCAACCGACCCTAGGCAACAAGTCCGAAGACAAGTCCTTAAGCGGAAGTCGGATCTGCTATAGATACCGACCCCCTTTTTCCTTAGCATGCATGACCGGAGTCAGTCCCGAGTTCCTCACTCCCCCCTTAAGTTCCAGTTAGTAGAAGTCTCGAGACAATGTTTGTTTGTTAACCTCTTTAGGTTTATAACAAACTAATATTAGAGAGCGTTCCTTAGTCTCACTCAATTCCTTACTAAACGTTGGTTAGTAAGTTCTCACGGTAAGTTGTGTTAGTTTTCAAACATCACACAACAATACAATAAACATAATGTTCCGGTTGCATGCTTTATCTTGTTTAGTGAGCACACAAAAACAAATAGCACACAAGCCGAGGGACACCTCGTTAGCAAGCAGGTCACAAGAAGAACTGTACCGTTCACCGTTGGTCGTTTGGTTGCTTACTCTCCTCCGGAGTCCAAACTCTCAAGTCCTAAAACATTGATTCAGTTTTAGGTTGTTAATCACTTAACTTAATTCAACTTCATTAACTTACTTAACCCATAATGATTCCCCAAACACCTCTTAAGTTTTACAACTTATTCTTACAACTTAACCTTAAACTTTTAAGTTTATACTTAACTTAATCCCTTAGGTCTTTATACCTCTAATCATCAATGCCCTCTTAATGGGGTACCATTAATACCACTAAACTTCCTTAGGGTTTCTCTCTTTTTTTTTGACAACTTAAGGGTCGACCGACCTTACCAACCGACCTTACCCAAGGTCGGTCCATTCCAGAACTTATTACCGTTTGAAAATTTTACCCCGACCGACCTTGCAAGTCCGGTCCCCAAGGTCGGTCCATTCCTGAGAGTTTCCCCGTGGGATATTTAAGCCCGACCGACCTTGTCAAGGTCGGTCCCAAGTTTGGTCCATTCCAGAGACTCAATTCGTACACAAAATACTAGCCCGACCAAACTTGTAAGTCCGGTCCCCAAGTTCGGTTGATTCCAGAAACTCTTTCCGGTAGAGTAAACTGAGCTCGACCGACCTTGCAGGTCCGGTCCCTAAGGTCGGTCGGCTCCAAAACCTTGTTTCTAAATTCCCATTTGACTCCAAACTTCTCCACAAGTTCCCCCATGTATCCTAATACCATTTAGGCACTTAAACTCTCCTTAGAACTCCCACCAAACTCTCTAAAACAATTTCCAAAGATCTACTTAAACATTCACTCAATTCTTTTAAAACTCCTAACACTTAGCACTTATTTCCTTACATTTCCAACTTGTAGCCTTACCAAAACTTCAACCAACCCAAGTGTTCCCTCCTTAACAGTTTGAGCACTTCATAAACATCATTTTTCCATCTTCAGCTCTTTACCAAACTCCTCAAGTCACCATTGCATATCCATGTACCAATTCTCCTCTTCCATTTATTACCCATCTTCCTAAACTCTTGGACATACCTAACATTTCTTCCCATCCTCTTAGCACCTTAACCTTGTTCTTTTTACCTTGACCTTTCTACCCCTCCTTAGACACCTACATCTCTTTTACTCGATTTACTCACCGTTCTTATGATCTTACACTCTTATACATTCCTAGTCAACTTCTGCGACATTCACAACATTCTCCTTCAATTTTCACTTCCATCACCTAAGTCCACTCATTACCATCTAAACCAAAACCTTATTGTTCCACCACTAGTATTCTCTTCACTTACACAAGCTTCCCAAATTCCATTGTTTATATCTCAAGTTCATACCTAGATCACCTCAAAACATTATACTTTATTTCCTCAAGTCTTAACTTCCTCATACCATGATTGGGGTGTGTTTAATACACCCACAATCCTCTAATTCCTCCTAGACATCTCTAGGCCATACTAAACCTCAAAACTACTTAGTTATTCATTTCCACTCAATTCCTCATATGATCCCAAGTGAATCCTAGGGCATCTTAACACACCACTACCACTTAAACACTTTGTTTTCTACTCAAATTTCGCCATAGTTTCTCTAGTACATTATCATGCCCAAATGCATTGTTTTCCTCATTCAACCATATCACACACATCAAGTTCTTTCTCATCATATTTTATCACCCAAATCAACTCACTCACAACAAACTCAATATAGTGCAATAAATCTTAAATTGCATAGCACTAAGGCTCTTAAATAACATGGCTCTTAGGCCCTTAAATAACTTAAATTTAAACACTGAATTTCCCACATATAAAAGCTTTCAACCTGCAAATACACCCATCAACCTCATAGTAGTTATAATGCTCTTAAAATCCACCTTAAACTTATCTTATTAACTCATTCTCATTGGCTCCTTAGTCACAAGTTCATACGCTTGTTTAAGTTCTTTTTCTTACGTTACATAACCCATTACACAATGTATGCTTTAAGCTACATTAGTACTCATCTAAATACCACCCCTTAAAACTTAAACCACCATTAGGTAAGCATTTTACCTTGTTTTTCCAAGCTTATCTTTACTTCCTCCTTAGTCCTTGTTCTTGAATGAATCTCGGCCACCCATTAAATTTCCTTTGCCAATGTTCTAATCAATATTCAATGACTCACATGAGTGCTAAACAACACTACCTTAAGGAATGAAAACCTAGGTTAAAAATGTGTTCTAAGGTATAAAAATGAATGCTTTACCTTGAAGTCTTAAGGTGGGCTTGGATATGAATCAAGAAGGACCTCCTCTAGCCCTTGGAGAATAGAATCAAGCTAGAACAATGGATAAAAACAAGGTGTCTTAAGAGGCAATTTTCGGCCATGTAGAAAAATGAAGGGAAGTTGATTTTTCTTCCACTTTCATTACCTTGGATGAATGGAGAACCAAAAGAGCTCTTCAAACTTGACTTTCCACTAGTACAAAAAACTTCTATTTCGGCGCCCCTATTTCGGCGGTGGTAGATAAAACCGCCGAAATAGGGGCCCGAGATGTATGCGGTATGTAAAGAAGGGGTCTATTTCGACGGTTCCTAGATATGAACCGCCGAAATAGGCCCTATTTAATAATAAAAAATAAAAGAGACCTATTTCGGCGGTTCCTTACACGAAACCGCTGAAATAGGGTGTTTCTATTTTTCTTTTTGTTTTTAATTAAAATGACCTATTTTGGCGGTTCTTGTTAGGAACCCCGAAATAGGTCTTTTTATTTTTTTTATTATTACAGAGGACCTATTTCGGCGGTTCCTAACAAAGACCGCCGAAATAGGTTGTTTTAATTAACCCCCAGCCCGCCCCGACACAATTACGAATTCATTAACCCTAATTAACCCCCCCTTCCTCTCTGTGTTCAACGGCGATTTGCTACCCAACACCACCACCACCACACTGCCGTCGCCCGCCCTCCTCCTCCTCCTCCTCCCGCCTTCGCCGGACGTCGCGCCGTCGGGGTCGTCGCCGCCCTCCTCCGCCTAGTACCAGTCGCGACATCGGTGAGTGAATTGTTGTTTTTTCGGTTTTGATTAATTAATTGTTAATGTGTTGTTAAAATTGATAGATTGTTGTCACATTGTGATTGTGGATGCGATATTTATTGTGTGTGTGAAATCTTTGCAAGATTTGGTTGTTAAACTAATAAATTTATGTATGTACACAAGGTGTTTGATGAAATGTCAGAGTGACACTAGTAGAAAAAAGATTTTAAATGACGGGCTTTAAACCACGGTTAATGATAAAACCGTCATTTAAAGTGTATAAACCACGGTTATTTAGAGAACCGTCATATATGTTGCTTGGCTCGCTATATAAACGACGGTTTCAAAATAAACCGTCGTTTATAGTTCAACGCCTTAGAAGATAAATGACGGTTCCCGTTACAACCGTCGTATATAATCAACATAAACCACGGTTACTATTGAACCGTCGTTTAAAGTCTTACGCCAACACTTAAAAACCACGGTTTATCTACGAACCGTCGTTTATTCCCCTCGTGACATAGATTTTAAACGACGGTTTGTTTATCAACCGTCGTTTAAAGTTATTGAATTAAAACCCGAGCCTCATTTCTTCTTCTTCCTCCCGCTTCTTCTTCCTCCCGCTTCTTCTTCCTCCCGCTCTCCTGTGCGATTCCGACTCCCCTCCTCTCCCGTCGACGACTCCCACCCCCTCGCCGTTTTGCCTTCCGCCGTCGCCCTGCTCCAGCTCGCTCCACCGCCCTCGTCTTGTCGCCTCGAAGCTCCCCCTGTACTGAAGCGCGCCAACGCCGCCCTTCCCAGCCGCGCCAACGCCGTCCCTGCTCGCCTAGCTCCGATTTCTCCTCTCTCTGCTCACCACCGAAGGTATTTGCCAGTTGGGTTGTTCTTGTTGTATATATTACAGGCGCGAGCATGTATTGTATATATGGAGAAAAATTTTCTCCGATTGCGTCGAGAAATACAGGCGCGAGCATTTTGTATATATGCTCTTGTTCGTCATTTAAGGGTTGCAAAATTTTGGAATCTTGTTCGACAGTTAGGGCTGCAAATTAGAGATGAAAATCTTGTTCGACAGTTAGGCTGCAAATTCTCTGTCGGGTTGCAAAATTTTGGAATGAATACAGGCGCGAGCATGCATGTATATTGTTGTTCACCAGATAGGGATGCAATTTACTAATTCCTTAAATTATGGAAGTTCACAAATTCAAGTTTGTTTGAGCGAACGTTTGACGATATGGGTTTCATATATATATATATATGCAATGGTTTTGATAGCAGAGAGTTGGTTTTGATAGCAGAGAGTTGGTTTTGATAGCAGAGAGTTGGTTTTGATAGCAGAGAGTGGTGGACTGATGTGTTAATTGTTTTGTCTTCTTTGTTTTGGTTGTTTTGATTTTCTAGTGTCGGTTGAGATATTTATTTTCTGTCACATTATGATTATTATTGTTGTTGTTATTGCGATCGAGGGAGGGAGAGAGAGTCGTACGACGTATGTTTATGCAGGGGAAAAAAGAATGAAAACAATTCTCTAGTTCTCTTAAATGTTTGTTTATGCAGGGAAAATGAAATGGTTTTCGTAGTAGTCTTTCTGATGTTGTACTATGTTTGTTTCTGCCTTAAAAAAATGTGGAGTATATAAAAATACGCAAAGGTCATGCCAAATTTTTTCCAGAATTTAACCTTATTTTAATTTTATTGAATAGGTGTTTCTACGGTTGAACAATCCCTCTTCCTTCCCATTTGTGACTTGATCATCCTTATTCATCATTAGGTTAGTTTTTTAAAAATGTTTCAATATGGTTTATTCAAAATATATCTGTTTGTTAATTTGTTCAATTATTCATATATTTTTCAAATTAAAACCTTGTATTCTAATTTCATTGTATTCACTACACACAGTCGGATTGTCTACTTGTCGCACTATCTGCTGCTGTCAACCTCTGCCACCGGTTTGCCTGATCAGAACCCACGGTAAATCACTTGCATTTCTGATTATAATTTTAGAAACAAATACTAATATAAATGTATATAATATGTATATATATATATAATATTGTCACAAATAGACGTTATACTAAATTCTACTTGTATTCTGCAATCATTAGAATATGTATTTGCATAGTGTGGTTGAAATGTGATGATGGGGTTGAAATGGGGTGGATTTTTTGTTCATTGATCATATATATATATATACATTTACTATATGCATACTTGTCTGTCTGATAATAATTCGTATGGTTTGCCGAGAGTTAATGTTGCTGCTATGTTTGTTTCTGCCTTAAAAAATGTGGAGTGTCTAAAAATACGCAAAGGTCATGCCAAATTTTTTCCAGAATTTAAGCTATGTTCGTTTGTTTAATATGTTCAATTATTCAAGTTTTTATAAAATTAAAACCTTATTCTAATTTCATTGAATAGGTGTTATATACTACGCGCAAGAGCATTTGTTACTTCTCCTTCTTCTGTGCTGTTCGCGCTAGCTGACCATCCAGTACTCATCAGGTTGGTATTTAAAATGTTTCAATTTATTTTTGTTTTTCTATTAAACAATGGAAAATCAATTCAAACATAGAATATTCCTGTCTGAGATTTACCTGATAGAGGTATGTCTTAGATAGTCCCTGTTGGGACTGTCCAATGCCTTTGATCTCACCATCTAGGTTGTGAATGAGTTAATAATATACAGTAGTTCAGTGATAATTTCAGCAGCATTACCCTAGTGTTCTTCTAGTGTACATATATATATGTGAATTGAAACGATTATATATATATATACACTAGGAGAACTGTAGGGTAATGCTGCCGAAATTATCACTGAACTACTGTATATTATTAACTTGTTCCTATGTGAGATCGAAGGTGATTGGATAGGTTTAGGTTGTTAAATCTGTAAATAAAAAAAGAGGAGATCAATGGAACGAGTTCACGACATCTGGTGTGTGTTGAAAAAGGAGATGGAGCGCTCAGTGATGTACAGTGACAGATTGGACATCAAGTACCTAGAAGGGGTCAATAAATTTTGCAAAGTCCTTGTTGACAATCTAAACCAAGGGATAAGGGATATATTCGATGTCCTTGTGTCGATTGCAAGAACGACTTCAAATACCGAGGTGTGGACAAGATTAAGGATCATCTGATTCGCAGAGGGTTTACAGAGATTATGAAGCCATAACAATACTGCATGGTCAACATTCAGTACAAGTGTTTGAATGTGCTGATAACGTCGTTGCAGAACAATCAGAAATGGATGCTTCACAGGATTTTGGGGATACTCAAGATGATTCACTAGTAGTGATTCAGATGATCAGGAGGACCTTAATGCGATGATGGAAGATGTTGAACAACATTTTTCCAACAAACCCAAACATTGAAAATCTGATGCAAGCATCAAAGGAACCGTTGTACAGTGGATGTGAACGCAAAACAAAACAAATTGAGCGTTGTCCTAAAACTATTCAATCTGAAGGCGAGACATGGATGGAGTGATGTCAGTTTTACAGATCTTTTACAACTGCTGAAGATGTACTACCAAAGGACAATGTGATACCCACAACAACTTATGAGGCAAAGAAGTTAATGTGTCCGATGGGTATGGAATATAAAAAAATACATGCTTGTCCAAATGGGTGTATGTTGTATTGGAAGGAGAATGAGTTGGATGACCATTGCTCTGAATGTGGGGAATCACGCTATGTAAAAAAGGGTGACAGAAACCACATAAGCACTAAAGTGGGCTCTCCTGCGAAGGTGTTGTGGTATCTACCGATAATTCCCCGATTCAAACGTTTGTTTGCAGTTCAGAAAGATGCTGAGAACCTCCGATGGCATGCTACCCATAGAAAGGATGATGGTAAATTGAGACATCCAGCCGATTCACCACAATGGAGAAACATTGACAGAATATACCCTCAATTCGGTACAGACCCAAGGAACTTAAGACTTGGTTTATGCACTGATGGGATGAACCCTTATGGCACTTTGAGCAGTATACACAGTACTTGGCCTGTTTTATTGACAATATACAATCTGCCGCCATGGTTGTGTATGAAACCCAGACATATTCTCCTCTCTCTGTTGATATCGGGTCCAAAACAACCGGGAAACAAAATTGATGTGTTTTTGCAACCACTTATTGACGATTTAAAATTGTTGTGGAATGAAGGTGCGACGGTGTATGATTCATATGGTATGGAAAACTTCACGCTCCGGGCTATGTTGTTTTGTACGATCAATGATTTCCCTGCATACGGTAACCTCTCGGGATACACAATTAAAGGAGCTCTAGCGTGCCCTATATGTGGAGATAGAACTTGCAGTATACGGTTAAAACACAGTGGAAAAAATGTGTACATGGGCCATCGGAAATTCCTCCTAAAGGGCACAAATACCGTAAGATGACAAAAGAGTTTGATGGAAAAACGGATCATGCAGTCGCTCGACCACCACTATCTGCTGCTGAGACTTACAATCAGTTGAAGAATGTTGTGAACAACTTCGGTCCACCAATTAAAGCCACTGAAAAGAGCATCTGGAAGAAAAAATCAATATTTTGGGAACTTGAATATTGGCAACATTTAGAGGTGAGACATTGCATTGATGCTATGCACGTGGAGAAAAACATTGGTGAAAGTGTATCTGCGACACTACTAAACGTGAAAGGAAAGACAAAAGACCATTTAAAGGGTAGAAAAGATCTGGTTGAATTGGGTATACGAGAAGAACTCACGCCACAACAAAGAGGGAAAAGAACATTCTTGCCTCCCGCTTGTCATACATTATCCAAAGAAGAGAAAATAAGTTTTTGTAGTTCTCTTCGTCATATTAAAGTGCCATCCGGTTACTCATCGAACATATCAAGTTTGGTATCAATGTCTGATCTTAAATTGGTAGGGATGAAGTCTCACGACTATCATGTGCTGATGCAGCACTTACTTCCGGTTGCTCTCCGTGGAATCCTTCCAGCTGATGTCAGGAAAACTATTACAAATTTATGTGTTTTCTTCAAAGGTTTCGTGTAAAGTGCTTGATGTGGAGACGCTGGATAAACTACAGAATGACCTTGTGATCACCATGTGTCAGTTGGAAATGTATTTTCCTCCTTCGTTTTTTGATATTATGGTGCATCTACTTGTTCATCTTGTTAGAGAGATCAAACATTGTGGTCCGTTATACCTTCGATACATGTATCCGTTTGAGAGATATATGGGTATACTGAAAAAGAAAATGAAAAACCGTCGGCGTCCAGAGGGAAGCATAATTGAAGGGACAGTAACAGAGGAAGTAGTTGACTTCTGCACTCATTACTTAGACGGTGTTGATGTTATTGGATTACCGAAAGCAAGACATGATGGCAGGCTTAAAGGGGTTGGTACCTGTGGGAAAAAATTATGCAGAGTTGATTTGATACATTGAACAAGGCACATCTGGTTGTGTTGAATCATTCTGAAGTTGTTGAACCGTATTTCGATGCACACCTAGCCTACCTCAAAACAAAACACCTAACGATGAGTAATGCCAAATTAAAAAAAGAGCAGAATGCAACATTGTTAAGTGGTTCAGACAGAAGGTGTTGTATGAAGATTCAGGGAACGTGGATGAAATGATCCAGTTGCTGGCACTTGGTCAAAATCTCGATGTGTTGTCTTATGAAGGATATGATGTAAATGGATTTTCTTTTTACACTGCACGTCAAGATTGTAAATCGACAAACCAGAACAGTGGCGTGCATCTTATCGCTTCACAAGACATTTTCACAGGAACAAGTCGTAATACACTGAAGAACGAATATTATGGTGTTATTGAGGATTTTGGGTCTTGAATTACACTAGTTATGAAACTTGAGTATTTCGTTGCAAATGGGTGGACAACAAACAGGGATATCGTGGAGGAGGATCATGGTATGAAGCTAGTTGATTTAACGACAGCGGCTCCTACTGATGAACCCTTTATTGTTGCGTCAAAGGCAAAACAAGTATTCTACTGTCGTGATCAGTCTAATCCCAGATGGTCTATTGTAATGCAGAGTAAAATCGATAGTTGGGATTGATAATATGTTGATGAGGATGATACGACTGTGAAGATGAAACAGATGTACCTATTCGGTTGCCGATGGAGGTAGATAATGTAACTAATTTTGAATATCGAAGGTCCGACCACAATGAAGGATTGTGGATTGAACGATGAAATGTTATTTTGTAAGTTTGGTTGACAATATTATATTATTTCATTTTTGTCATGTTTCAATATTTGATTCAGTAGATGTTCGTATTAACCTTGTTAATTGTTGATTATTTTCAGATTATGGATCCTGACGATAGAGACGAAGAGGACTTACTGTTGGGGTTGGATGATATCGACGATGACGTCCCTACTGAGAACCACCAGTCGCATCTACTTCGCAGAACCCTCGGAAGGGACGTGGACCGACCCGTGGGTTGAAGGAGAAGAAAATTCTCCCATCGATTTGATCTGGGACAAGTACCTCCGACATCGTGGTGGTCGAAGCAGCAGTTTGCTTCCTACTTGGGATTGATGGTAAATCCCATTGCTCGATTAATAAGGATTGGAAAGATCAAGAAAAGGCAGACAAAGACATCATCTGGCAGATGGTGCAGAAGAAGTACAAAGTCGCGGATGAGCTTCGGACGAAGATTGAATCACTTCTAGCGACTTCACTGCGACAGTTCAAGCATCGGTTGGTAGATGGCTAGATTAACAAACCGGGGTCCAAGAGGTCACCGCCGTGGGTAGTGTATGATGGTATGATCACGGAGGAGGAGTGGAAGATATTCTACGACTATCGCCAGAGTGAAGAGTTTAAGGTACTTTTACAATTATTCTTTCTTAATTATTTAAGGAATAAAATTTAAACAATATTTTTTTTATTATGTATAACTTACAAATATACAAATTTTGTAAAGATGAAACAAGAACAAGCGAGACGTAACCGGGCGAAGAATATCTACAAGCACTACATGGGGCGAGCTGGATACACGGGGCGGTTGGAGAAGTGGAAGAGCGAGGGCTTCTGACGAAAACTAATGAAGACGACACTCAGTCAGTTATTGATGATGCAAGTAGGGTGCAAACATTTATGCTGGGTCGCATGAAGAAAAATGATGAGGGAGTATATGTGTTCCCGTAGAGCGAGACTGCTGAGTTGGCGTCCAAGATTGTAAGTATATATATTTAAAAGTTGTTGTTTACTAATTAGTAAGTTCATTTCTAATATTTTTGTTAATTTAAAATAGTCTGGCTCGACTGAGCGATGGGAGATGGTTCCGGTCCCTCCGTCTCAGGATGATCCACTGAATAAGGCCCTTGGGCAAAAGGATCATCCAGGGCGAGTGCGGGGACTTGGAGGGGAAGTTCGCCAAAAACACGTGTTTCCTACGTCTCGATCGAGAGTACCACAGGCTGAAATGATAGAGAGAATGGTGGATGAACGGGTGCATGACCGGTTGGAGGAGTCGGAGAGACGTCACGCTGAGTCGGAAAGACGCCACGCTGAGGAGCGTCAAGCCTACGAGGAGCGCTGCGAAGACTTGAGGCTTAGTATTGGGCCAGGTGCATGCTCCTACACCGACACCTACTCCTACACCGGTGTCTACTCCTACCGTGACGGCGGATACATCGATAGTGGCCATGTCTCCTACACCGGCACCTACTGCTAGACCGACGTCTGCTCCTACCACGACGGCGGATACTGTCGATGATCCTACACCGACGTCTGCTCCTACCACGACGGCGGATACTCCGATGGTCGATCATCCTGCACCTTCTTCTCCTACCAGAGACACATTCCTTATCAAAACCTTTCGGTTTGTTCTTTTTTCCTCCTTAGTTATTTAACATTACTTTTAAAACAATATAATTTTATTAGCTTGCTTACTGTTGTGAGTTGATGTAGGTGGCTAAATCATGTCATTTGTTTCAAGTGTTGGATTGTGGGACTGTTCATGTTGCATTCGGTCGGGTTTTACAGACCGGACCGAACACTGTATTACATTTCAAGCCCATCCCCCTCTCCACGCTCGTGTGATGGTAGACGATATTGTGAAAGGTAATGAGGACTCTCCCCTTCCGTTGGAGTGGAATCAGTGGAGTAAAATAGTTCAAGCAAAATCTTCAGTTGTTCCATGGCCATATTCTCTCATTGATGTTAGTAGTGACAAGGTAAACTATTTTAATTACAGTTTACTGTTTAGTTTTTAACTGACTGTTGACTGATATGTTTATTATTTAAATTTTGTATACTATTAGATTGATAAGGAATTAAGACCGGTTAAGAAGAGGAAAGTGGATAAGGGAAGGAAGTTGTGAAATCAAATGAGGAGAGTCAGAGTGTGAGAAAGAAGAAGTGGTCAAACCTTTCGATATGACTCCTAGGAGATCCCCCATTCTGACACCCAAGTATCTGAAGATGTGACCTCCCATCAAAAAATGCTGTATGACTTTTTCATGACGAAGCCGCAGTGTCACCAATTTCAACATGAAAGTGTCTAAGCATGTTTTCCACTCCCCCGATCCCAGAGATCTGATGATTACCGTGAGCGATCTTAGAGAATTTTTGATGGGAGACCTGCTTAACATCTCTGTGATTCAGGCCTATTGTGTGTAAGTATCTTTTAAATTATTAAATTATCTTTCATTTTTTTAAGCTATTTAACATATCTTATGAAAAAATGTTGTTTAGGTTTGACTACTAGACTGATATCGAACAAGAGATTATCTCCATCTCTTTCTTGTGCCCACAATTGATGTCAGCAAGTCAGGCCGCATTGATGCGCAAGGATGTGCACAGCACGTGAGGCAGGGATTTTGTGCTGCGGTGCGAAGAAGAAGCAAATATTTGCTGATCCCATATCATCAGATGTAAGTACACAATAACTGGAATTTTTCGCTTCCTAATTGTGATAATTAAAAATATTGTTCTACAAAACATTCTTTGTTTATTTGTTACAGCAATCATTGGATGTTGATGGTGTTTGTGTATCGACACCTCATTGTTGTTGATACTAGACCCATGGGCGGGCCCTGATGACCTTCGAGAGATCGTTGTAGAGAAATATTTGAAGGAGTGAGTATTCAAAAATTTTAATGCATTCTGTATTTATTTTAAGCTTGTCCTAGTTATTGACAATAAATGGCTTCATTTTAAAATGCTGTATTTATGCAGGGGTCATAAGCTTGGTTTGGGTGATGCGAAGAAACCATTCTCCATCTTGGACTTCCATTACATACGTGTAAGTAATCATTTAATTTATGCATTTTTGTATTAAAGTTAAACGTTTAATTTTTTGATCTATCTAAAGTTGGTAATCCATGGATGGTGTGATGACAGTGTCCTCAGCAGCCTGATTCACGAAGCTGTGGCTATTATGTGATGCGGTACATGTTCGAGATTGTACAAAATATTGACACGCTTGCTGATGATGACAAGGTAAACCATACCAATCAAAGTTTTAGTTAAGTATTGCATTTGAAATAAAATTGTGTACTAATGATGATCAGTTTCTTTTTATGGACATATCGTTTCTTTTTTCACAAAAGCAGGGAGCACGTATTCCAAAATGGATCTCGACTTTGTAAGAGATCATCTATCACAGTTTTGGTGTGTAAAAATTACTTGAGTGTTACTTAGATCTTATCCTAGTGTAGTTAGACTAGACTTTTGTTTTTGCTGAAACAACGTATACTCTCAAGTTTGTAAAAGTTCAACTCTCTCTTATTTTTGAAGTTTGAATGGGTTTGTTTGCAATTCGTTTTCAAATGTTGCAATTCAAACTGGCAACTTGGTTTATGGTCATATAGTGTGGTTGGTTATCAAAGGGCAATACCAGTTGGATGCCCTGTACAGGTTGTATATGCGATTGTAAATTGTGGAAACATTTATGGTAGAGGCTTAAAAACAAAAAAAACTTAAAAAAAAAAAGAAAAAAAAAACCAGGTTACTTGAAAACCGTGGTTTAAAATTCAGTGGAACGACATTTTAAACCACGGTTTTCTACAGATCCGTCGTATAAAAGTGTCATATATACTACGGTTTACAGAGGAACCGTCGTTTAAAAGCCTTTATACCACGGTTATAAAGCCAAACCGTGGTATAAATCGGTCTGATCCGCGACAAAAGACTTTAAACGACGGTCATATAGCAACCGTGGTTTATAATCGCGCTTTTTAAACGACGGTTTTGAACCGTGGTTTATAGGCATTTTCGAATATACGACGCGCGTATTAACCACGGTTCCAAACCGTGGTATATAGGCTTTTTAACCGTGGTTAAAAACATTTTCTGCACTAGTGTGAATTTTTTTTACTGTTTTGGCCCTTCTTTTAAGTATAGTTAGGTTAGCTTATTTGGGCTAGATTTATTATGCTTATATAGGGGTGGAACAATGTTTGAGCATTTGTTTTTAAGTATAGTTAGGTTAGCTTATTTGTCCACTTAAAATTACTTGTTAATTCACATTTCATAAGTAAATATACATTGTAAATATACATTGGTGAGTGAGATCTCTGCTAGTTATTTTTGCATAAATAAGCAACACATAAATCAGAAAAATTTCATAACTAAATTTGTTTCAAGAAAAGGATTTTAAATATTGTATTGTTTATTTAATAGTAAAATTGCGGTGGGGATTTTTTAATTCTTTTTTCCTTTTTCAATGAAAATGGCATGTATATTTTGTTTATCTAATTGCACAAAATTTGTACTAATCACAAATGTAAGTTTACTTGTTCGAACAAGTAATATAAGTTAAGCAATTAAGAGTTTCTCCTTGTCTTCATAAACAATGTAGTCGAGTTGATGAGTTATCATCTTTGACACTAAGTTCCCCACTCTCTGTAGATTGTATTAGAGTTATACTAAAAAAAATTGTTATTGTGCTTGTTTGAATGAGCTAACGATAATGTTTATAATTTACATATTTGATTATGATATTATATTATCGTTAATACAAGAGTGTGATGCATAAGAGGTATATTGAAAATTATGGATAACATGTTAAACATGAAAAATACAATTTAGGTTGTTATGTAAGTTATAGTTTGATCTTATCATTTATGAGTTGTTATGAACAACTTCATTCATTGGTAAAAATACTATTAAACATTCGGTAGTGTATATATATATATATGAGTATTGTATAGTCGTTAAGTTTAATATAAAATTATTCTAATTGATGTGAATATTGTTCAATCTTTATGAGTCGTTTAGATTGAGTGTGAAAATTATTTGTTGATTTATGTACTATGTTGCGCCCCTGATTGTAAGCAATATAGTGTTGCGCCCTCAATTCATATTTATTTTGCGTCTGCGTTGCCTCTGTAGAGATTGGTATTGCTACACGCGTCTCGCACGCCCGATTGAGAAGAGGGGCTGAAAACAATTCATTTAGGAACCGGTAAATTTTTTTTAATTTAACTCTTCATTCTCTTCACTCACTGTAAATTTGCAACCTAACTGCATATAAGGAACAAACACAACTACTGAGTTTCTCTGTGTCTATACGTATTTGTGTCTCTACAGATAAATACTTAAGAAGCTTCTTTACCATTTGATGGTAGATTGAAAGCGGAGCGGAGAACAATTCATTTTCGAACCGGTAATATAATCTAACTTATCATTTTTCTCTTTTGTACTTTGTATTTGATTTCCACAAATTATTGGAATTTCGTTTGATGAATAAATTTGGTATATATTAGTTTGGTTTATGATGAAATTTGTGTTGTTGAATAATTGGTGAATGCTTAATAATAGGCATGGTTGTGTCTTTTTTTACTTTGTATTTGATTTCCACAAATTATTAAAATTTGGTTTGATGGATAAAGTTGGTATTAGTTTGATTTGTGATGGAAGTGTTGATGAATGGTTGGTGAATGCTTAATAATAAGCATGGGATAGGTAAAATTATGCAAAAGTCATGCCGTTTTTTTTTAAATCTCTTCGTAATTAATATTGTTTGATGTATGTGTATATGTCTAACAATATCTAATTTTTTTTATCAGGTCTCACTACATTCAAGTCCGTGAATCACCTCTCTTGTTTCCCGCCTTCTTCCATTACTGTTGCACTTTCCTCCTCTGTGCACAAGTAAGTAACTAAACCTTTTTTGTTTAATAAATGCAATTATGTATTTAAATATAAGTGCTAGTACATAATTTAGCTTCATTCCTATTTGTTGATGCATTTCTTTTGTAATTTATTTTTTGTTGCTCCCTTGCAGAGACATATCAGAAGTGGTATTGCTGCATCTCTCGCACAGAAGCCTACCTCTCAGGCACCAGTCTCCCCTGTCCATAAATCCTTAAAAAACAAGTACGTATTTTAACTCTCGATTCTTTGTTAATCTCTAAACCGGTTTGAACTTATACAGTGGAGAATTGAAAGCGTTGATTTGATGATCTGAATTTGCAATTGGTTTTCAGTTAGCTAGTAAAGAATTGATTTATTTTAATTGTTGGTTGCTGCCATTGTTGGAATGTTTGTGGTTGTGATGACTTTGGTGAGTGCTGAATAATAAGCACGGGATGTGTACAATTATGCAAAGGTCATGCCGAATTTTTTGTAGAAAAAGTATTCGTAATATTGTTTTAAACACCGGTTTCTGTTTTAGAAGTGCAACAATTTCTTAAATTTAAAATGCTAGTTTATTTTGTGTTTGCAACCTTAGAGTTAGGCTAGACTAATTGACAATCATCCCAGTCATGCTCCATTAAGAAATAAACATGTGCAACTTAATACACACCATATTCTACAAAGGCTCTAACTCTTACCTTTGATCTATTGCACATATAGTATGGAGCGTGACTGGATGTATGGTGATAGAGGCGAACATTTTGACAAAATGCTGAAAGAGTTTTGCAAAGCTGCAGTGCAACACAAGGACAGGACAAAGGCGGAGAAAATTCCATGTCCTTGTGTTGATTGTGGTGTGGTTAGACATTATTCAAGCATCAACCTCGTACAACTCCATGTGAAGACCCGTGGTTTCATGCCACATTATACAAAATGGATTTTTCATGGAGAACTGTTGAAGATAATGCTTCATCTTCCTACAGTCACGATCGGTGTAACTCAAGAACCGAGCAGACATTCGATACTACTAACGAGTCAGAACTCCCAAGCGCTTCCGGAGTCAATGTTGACAGTGAGTCGACTTATCATGATGCAAATTGACGAGATGCTTATAACGTTGAGGATAACTTTGTCGACCGGCCGGATGAGTATCAAAGGTTGTTGGACGCATCCAAAACGGCGTTGTATCCTACTTGCACTAAGTACACGAAATTGACAGCTATATTGAATTTGTTCAACCTGAAGGGAAGATATGGATTGAGTGACAAAGGTTTCACGGCATTCCTCGAGCTGATTCATGATATGCTACCGGATGAGAACGGTCTCCCTACACCACGTATGAGGCAAAGAAATGGGTGTGTCCAATGGGAGTAGAGTACAAAAAAATTCACGCGTGTCCAAACAACTGTGTGTTGTACAGGGGTGAATACGAACATCTGGACAATTGCCCGAAATGTTCGTTGTCCCGGTATAAGCATAAAGATGGTGAGTACTCCTCCGTTCAGAAAAAAAGCCCTCCAGCAAAACTGTTTGGTATTTGCCGATTATACCCAGATTCAAACGGTTGTTTGCGAATCCGAAAGATGCAAAGAACTTACGATGGCATGCGGAGGGTAGAAAGAGTGATGAGAAACTAAGACATCCAGCAGATGGGCCTCAGTGGAGAAACATCAATAGACGGTACAAAGAACATTTCGGACATGAAGATAGGAATCTGAGGCTTGGGTTATGTACTGATGGAATGAACCCGTACGGCACATTGAGTAGTCAACACAGTACATGGCCTGTTCTGCTAGTGATCTACAATTTGCCCTCATGGTTGTGTATGAAACGAAAGTACATCATGTTATCTCCTGATATCTGGTCCCAAGCAGCCAGGTAATAGCATTGATGTGTACCTTGCCCCTCTGATCGACGATCTGAAGCTATTGTGGAATGAGGGGACCGTGGTATATGATGCTTATGCAAGAGAGAATTTCACGCTCAAGGCTTTGTTGTTCTGTACCGTCAATGACTTCCCTGCGTATGGGAACTTGTCCGGTTACACGGTTAAAGGAACATTTGCATGTCCCATATGCGAGGAAGACACTTGTTCGGACCGTTTAAAACATTGTGGGAAGAATGTTTATATGTGTCATCGACGTCTTCTCCCCGAAGATCACCCTTATCGAGTAACGAAGAGAAAGTTGTTCAATGGTCAAGCCGAAACTCGTGTGGCCCGTCTACCTCTGAGCTCTGAGGAAGTGTACGAAAAGGTTAAGGACATTGCAAATGTATTTGGAAACACATCAAAACCGGCGAAAAACATTTGGAAAAAGTGTTCTATCTTTTGGGAACTACCTTATTGGCGTCATCTTTCTGTGAGACACTGCTTAGACATCATGCACATTGTGAAGAACGTTGGTGAGGCAGTGAGTGGGACTTTACTCAATATACCCGGCAAAACAAAAGACGGATTGAAAATCAGAAAGGACATGCAAACCATGGGTATACGAAAGGAGTTACACCCACAAGAGAACGGGAAACGAATCTACCTACCTCCTGCATGCTACACGCTCTCAAAGGCTGAAAAGATTAGTTTCTGCAAATGTCTGCACTCGGTAAAAGTACCGTCTGGGTACTCTTCAAACTGGAAGAACATTGTATCGATGAAGGATTTAAAACTTTTAGGCATGAAATCTCACGATTATCATGTACTGATGTTACATCTTCTTCCGGTCGCAATTCGAGGGATATTGCCATCTGATGTCAGAAATGCTTTAACTCGGTTATGTTTCTTTTTCAACGCTGTTTGCTCCAAGGCAATTGACGTAACCTCTCTAGATGATCTACAACGTGAAATTGTTCACATTATGTCAACTTGAGATGTATTTCCCACCATCTTTCTTTGATATAATGGTGCATCTAATTGTGCACATCGTTCGAGAGATACAGTTCTGTGGTCCGGTATACTTACGGTACATGTACCCTTTTGAACGGTACATGGGTATTCTGAAAAGTAGAATGAAGAATAGGTATCGACCAGAGGGGAGCATTGTTGAAGCAACAGTGACTGAGGAAGTCACGGAATTTGTGACCGATTATTTGAGTGAGGCAGAGTCTATTGGTATCCCAAAACCACGACACTATGGCAGGTTTAAGGGTAAAGGTGTTATTGGTAGAAAGATCGTGCAAGTTTCGCGTCTACTTATTCATCAAGCACATTTGTTTGTCTTACAACATCTTGAGGTTGTTGAACCTTATTTGGAAACCCATATGGTTGAGTTAAGGCATCAAAATCCTTTGAAAGGCCACATTTGGCTGACAAAGGAACAAAACCGAGTTTTTATCCAATGGTTCAAAGATCATGTGTTGACATTAGCATCATCAGATCCAGAAGCTGTAAGCGAAGAGATCAGATGTTTGGCAATCGGACCTGAAACTAATATTACATCATTTGAGGGGTATGATATTAGTGGGTATACATACTACACTGCACGCCAAGATGCCAAATCGATAAACCAGAATAGTGGGGTAAAAATTGAAGCTGCTGCCACTGAGTACCACAGCGGTAACCGATCTCAACCAGTTAGTAACTTAGTTGGTATTATGGTGTCATCGAGGACATCTGGGAACTAGACTATGACATTGATTCCTTTCTGTTGTTCCGGTGCAAGTGGGTGGACAACCGACGCGGGTACCAAAATGATGGAGGGCTTACCTTGGTTGATCTTTCACGGTTATAATGATGATCAATTTGTTCTGGGAAAGGATTGCGAACAAGTGTGGTATGTTGAGGATCCGAAAGACTGCAGATGGTCTGTTGTTCTTCCAGGAAGAAGGCCGGTTGTAATCGAAAATGAAAATGAGGATAACGATGAAAATGGGACTGTAGAGGAAACATCCTTGTTTCCTACTGGATTACCGGATTCGATTGATGATACCGAAAACGATTTGCTCTACGCACGATCAGACCATGATGAGGGTGTTTGGGTAGAAAATATGAAATGATTTATGTTTTTGTACGTGTCAGGTAATGTTGTTAGTAGAATGTAGACTGTAATGTCATCTTAACTGTTATTGTTATGCATCATAGTATTTATGTTATGACTTTATCTGATGAAAATGCTTTATTATTTTTTTTGCAGTGGATGATCACCCTATGGATGACCCCATTGGACGCTTCTCTTGACTGGAGAACCTGAGCCACAGCAGAATAGACCAAGTAAGCGGGTCACAAGAGGAGGAAAGAAGAAGAAGGACCAGTTAGCAGTACACGAGACTGAGGCTGGCCCTTCACAGCAGACCGAAGAGGAGTCAGTTGTCCCACCAGAGGCGAAGAAGCAAAAGAAGAGAGGTGCAACACGTGGGCTGAAGGCTAACAAGGGCCCTCCTACAAAACCGGTGGACTTCAATCAGTTCAACCAACCCCATGGAAATTGGAAGAATGACTTCACCGCTTACGGTAGCCATTTGGTGAAGTCATTTGCAACATAAACCACAACTGGAAGCAAGTGCCTCAAGCATTGAAGGATACTATGTTTCAGCGTCTTCAGGTAAATCTCTACATTATTACTATGATCTTTTGTGAAATAATAGAACATTTATGTTTACTTTACTAACTGAATGATCATGTACGTAGTCTCGTTTCTCCGTGGATCCCGCACTTAAAAAGGATGTGCTATCAGCGATGTCGAAACAGTTCCGGGACCACAAGAATAAGTTGGCTGACAAGTACATCTACAAGATGCCTGATCCAGAAGATCCAGATGCTCCAGATCATGGTGGAGACGGTGAGAGACCACCATGGGAGGTTTACGAGGGCATCACAAAGAGCAATGGGTACAATTTGTTGAGACGTCACACACCGGAGTTCCAGGTGCACTTTATTGTCATACATACATAAATTAATCTTAATTTCTTATGTTTTTTTGTGTTCAATTTCACTAAACATGATCCCATTAATTTATGCAGGCTCTCCGTGCGCAACAACAAGCAAATGCTAAGAAGAATCTGTACCCTCACCACTTAGGTGGAAAAAGTATTGCTCAAAGGGTACCAGAATGGGAGCAAAAGGGATATCTGCCCACGGATGGCTCATTGGATGCCAGTGGCAGAAGAATGAAAGTGTGGGAGTTAAGCCACATTCCGAAGAACTCTACTCCCGAAAATCCTCAATACGATGAAGCCACGAGAGCAGTTATTGCTCAAATGGTAAGTGATATCATTTCATTTTTAGTCAAACTGTTCATTTCATTTGTATATGAACTTATGTTAAACTAATAACTGTATTTGTGTGTTGTTTAGGGTGAATTAAGCTCTCAGCTCACCCAGGGCACCTGGACCTCACAGAGGAATGATGATCCTCTTACACGCGCTCTTGGTAAGAAGGATCATCCAGGTCGTGCCATTGGGTTTGGTGGGCACGTTGGTATCCGCCAGGCATTTGGCGTACCCGGGTCCAGAATCAGCCAGGGAAAGACGATTAGCTACGAGGAGCACCTGAGAGCGTTGGCTGAGATGGAGCAGAGGATTACTCAGAGCGTCGACGAGAGGATCGCTCAGGCTATGTCAAGGCTTCAGCCACAGCAGCATGACAGCCAAGAGGTTTCTCGACCACCAGTTGAGTCACCCATTCAGCAGCCAAGTGCACCGGTAGTGAGAAGTAGTGTCCACTCGGCTGATCCGTTTCCCTATGCATCTCTAAAGGTTAGACTAACATTTCAATTGAGTACATGACGATTAAGATTTTTCACTTGATCACTAATATCATCATAGAGGAATTCTCAATTTTTATCTAAACAAGTTCCACATAACACTCAGGCACCCACTGAGTGCCATCTGTTTTTACAAATTGGAGTAGAAGAGGTCATGGTGGCATGGGGAAAACTTTTCCCCTCTCTTCCAAGTGATATTGTGCACGGTGAACCACTCCGACATTACCATGCACGAGTGCTTCTGGACGAATTTGTTGCAGAGCATGCTGACGTTTTACCGGTGCCGATCAAACAAAGACCTACCTTGCGTTCCGCACAAACTGACAGTGCAGTGGCCTGTACGATTGGTCAGACTCCCTGGGCAGGTATTTACTCTTAACCGTTGCTATAAAACTATTGGTGTACCACCTTGCATCCATATACTTAATTAGACTAATATCATAGGATATGAGCCGACCGAAGACTGATAAGGGCAAAGGAAAAAGAATTGCTGCACCTGTGCAATCAAAGGCATCCACAAATTTCGTGCTTAGACCTGCTTTGGTGGAGAAAAGAATATTGGCCGGCTTGTCGACTAATATGCAGATTCTGCATTCATCGTTGTTGCTGCTACCACCTGATTGTGATTCCCTCACTGTGGAAGATCCCGAGCGGATATTTCACTATATAGTTCAAGGAGAAGATATACATCGATTTGGGATGTATATGTCCGACTTCGAGGAGTGCTTCAGGAGGGATTGGTTGAATGTGTCGATTCTCAAGTCAGCCGCCATGTGAGTGACTTCTACCTTTTATATTTTGAATTCATTGATTGGTGATGAATTAGATGTTTGAATAAAAAGTTAATGACTAATGATATTGCCTCATAGGTGGGTGCATATAAGGCGATCAATGTCTATGAAGATCACAGATTCGGATTCCTGTGTCCTGCTATGTGCAGTGAAGTCCAGATGACAAGTGATATGGAAGGCCTTATGCAATATATGACGAATGCCCTCTTTGAATGTTCTAACAAGTCATTTATTATGCTGCCATATCATTCAGGGTATGATATTTGACTATTTCTCTTAGTATTATCTAAAACATATAGTTTGTGTTAGTTGCTTAATGATTTCAACACATTGTGTAATTTGTGGACAGTCGACATTGGTCATTGCTTGTGCTGGTGATGTTGAAGCACCCACGAATCTTGCAATTTGACTCACTTGGTACGTGCCAAGAGACCGAAGATCTCCACCGCAATACTGGGGTAATTAGTTTGTTATCGTAAACAACAATTATTATTACTTAACATTAACTGTTTCATAACTTGCTACTGATGCTTAAAACTATATATTGCTGATGTATATAGTTCCATGAGAGCTGCATTATCTCTCCAGAATAAAACAATGAAGAGTAACATCCCTTGGAACACTGTCAAGGTACTCTATTAATTGATAAATTTGTGTTAATGTTTAAACTTGTTTATAACTGTCAATATGTGCGTTTGTATAGTGTCCGGTGCAGCCTGGGGGTTCAGAATGTGGATACTATGTCATGAGATTCATGAGTGACATAGTAAGCGTCGAACCTTTTACCAGAGCACTCGTTAGACAAGGTAACATTCTTTGAAAGTTTCAGTTATGCTCTTTACATGTTGTTAGACTTGTACGTTTTAGATTAATGTTCATTTTTTTTCAAGGCTTACGAGAAGTGTTCAAAGGTGGTCAGTATGATGATGCTCAAATTGTTGAGATGCTTGAGGAATGGTCGGAGTTCGTCTGCACAAGTTTAATGAATTGATGATCATGAAGATGTTTTGTGAACTTTTTCGAGTATGTAATTGTAACTCTGTACACTTGTGGATGGTGTAATGGTAGATTTGAATTGTAATGTTGTTTTTTATTTGTAATTGCATTGGTTTTGTTAACTCTCAAATTGTGGTGCGTCGTTGGTATTAATTGGGAGCTTTTATAACTTTTTAAATGTGTGCTGGAGCTCCCTGTATGGATGAAGCTTTATTACAAGTCTCATTGAACCAAATGCGATGAATATATATATATATAAGCTGGGATGGAAAAAAATACCCCTATCTCGGCGGTTCTTAGAGAACAATCGCTGAGATAGACCCATGGGATTGACCGATGCTGAGATTGACCATGAGTCTATCTCGGCGGTTCTTAGAGAACAACCGCCGAGATAGACTCATGGTAAATCTCAGCATCGGTCAATCCCATGGGTCTATCTCGGCGGTTGTTCTCTAAGAACCGCCGAGATAGGTACACCTATTTCGGCGGTGCTCATTTCGGCGGTTCACAACCGCCGAAATAGGCCCATTGGAACCGCCGAAATAGGCCTTTTTTCTACTAGTGTTCCTCCATCAATGGAGTTTTCTCTTGGCACCGAAATGGAGCTTTGATGGATTTGAAAAGATAGAAAGATAGGTCTTAGCCTAACTAAGAGAAATCTCTACTTGGTTTTTGATTTGGAGCAAAGATGAACACTTGGTGAGCAATTGAAGGTGGAGCACCCATGGATGGAGCTCTCTCGGTTTTGGAGCAGGAGAGGAGAAGAAGAAACCGTGGAAGGAAGGAGAAATGAAGAGAGAGAAGAAGAAAGGTGGCATAAATGAAGATATTTGTTATAAAAGGTAAATAGTCTTTCTTTTACTTTCCTTCCCTTTTTCTTTTCTTATTTGATGAAGTCTTTAATGACTCATCTCTTAGAAACTGGCCCCCTCATTAGATAAGGCTAACATGGTCTTTGTTGACCAACTAATTGACTTATGTTGACTTAAGCTTGATTTAGCACTATTTGGCACTATTCATAAACTAGTGCACATATTTGTGAAATTTTTGATTTCCCATTGATTTAGACTTCCTAATGTGATACTAATTAGTACACATGTTTATTAAGATGTAATCATAGGCATTTTGCCACTCAAAACCCATTTCTAAGACAATTTCTCAAAAAGGTGCTTTAAGGAGTCTTAAAGCACATTTTGTATTTAAGCTTGTTTTTGAGCTTGGTTTTCTTTTCTAATTGATTTAAAATGTCCATTAGCATATTACTAAAGTCTTATAATGGTATTTGGGTGCTAATCAAAGTCACTCCAAGCTTAGAGCACGTTTTTGCCCAAATTGCCCTTAAGGCATTTTCTTATGTCTTCCTTGGTTTAAATTGTCTACCAATCTTTCTAAGGCATATTTTAGCCTTACTACATCATAAATTGATGTTTACTTAGAATACTTAGGTTTGGGGTATTTCAATCTACCCCCCTTAAAAGAACTTTGTCCCCAAAGTTCTCATGCATCTTATCTTATTAGAATACATATCTTACCTCATTCCATAGATCATACAGATCATACTTATGTATACTTAAACTCATTGAATCCTTAGATCCGCCATATGCTTATACTTAAATATCACACAACATGCTTAAGCATGTATAACACTCAAAATTCTCTTTGTTTCTTTTGATAATTAAAACAATCACATAATTTTCCAACGTATTCTCCCATGTCACCGGTCCGTAGACAATGGCTCGTTCGTCCTCGTCACCATGGGCCACAATACAAAACACTCTGCTCATGTCACCGGTCCGAAGACAAAGGCTCGTGCGTCCTCGACTTCATGGGCGAGACTCAGTAAAAAGGTAATCCTTTTTACGAGGTCATGTGAGGAATAATTCCTCTAATTAAAAATACAATCAACTCCAATTTCGTTTTATACTAACGCCTCTATCCTTAGCGTGATTTAATTATGACCACTGGTAGGGAGTTTCAGGAATCATCCAACCCTGATGTGATCAGCATCAGTGTAGAACCATCCTTCCACCCCAATTTGTGTTCGGTTTCCCTTGATCCCTAGAAAATCAAGTTCCACCTCCCACGTCATTTTCAAACATCCAAATAATTCACTCATGTCCAATTTTCTATCTTTTTAGTTCTTCTAATCATAATCAATACATCTCCAAAGTGTGGACTCAGTCCATCAAACATTCCCGATTCATCTCTTAGTAATTACCTCCAGACTATCATTCCTACTAAGTTCTATATCAGTCTCATACCAATTCTCACCATCTTATATCTCATAGCATTACTATCTTCTTCCTCATACTCATATCGAATAGTATCCTATAGTGTTATCTTATTCTTATCTCACACATAGTCTCATATCGACTCATACCTCATATATTCCTTAAGTCTCCTTAATCCTCTTCCTTAACTCTCTTAACTTGTACTCACACCGGAGTTAACAAGGTAGGTACTTAATATGTATGGTATTCACATCTTCTGTGTGCAATAACCATGATTTATCTCAAAATGTTTATGAAAAACATATTCTCAAATTATTTTGTGCTATGCACACCGTAGTTTATGTACTAAGTACATAAGCATACGCTAAGCGGTTTTCGCTCTACCCCCCTTAAAATGGATTACGCCCACGTAATCAACACCATATCATTCTTGAACATAAGTTCACGATGTCTAATTCTCACCAAGAATTCTAGCTTCCATGTCGTTTATCTCTGACGATCACTGATTCTTAAATCCTGGGTGTTGGATGTGAGGTCTGACTCTGCAGCCTTCCTTATTATTCAAGTGTATCTGGTATGTTCTAAGGTAATCTCAAGGTTTACAGTTTTCATTCTCTAACGAAAATGCATTACATCTCTAATAAGTGAAAGCCCTTTTTGAGGGGTTTATTCCCACTCATGGCCTCACAACAGGGAGAGGTATCCCCACCCTAAAAGGCATGGTTCGTTCTCCACCCCTGCCAATGTACTATCTCATTATTCTCATTGGTGCCTTTTCCTAGCAATATTTTCCACAATCTAAGTTATAGGTTTGGTAACCATTCATATCTATGAATTGTAGCTCCTTCATGGCTCAAATAAGCTCTCTTATAACTTACTGTGCCTCGGCTCTGATGTGGTTAACATCCTTGGCTCGTAGGCTCTTAGTGCTTAATGTCATTGGGTTAGAGCCGGTGCTCGGTTCACTGCTAGTAATCTTACTCATCTGTAGGTTATCCTCCTAAGTTTCTGGTTCATTGAACACTATCCACCGTTAGGTTACATACTAAATGTAGTATCGGGTTTCATGGTAAGTTGCTGCATCCTGCTTCCTGCTATGGAAGTTTATTCAGGTGATCTGAGGTTACTCAGTGTCCTCGAAAATACTATCATTTTACTAGACTTATGTCTTTTAGCAATCAAGGCTAAGTTCATATTAGGCGTTTGCCTTGCGGCGTCCAAGTTGGATATCATCCTGTCATCTTATACTTCCATCTCAATGCTTCGTTCAACTTCCGTTGACTACGCCACCCATTGATGATCAATCATACTTGGGTGTTAATAAGTTAGACGAACAATATTAACTGTCATTCATCAGTTTGTCAAGCTCGACCATGCCCACTCTGTGGGGGTAGTCCTCTGAGCTTTTCTTTTCCAGAGTTGTACGTCTTTAATCCTTAGTAGGCTATAGCTGACGTTTATTCCTTTTATCCTTGTTTCCTGAGTTTTCCAACATCTTCATTGAAGAATGCTTATTACTGGTATCCTCAATGATCACCTCGGGAGTCTTATCCCGTTTTCGTTGGAAGTCGTTGCGTCAACAGTCTCAATCGCATCTTATAATACATCCCTTGTATATTATTGCTTATATAGTGTTTTGCTCGGATTATTGAGCGATCTCCCAGGTTCCTCTCCCTGAGGTTCTGGATTGATGTTCTTACCGTACTGTCGGCTGATGTTGTAGTGGTAGTACTGTCGTCAAGATTTATATCGCATAGTATTTCGTCCAAGCCCAGCTCCCTGCTGACTAGTGTGTCGGCTCATATTATTATGATCAGGTCGTCGGGCCTTTCCAAGGTCTCGTTTTCCCGTTCTTATGGATTTACCGTCCGGTACTAAAATATACTACAACTGTAGCGTTCTATTACCTCGCCATGATGGCTTTCCGTACTATTTAACCGTGGTAGCACTTGCTATGGCAAGTGCGCCATGCAAGATGAGCTTCCAGTACTGTGTGCGTCTGTAGTGGTACTTCCACCTAGTTTCCATATCTTTGGCAGTCCTCGGGACTCCTTCGACGTTCTCTTATTTGGATAACTAGCCATCAGGCAGTTTCCTGGTTGTTTTGACCGTACTGTCACTTATCCGGGCGTTCCTCTTCCTGAGGGAACCCCTTGTTATTTTCTTACGTCTCAATCCTCACTCCCGTTTCTATACATTTTGTCGTGGTTACTAAGTAATGATCCTCCTTTAGGCACTACATCGTAGTCCTATTCCGGTATACAGTAGTACATGTTCTTATTATCGCCTGCGCTATGTCGGCCAGGTTATATAACCTTCCTCATTGTATGGGGTTTGGAGTTCCCGTTTTTTTTTAACTAGACATTCAGGTAGTCTTAATTCTCATGCCTTGTATTATCCCACTGTTATGCTCACTCGGACCACTGTCCGGTACTCACGTCGCTTATCTTTCCTTATCCATTGCACTCGTAGTGCTTTCCTTACCATTGGTATTGCGGGTTATTTCGACTACGTGGCATGTCGACCCATGTTGCCAGTAATTACCGTTCCCTTAGTGATAGAATTCCATAGGTAGCGCCTGTTTCTCTGTTGCGCTCCATTAAAAACATCCAAGTTCTCCGTAACTGTTGTGCAACAAGATGTTTCTCGTATTGCTTACTGTTAACTAACTGCCAGATCGGGTTTCCCCGAGTAAGAGAAGGCTTTCTTCTCTCTGGCGTTTGTTCCACGTATTCAGGGTTAGGGATGTGGAGGGCGGGTCTAGGTACTATGGATATCCGGTAAACACCGGGAAGTCCTGACTAACGCACCTCTCACTCTATCACTCAACTCTTAACCCATAACTCAAACTCGACCTCAGTATTCACCTAAGTTCGATATTTCTAGTCTTCAGAGCGTAACTACGCTCTGATACCACTTTTTGTAACACCCCATCTCAATCCAAATGTGGTTTTGCAACTTAACAACATATATATAAATGTCACAGTGGAATTCAATACACTCTAGGACCTTGCCACGGTCTGATTGACAGAATATACCGAACATTAGTACATACAAATCTTAACCAAGTACATATCCTTCTTACAATCCCCTCGCATCCTATACATCTTACTAACTCAAATTGCCATACGAGTGTACATGCACAACTCGTAGGCCACACTTAACCCGTAACGCTTGTACCCCTTCTTACTCTCACGACGACCGCCTCCTGACGTTCACCTGTGTAGTAAAATCAGCCCCCAAAGGGGGTCAGCACGAATGCTGGTACGATCCTCTCATGGCCCCCAAGCTAACGTGGCTACGACGACTAATTGTCGATAGCATGGAGGTTGATTAGATGCACAACATAATAGAAAGTGCAGTAAACAACAACCCAAATATGAACAATCAAAGTTCAAACATAATGAACGACTTAAATGCGTTCCCTTAATTAGAGAGTTAATTATTTAACTCCTTAAGTTATGTTTCCTCTTAATCTTAGTCCTTCCTCATCTTACCTCAATCTTAGTCTTATCTTAGTCTTAGAAACAACCATCCTTTAAAAAGGAATGGATGTAGCTTATCTTAGTCTTATAATACAAACCATCCTTTAAATAGGAATGGTTGCAACTTATCTCAAACCTTATCTTAATCTTAGAATACAAACCACTCTTTAAAATAGAAATGATTGTATCTTACCTCAATGTTTATTTTTGTCGGGTCAAAAGCAACCCTAGCCAATGAGCTATTAACTCCATTGGTTGAATAAACAACTTATCTTATAATTTAGGATTTAGGTGATCCTACCGCACCATCTTAATGCCTCCTACCTTGGACTGGATGTCCAATGTAGCTGAGCCGGCAACCGACCCTGGGCAACAAGTCCGAAGACAAGTCCTTAAGCGGAAGTCGGATCTGCTATAGATACCGACCCCCTTTTTCCTTAGCATGCATGACCGGAGTCAGTCCCGGGTTCCTCACTCCCCCCTTAAGTTCCAGTTAGTAGAAGTCTCGAGACAATGTTTGTTTGTTAACCTCTTTCGGTTTATAACAAACTAATATTAGGGAGCGTTCCTTAGTCTCACTCAATTCCTTACTAAACGTTGGTTAGTAAGTTCTCACGGTAAGTTGTGTTAGTTTTCAAACATCACATAACAATACAATAAACATAATGTTCCGGTTGCATGCTTTATCTTGTTTAGTGAGCACACAAAAACAAATAGCACACAAGCCGAGGGACACCTCGTTAGCAAGCAGGTCACAAGAAGAACTGTACCGTTCACCGTTGGTCGTTTGGTTGCTTACTCTCCTCCGGAGTCCAAACTCTCAAGTCCTAAAACATTGATTCAGTTTTAGGTTGTTAATCACTTAACTTAATTCAACTTCATTAACTTACTTAACCCATAATGATTCCCCACCTAACACCTCTTAAGTTTTACAACTTATTCTTACAACTTAACCTTAAACTTTTAAGTTTATACTTAACTTAATCCCTTAGGTCTTTATACCTCTAATCATCAATGCCCTCGTAATGCGGTACCATTAATACCACTAAACTTCCTTAGGGTTTCTCTTTTTTTTGACAACTTAAGGGTCGACCGACCTTACCGACCGACCTTACCCAAGGTCGGTCCATTCCAGAACTTATTACCGTTTGAAAATTTTACCCCGACCGACCTTGCAAGTCCGGTCCCCAAGGTCGGTCCATTCCCGAGAGTTTCCCCGTGGGATATTTAAGCCCGACCGACCTTGTCAAGGTCGGTCCCAAGTTCGGTCCATTCCAGAGACTCAATTCGTACACAAAATACTAGCCCAACCGAACTTGTAAGTCCGGTCCCCAAGTTCGGTCGATTCCAGAAACTCTTTCCGGTAGTGTAAACTGAGCTCGACCGACCTTGCAGGTCCGGTCCCTTAGGTCGGTCGGCTCCAAAACCTTTTTTCTGAATTCCCATTTGACTCCAAACTTCTCCACAAGTTCCCCCATGTGTCCTAATACCGTTTAGGCACTTAAACCTCCTTAGAACTCCCACCAAACTCTCTAAAACAATTTCCAAAGATCTACTTAAACATTCACTCAATTCTTTTAAAACTCCTAACACTTAGCACTTATTTCCTTACATTTCCAACTTGTAGCCTTACCAAAACTTCAACCAACCCAAGTGTTCCCTCCTTAACAGTTTGAGCACTTCATAAACATCATTTTTCCATCTCCAGCTCATTTACCAAACTTCCTCAAGTCACCTTGCATATCCATGCACCAATTCCTCTCTTTTCCATTTATTACCCATCATTCCTAAACTCTTGGACATACCTAAACATTTCTTCCCATCCTCTTAGCACCTTAACCTTGTTCTTCTTTACCTTGACCTTCCTACACCCTCCTTAGACACCTACATCTCTTTTACACGATTTACTCACCGTTCTTTTGATCTTACACTCTTATACATTCGTAGTCAACTTCCTCGACATTCGACAACATTCTCCTTCAATTTCCACTTCCATCACCTAAGTCCACTCATTACCATCTAAACCAAAACCTTATTGTTCCACCACTAGTATTCTCTTCACTTACACAAGCTTCCCAAAATTCTCATTGTTATATTCTCAAGTTCATACCTAGATCACCTCAAAACATTATACTTTATTTCCTCAAGTCTTAACATTCCTCATACCATGATTTTGGTGTGTTTAATACACCCACCAATCCTATCATTCCTCCTAGACATCTCTAGGCCATACTAAACCTCAAGAACTACTTAGTTAATTCATTTCCACTCAAATTCCTCATAATGATCCCAAGTGAATCCTAGGGCATCTTAACTCACCACTACCACTTAAACACTTTGTTTTCTACTCAAATTTCGCCATAGTTTCTCTAGTACATTATCATGCCCAAATGCATTGTTTTCCTCATTCAACCATCTCACACACATCAAGTTCTTTCTCATCATATTTTATCACCCAAATCAACTCACTCACAACAAACTCAATATAGTGCAATAAATCTTAAATTGCATAGCACTAAGGCTCTTAAATGACATGGCTCTTAGGCCCTTAAATAACTTAAATTTAAACACTGAATTTCCCACATATAAAAGCTTTCAACCTGCAAATACACCCATCAACCTCATAGTAGTTATAATGCTCTTAAAATCCACCTTAAACTTATCTTATTAACTCATTCCCATTGGCTCCTTAGTCACAAGTTCATAAGCTTGTTTAAGTTCTTTTTCTTAGGTTACATAACCCATTACACAATGTATGCTTTAAGCTACATTAGTACTCATCTAAATACCACCCCTTAAAACTTAAACCACCATTAGGTAAGCGTTTTACCTTGTTTTTCCAAGCTTATCTTTACTTCCTCCTTAGACCTTCTTCTTGAATGAATCTCGGCCATCCATTAAATTTCCTTTGCCAATGTTCTAATCAATATTCAATGACTCACATGAGTGCTAAACAATACACTAACCTTAAGGAATGAAAACCTAGGTTAAAAATGTGTTCTAAGGTATAAAAATGAATGTTTTACCTTGAAGTCTTAAGGTGGGCTTGGATATGAATCAAGAAGGACCTCCTCTAGCCCTTGGAGAATAGAATCAAGCTAGAATAATGGATAAAAACAAGGTGTCTTAAGAGGCAATTTTCGGCCATGTAGAAAAATGAAGGGAAGTTGATTTTTCTTCCACTTTTATTACCTTGGATGAATGGAGGACCAAAAGAGCTCTTCAAACTTGACTTTCCTCCATCAATGGAGTTTTCTCTTGGCACCGAAATGGAGCTTTGAAGGATTCGAAAAGATAGAAAGATAGGTCTTGGCCTAACTAAGAGAAATCTCTACTTGGTTTTTGATTTGGAGCAAAGATGAACACTTGGTGAGCAATTGAAGGTGGAGCACCCATGGATGGAGCTCTCTCGGTTTTGGAGCAGGAGAGGACTAGAAGAAACCGTGGAAGGAAGGAGAAATGAAGAGAGAGAAGAAGAAAGGTGGCTTAAATGAAGATATTTGTTATAAAAGGTAAATAGTCTTTCTTTTACTTTCCTTCCCTTTTTCTTTTCTTATTTGATGAAGTCTTTAATGAATCATCCCTTAGAAACCGGCCCCCTCATTAGATAAGGCTAACATGGTCTTTGTTGACCAACTAATTGACTTATGTTGACTTAAGCTTGATTTAGCACTATTTGGCACTATTCACAAACTAGTGCACATATTTGTGAAAATTTTGATTTCCCATTGATTTAGACTTCCTAATGTGATACTAATTAGTACACATGTTGATTAAGATGTAATCATAGGCATTTAGTCACTCAAAACCCATTTCTAAGACAATTTCTCAAAAAGGAGCTTTAAGGAGTCTTAAAGCACATTTTGTATTTAAGCTTGTATTTGAGCTTGGTTTTCTTTGCTAATTGATTTAAAATGTCCATTAGCATATTACTAAAGTCTTATAATGGTATTTGGGTGCTAATCAAAGTCACTCCAAGCTTAGAGCACGTTTTTGCCCAAATTGCCCTTAAGGCATTTTCTTATGTCTTCCTTGGTTTAAATTGTCTACCAATCTTTCTAAGGCATATTTTAGCCTTACTACATCATAAATTGATGTTTACTTAGAATACTTAGGTTTGGGGTATTTCATAATTAAATGTTAAACAATGATATAATAAGGCTAAAACATGTCTTAGAAACATTAGTAAACAATTTAAACCATGGAAAACATAAGAAAACACCATACAACCAATTTAAGCAAATACCTGCTCTAGACTTGGTGTAAACTTGATTAGGACCCAAAGATAATTCTTAGACCTTATTAACATGCTAATGGACATGTTAAATCAATTACGAAAGAAAACCAAGCCCAAAAACAAGTTAAAACACAAATTATGCTTTAAGAAGTCTTAAAGCACATTTTTGAAATATTGTCTTAGAAATGGGTTTTGAGTGGCTAAATGACCACGATTATACCTTAATCAATATGTGTACTATTTAGTATCACATTAGGAATCCTAAATCAATGAGAAACCAAAAATTTCACAAATTTGTGCGCTAATTAAGAATAGTGACCAAATAGTGCCCAAATAAGCCTTAAGTCAACTTTAATTAGTCAATGGTCAAATTAAGTCCATAAATATCTTATGAATGGAGGGGGGCAGTTTTTAGGATGGTGAGTCATCACCATGTGCCAGCAAACTTAAGAAAAGAAAGGGAAGCAAAAGTAAAAGAACTATTTGCTTTTAAGTAAAAATCTTACCTTAAACTTACCTCTCTCCTCTTCATTTCCCTCCTCCTCCACCGTCTTCTTCTTCATTCTCCCAAATGAAAAACACGGAAGCTACAGCATATATACTTCTCCATCTTCATTTGCTCACCAAAGTTGATATATAGCTCCAAATAAAAAACTAAGCTTAGATTATTGCTAGTTAGACCAAGGCCTACAATTCTATCTTTTCAAATCTCTCAAAGCTCAAGTTGGACTCCATTGGAGGAGCTCCATTTGAAGAGAAAAGTTCAGTTTCTAGAGCTTCATTACATCTCCTTTCATTCAAGGTAAGAAAAGCTTGAAAAATCCAAGGTTTTCTCCATTTTTGTTGATGTATGAAAATGACTTCTCATGGAGTCTTGTTTTACTCCTTGAATTATATTTGTTTCAATCTCCAAGGGACTAGTGGAGGTCTTCCTTTGATTCCTTACCAAAGTCTATCTTAAGACTCCAAAGGTAATCATCAATTTTAATGCATTAAGCACTCTTTTGTACTCTAGAGTAAATTCCATGAGTCTAGGTATATTCCTTAGCACTCATTACCTTATTTGAATATTGATTAGAAGATTAGAAAGGGAACTAAAGTGCTTGACCGAAATTAAGTCAAGAAAACCAAAGGAAGAGAGAAAGAAAAATGCTTGAAAAACATAAGGTAAATGACTTACCTTAAGGTCGTTTAATGTTTTAAGGAACGGGGTTTAGATAGATACCAAATGTAGCCTAGAACTCACATTATATAATGAACTATATAACTTAGGAAATTAACATGATCATACTTGTGAATTTGTGACTAAAGAGCCTATGGTAAATGAGCTAGTAAAACAATTATAAGGTGAATTATAAGAACATGTATAATTGATATTGGATTGATGTGTGTAATTACAGGTTGAAAGCTATTAAATGTGGGAAATTCAATGTTTAAATTTATGTCATTTAAGGGCCTAATAGCCATGTCATTTAAGGGCCTAAGTTCCAAGCAATTTAAGTTTATGCACTATATTGTGATTTGGTGTAGTATAAGTGTAACTTGTGTGTAGAGAACATCCATTGAGGATTTGAATGTCTTTGGTTTCTTAAGGATGGAAAACCATGATTTTGGGTATAAGAATATACTAGGGAAGCTATGTCAAACTTTGGTTAAGAAACTAAGAGTTTTAAGTGTTATAATGAGATATTATGACCTAGGTTGTACTAGGAATCATTAATAGTTAAGTTGGTGGCAATGAATAAATTAAGGTGTTCTTGAGGATTAGAATGACATAGGATTGTCTTGGAGGATTTAGAGAATTAAAAGGGTGAGTTAGACACACCAAAATCATGGAATGAGAGGTGTTAAGACTTGTGCAAAAGGTTGTAGTAAATGAGGTATCATGTCTTGTAATGACTTAGGTATGAGCTAGAGAAAGTAACCTTGAGAATTTTGAGTAAAAGAGGTGAATATGACTAATAATGCTTTAGGTGTGGTTAAAATGGTTGTGAGGAAACACTTTGGTTAGCTATGGTTGTAGGCAAAAATTTGCCACTTAGAATCCTAAGGAATTAAGTTACAAGTGTTAGGAATTTTGTAAGAAATTGAGTAAATGATCAAGGAGTTAAGTGGTGGGTTGACCAATGAGTTAGGAGGGTGTTTCAAGTGCCTACATGGTGTTAAAACATACTAGGACACTTGTGGAAAAGATTTGAGCAAAATAAGCATTTTGAAAAATGGGTCTGCAGTCGACCGACCCAGGGGACCGACCCTAGCTGGGTCGGTCGGGCTGAAATTACCCAACCCAGAATGCTTCTGCATTCGACCAACCCAGGGGATTGACCCTGTCTGGGTTGGTCGAGCTAAAAATGTTAAACCAGAATGCTTCTGCATTTGACCGACCCAAGGGACCGACCCTGGCTGGGTCGGTCGAGTAAAATTTTACAAACCCGGATGTCTCTGCATCCGACCGACCCAGGGTTGGGTTGGTCGGGCCTTATAAAAAACAGAAAAGAAAAGAAAGTGTGGCATTAGTAGTACACCATTAGGAGGGTAATGATGATTAGAAAAATATGCATATAAAAACCTAAGAAATAAAAAGATGTAAAATGAATTATGTGATTAAGATTAAACTACGAGGCCTTAGTGGTTATTAGTTGGGAATCATTAGTGGCTAAGTAAGCTAGGTTAATTAAAAGCAATTAACACCCGATTGGATGAATCTTATAGGATTTGAGAATTTGGATTCCGAGGGAGCTTAGACAAACGACGACTGACGGTGAACGGTATGGTTTTCTTGTAGCTTGCTTGCTAACGAGGTGTCCCTCGGCTTGTGTGCTATTTGTTTATATGTTCCGACTAAACAAGATAAGACATGCAACCGGATTATTGTATTTGTTGTGTGTTTGTATTTAAACTAACGCAACTAATCTTTGCGGACTTACTAACTATGCTTAGTAACAATGGTATGAGATAAGAACACACTCCCTAATATTGGTTGGTTAATACCCGAAAGAGGTTTAACTAACACCTTCATCTTTTAGACTTCTACTAACTGGAACTTGGGGGGAGTGAGGAATCTGGGACTGACTCCGGTCATGCATGTTAAGGAAAAGGGGGTTGGTATCTGTATCAGATCCGATTTCCGTTTGAGACTCGGCTTTAACTTGTCACCTAGAGTCGACATATAGACTAGACCACCTTGGATTACAGTTCAAGGTGGGAGGCCAGATTAAGATGGTGCGGTGGGATCTCCTAAATCCCAAATTTAAGAAATAATGTTTATATAACCCAATGGAGTTAATAGCTCATTGGCTAGGGTTACTTTTGACCCGACAAAGATAAACATTGAGTTAAGAAACAACCAATTCTAATTAAAGAAAGGTTGGTACACTAAGATGAGAATGGATATGAGAATAAGAGGATTCTTAACTTAAAGAGTTAAAAAGCTAACTCACTTACTTAAGGAACGCTTTTAAGTCGTTCAATGTGTTTGAACTATGAATTGTTCATATGATGTGTTGTGTTTATTGTACATCTGATTAATGTTGTATAAATAATCAACTGCATGTATACTACAAAGTAGTCTTGCATAGCCCTGTTAGCTTGGGGGCTACAATTTAATCATACCAGTGAAGGTGCTGAGCCCCTCGGAGTATCCATATTAATTTTGCAGGTAAGCACCCGCAAAAGACCCACCTTGAGAGTAGGAGCGGGTAGACTTAGCATGGGTTTTACTTTTGTATCCGGGTAGTGTTTGTACACATGTTGTCGATATTAAGGGTTGTTGTAAACTATGTTGGTATTGGAGATACTTGAGACTCGGTTGTATTTTGGTAAGGGTTGTAAATATTTAAGTTCGGTATATTCTCAATGTTCAGACCGTAGCAAGGTACTGGGCGCTACGATGTTGGTATATATATATTAGTAGGTTTTTGCGATAATCACGGTTATATGAAGTGGGGTGTTACACAAAGAGAGACTAAGCCCTCTGTTTATACAAATACCGAGCTCACTAGATACCCTTAATCTCTTCTACTTTGTTTTAGTGTATCCAGTAATGTTTGTATACTTACTGATGCTACTCATGTTGTGTGTTTTGTGTTTACTCTTAATTTCTCTTCACAGGAAATCTCTGTGCTCATTCTTGGTACCTAATTCTAACTTAAACTTCTCCACTCTACTTGTTCAAGATTTCATGCTTGCGTGTTTTCCATCGGAAAAGGGCGATGCCCTCTGCTTCCTGCTTGCAAAGTCCGTTCCATGAATATTGCTCATTGATTTGAACTCGTGTAGATATTTTTTGTTTTACCTTGCGCTATGTTGTCTGAGTTAGCCTATGTCCTGATGAAAGACGTTTGATCTTTTAATCTTCACGCATGTTTGTTAATAGCTATTTTTGTTGGGACCTTTCTATAAGGTGAGATTTGAGCTGTGTTCAAGGAAAATATATGTGTAGGGAAAAGAGGTAACGAATCTGGTAGAAAAAAAGATAGGAGAGTCTTTTTTTGTCTGGTTAGATTTGGGTCTAGCTTTCTCTTTGGGTTTTTTGGTTGAAGAACTTTGGTGATTGGTTTCATGTCGGATAATTGATGAATTGTGGAGTATTCAGATTCTGAAGCATAACGGGATGTAAGATAGAATGAATTTGCAATTTGATTGGCTCTCCTCCAGCTTCTAATTATGATTAATACCAGGGAGTTAAGACTTCAAATGCTGTTCAAAATGCTACCTCAGTTTGCTTAACACAAGAACAGGAAAGAAACCATGTATAACTGTAATTCATATTTAGAGTAAGTAGTTCTCATCAATTTCTGCACCCAGGCTTACTAAAAAGAGAAAAGAAAGATCAAGTTAGGTTTCAGCTACCCTTCATGTACAACCAATTGAAAAGCAGTAACTCTATTCAATTTTGGATTTTCGATTGTCTAAACCAATGAATAACCCGTGCCTGCCTATCTGCTTATTCGTCTCTGTTCTGGAAAATGAAATTTGCCTGAAAGTAAAATGATAAGATCTGTTCACAAAAAAAATGAAAAGAGGAAGTTCTTGGCGTGTTCTGTAAAAATGGTTTTAAGATGTGGTGTATAACTCCTATCTTTGTATTTGGCTGGTGGTTGGTAATATCGCTAATAAGAGTGGATGATTAGATGGTGAAGTGATCAGAAAAGAAATGAAGTGTTTAGTAACTTAGTATGAGTTTGTTCAACATTTTAGTTTAGAGTGTTCACCTAGTTGTAGATAACAATTAAAACACGACCAACTCAGTTATGTTTTGTTTGCTTTCATTGTGGATTCTAATCTGTTTTCATTATGTGGACTGCTCTTTGAATTTTTCTTTTCTGCACATACTTGGTACATTACAACATTGTTGCAATCCTTTAATTCAATGTTGTATATATCTGCTTAGTATTAAAACCCTAGAAAGCCTTTTAGGTCACCCATTTATTGTGTTCAAGTCATGGAAGGTACCCCACAGCTAGCTTATTTCTGATTTGCTTTGTGGGGAACAATACCTTCCAAACTTTGAGGATCTCTTTTAAGCCTTTGAAGGTACCCCACAACTAGCTTATTTCTGATTTGCTTTGCGGGGAACAATACCTTCCAAACTCTTAAAGCCCATCCCAAACCATCCCTAATTTCATTAAAAAAACTTTTCCCAAAAAAAAGAGAAAAAAGTAGAAGTCAATCAAATTCAAATCTGTCTTCAGTCCCCCTTTATGTCCAATTTCGGTGCCCAGTACGGTTTAAAGTAGCAAGCACAAATCAAAGCCACCAAATAACCCAAATCTGAAGTCCAAATCAGTCCACTCAATCTAGACTCGGCCTATTTCGGCCCATGAATCCAAACTGGCCGATATTCACAAATCAGATCCAAACCCTCAAATTGACTCAAAACCAAATCAAGCCCAACATTCAAATTCAAGTCCAAGGCCCAATTCAACCCAAAGACCAACTTCGGCCCAAACCCACTTCAGCCCAAACCCACTTGGGCCCATACCGACTTCGGCTGAAGCCTACTGGGGCCCATACCCACTTTGGCCCAAGCCCATTTCAGCCCATTGTTATACCCAAAATTTTAACCCCCTCGGAATAGTCTCTAAGGCATACGTGTTACAAAGGGCAAAAGGGGTCAAAAAGCACCAAGGCGGGATTTTCCAAGGAAATTATCGGGATTTTCTATTTTCATATGACTTTTTCATTATCTCCAAACACTTCCAAATATCATAGTCATTGTGAAAGGTATTTCATGATTTTTTGATAATATTTATTCTAGAAATTTAGCTTTTAATTCATATTATAAGCTAATTTCTTTAATAATTAACACATGAAATAGCCTCAAAATAGAAATAAAAAGGTTTCCAAAATTAAAATAAAATTGTCACATGGTTAGAATGACTACATACAGTCATACAACTGAAATTATCCTATTTGGAACCTTAGCCCAAAATTTAAAAGAGAAATTCAATCATTTTTGCAATTTTCTCTCTCCTTTGGAAAATACCGAAATCAAATAAAAATGTCATGAAATTTTAATACAAGATAGATGATGCTTTTTAGAGACTAATTCCGTTGGAATTTCATTATTTCGACTTTCCAATAATAAGTTATGAATTATGGGAGATTCTAGATTGTGAGATTTTTATCTAATCAATTATTTATCGAAATAAACTGATTTTAACTCTCACAATTCCTAAAAATCGTCTTCTATCTTTGGTTAAAATTTCAGAATTTTTATCGACCTGTAGCATGTTTTAAAAAATTAGATTCTCTTAGAGCACAATATCAGGATTTTAGATAAAAATTTTGTTCTATCAACATGGCCTTGCTCTTTCTATAAAAGAACCTTCCAAAAACGACCTAGGGCAGAGGAGATCATCCCCTAAGTCAGAGAACTCAGCCGTCAACCTACTTCCCACGTTTTTGCAACCCCGAGCCTCAAATCTATACCGAAATCATCCCGAAATCACCAAAAAACACAACATCTCTTTCCCCATCAGACTTCCAAACACCTAACCACCACAAATACAGAAGCAAAACTTCCTTAGCAACACAAGGAAGAAGGGTCCAGAAGCTCAGGTCGAAGTTGAACTGGATCGGCCACCAATGAAGCTTTCGAAGATTCCCGACGTGAAGGAATAACAGCTTTCCGAAACCAAAACAGGTTGGAAACCAAACTTTCTAACTCTTCTGATCTCAATATACTTCTGGTCAAAATTTCTAATCAAATTGACTTTTCCTTGCTTCTGAATTAAGGTTTGTTTGTGTTTCTGCCTTCTAACTTGTTAGCTAAGTTTCGTATTAATTTTGACTTCAAATTGAAATCTTTTTCTTACTAACATATTGTATATCCTTCAGGATATACATACATAAAGTTTGAGCTCCGCCGAGAGCCACCCAAACGCCGCCGTCCGAGGGTGGTCCGCACCCACGGACGCTAAGTCCGGGGTCCCGGACGCTCTGTCCGTAAGCCCGTACGCCCCCGGATGGTGGCGGGATATTTTTATTTTCAAAATTTAGGGATTTATAAAACATGTCCGGGCCCACGGACGTCCTGTCCATGGCCCCGGACTTTTCAAAATCTCGTTTCTGTTTAAACTTGACTTTTTTGTGTAATTAGGTTAACTGGGGTCCGTGGGTTCGGACATTTGGCCCGTGGCCACGGACGAAATCAAAATTTGACCTAATTCTGCATCCTAAACCCTAGTTTAGGTAATTTCACTTTCCACTTTTATTTTCTGTCAAAAAACGTTAAAAAATAAAAAAAACAGAAGCGCGCACTTAGGTTAAAATGACTCGTAATAAGCCATAATTAAAAGGGTAATAATAATTGAACCCTAATTAAGTCGAATATCAAGCCCCCGAACCCGAACTCTCCTTTCCTAATTTGATCTAGGTTAAAATTAGGTGGCGACTCATAATAGGTTCTAGTGAGATAGCTTAGGTTTTAATAATTATGGTTATACGACTTAGTTATTAAGCTTAGGTTATAAGTGGACCTAAAACCCGACTAGATCCTAATCAATCTAATCAACATAGGGTAGGGTTTAAAAATCGAGGCTCACAGACTGGCGACTCTGCTGGGGACCACTTCTTAATATTAACTTGTTTAATTTTAAGAAAGAGGGCTTAACTTGAAATGGTAATCTATAGCTCTTATTGCATTTTTTGTTTACCTTTGTGCGCACTTTAATTCCCTGCACCTTTGCATCATATGAGAGCGAGGGTCCACACAAACCGATTTCATCCCGGGACCCGTTTGAGGGTCCCCTGTCAAGGACTCACACCTTTTAAGGTGATGTGAATAAGCGGGGAAAAAGACCCGACAGTAGACGCACACCTTCAAGTGATGTGAAAAAAGTGGGGAATCCCAAAGAGAATAGTGTGCAAGCCCTATTCCTTTGTGGTGACCAGGGCTCATGCCCCAAGCACCTCTCCGGATTGATCCATACCCGGTTTGATGTAAGCGTCTAGTGAGGACATGTTGAATTTGTGTGGGCCTTGTTTGCTTGTATGATCGGCCCACTACCCAGCCTAGAGATTGGTAGGAACATCTCCTACATCTACCTAGCCCAACCCGAATTGGCAGCTCTATTTGTTTGCGGCCCAGGGGCCCTGTTTGGTTTAATATGTGAGTCATTTGGGCTTCGGCCCAAAAGCCTAGACTTAGGTGATTTCTCTTCTGGCCCAATTTGAATTATTCAATTAGTTTTAGGCCCACAAAAAAGAAATCCACTTGAACTTGAAACAACTCACAAGTCCTTGAAATAAAATCTTTTCTAACTCAGGACCCATCTTCTCTGACCCAAAGAAAGTTAGGCCCATTTGTGATTTAGGGACCATTCCAGCTCATGTGCTTTACTTCAGGCCCAAACACATTCTAGTCTAGGAAAACTTTTCACTTGGACTCTAGCCCAAAACCTAGATCTAGGTGTCACCTCTCAGGCCCAATCAAAGCCATCTATTTGGATTTCATTCCAAATTCCAATTCACAGTCTGAAAAATACTCCGGCCCAAACACCTCATTTTCTGGGTATCTTAGCCCACTTGCTTTCAGACCAAATCTATTATGGTCTTCAATTTACGTTGTGAAGCGTCATTCTCACCCTAGTATCATTCAACCCACTTCCCTTTGATTAGTTAATGATGGACACCTTGGAAACAGGTTGTAACACCCCAACCGTTAATCTCGTCATTACCTCTTAAACTGTCACTAAATGCTCTTACTCATGCAGTGGAACTCTAATTACAACGAGGGGTGAAACAACGCCGTTAGCCACCCATATGGTTAACCAGGCATATCATACATACAGTATCAGTCTGATGGACTGGAACAACCGAGTACACAATACAAATACAATACTCAATCCATTACTTTACTATTCTGAGTCTACAATATACGGATGCCGATAACATATTCGGTCTTACACCTTATTCAAGTACATAAGTAAATTAAAGCTAACTACCCATGATAACCACCGACCCCGTCCTACTCTCGAACGGTATCGTCTTCGGTGTACCTGAAAAGTAAAAATGGTGCCACTAGGGGCTAAGCTTAACGCTGCATATGAGATTCGCATACCCCGAGTGCTAACCGGGGTACACCGACTACTTTCGTCGAGAGCATGGAGTTCATTTTAATTCAGCCAACATGCATATAGTAATACATTATATATGTACACTACACAAGGATTCGACATTCAATCATGGGATACAATCCCTAACTAAAATAACAAGGTTGTTAGCTGTATCATTTTACTCTTAGGCCTTGAGGGTTATACCTCACTATGCCTTGGTTACTCATACAATAACTCACCCGCTCTCTCGGGTTACTTATTCTTATACAAACCCATTCTCTCAGGCTACTCATTCTATCCCCACCCATTCTCTCGGGCTACTCATTCTATCTTCACCCATTCTCTCGGGTTATTTATACTAATTACCTCACCCACACTCTTGGGTTATTTATACTCAAGCTCTTATATATTCTCGAGACACTACAGGTCTCCTACGTCACGCTTGTTACTCTTAATACATACTTAAGCCAAAACTCATGGCTCTCGAGCATAGTCTTACTTCCCCGGTTTCGACCCTACTCTAGGTCTAGCATGGTGGGAAGGTTCAACTAGCTCTCGGAACTCTCTCTTAGTTCCTATCTCTTTTTACATAGGTCCGACTGCTCTCGGACTACTCACATTCCCACACACTCCTCTCTCGGAGTTATAATAATATTATGCATTTTAGTCTAGAAGCATCACTCTCGATGTTTATAATGACTTTGGGAACATTACTCAAGTTCGGTTAATCTTAGGTTTTAAGAGTTACCCATACTTTTCATTCACTCATACTTTCGGTTATTTTCTTATACCGGGTAAAATCCTCTTATAGGAGGTTGACCATGTATCAAGGGAGTTAGATGGTCCCTTAGGTCTCTTTTACCTTCCTTACAAGTTCACTTCATTGGACTAACTACAATCCTCACGATGGAGGCTCATTTATGTCTCCACTCTTATTTATTTTGTGGATTGTTTTCAAATGGATTTCTAACCGTTATCGAGTATTTACTCAACCCGTACATCTCCTCACATTCTAGGGAGTTCATATGTTTGCGTTATCGTTGTACTGTAACAATAGCTTGCGTGTGTTTGCATACTTTCATAGAATATGATACTACCCGATCTACGGGTTCCTAGTCAATCAATACTCACTATGAGTCAGTCTATGCACTACGTTAGACCACACCTACATACAAGTATGTTAGCTCATACAACATACAACAAGGCATACATAATCAATCAATGGATTATTTTCATGCTTTAATCTTGATTAAACCGGCACACAAACACACAAATCAACGTAACTCGGTTAGTACGCGGGGTATGAGAAAATCATACCTTTCACCGGGGTTTTTACTTTTACCGTGTCATCTCACCATGCTCGGTTCACACACGATCCTCTGATAATGTTCCAAACATTATATTAATACTAAGCTCATACGTACATAATTAAATGCTACTCCCGTACTTACCCCGTTATCTCGTTATCTCGGGTTTACTCTTGTTAATTTGAGTTCTCACTTCTCAATCACTTCTAACACTTTCTTACACTTCTTAGGGCCTTTACATGTCACCAAACAAGGCCTGAACATCATCTAACATCATTAACATTCAAACCCCCAACATTTACAACCTTTAAAATGCTCTCTGTAGGTTTCGGGGGGTGGTCCAGGACTTGGTACCTACCCTAAGTCCCGGACCAATGCTGGTCTTAACTCTCGGGTGAATTTAACAAGTGGTCCGGGACCTTGTACCAGACTCAAGTCCCGGACCAGGCATGGACAGCAACTCTCGGCATGAATTTGTGGGTGGTCCGGGACTTTGTCCAAGGACTAGGTCCCAGACCCTGCTAAAACCTGCAACTTACATTATTTTTTAGCCCCTAATCAATCCTTAAACCACCCTTAATCTTTCCCTAATCTTTCCACAAGTTTCCCACATGTTTAATCACCTTTAAGCATGCTCTAAACCTCTTCAAATCATGGGTTAAACCCTTACTCAAATTCTTACTCAAAACTCACAAATTTCCATTCTCATTTCATTACCTTTGCACACTTGTGCATTTTATAACTTCCCTTGGCCATTTGCATTTTGTTCTCACTTCATTTGACCATTCCACATCTCCTAAGATAATGCACTTCTATCACCAAAGTCCTTGCCTCACTCTTAAAGCCTTAAATTCTCATTTTTTTCCAAAACTCCTAAGGCACTCAAATCACCTCTTAATGTAGCACTCAAGTCCATACAATTCTAGATAAATTTTGACAGAGTTTACCTACTTTCCTAAGCATTTTCACCACATCAAAACAGCTCACAAATCAGTTCTCCACCCCTGTTTGATTTAGGCATTATCAACTACAACACTTGCTACACAACACATTAAATTCCCACCTTGTTCACACATATGTAACAGTTTAGTCTCAAGCTTATTTCCCACACTAAAAAACATTGGAAAATCCTCATTACTCATTCAAATTGTAGTTTCTTAACTACACTAAAACAAGATCATTAATACGACACTAAAATCTGTTTTACAAGTCAATTAAAACCAACTCAAGGTGAGCTTATTACCTTGTTTGTTTTCAGTTTTCTTTCCCTTCTTCCTCTTTCTCTTGTCCCCTCTTCCTCTTCTTGTTTTCACACCACACAAAGGAATCTAGATTGCTGGCTACAATCATATTCCATTACACACATAACAAACCAATCAATTCAATTTTCCTCACAAAACTAGTATTTAGGAGCTAGTTTTTAAGGCTTAAATTAGACATTACCTTAGAGTGTCCAAATGGATAGCTTGGCAATCAATTGATGGAATTTCCAACACTCCATAAGAGCATGGAAGAATCGGCTGAAATGGGGGAAAAATCCAACGTTGGGAATTTTTTCCAAATTTGCAAGAAAAAGCTAGAAATGGATGGAACTCTTGTATTATTTTTACCTTAAGGCATCAAAGAGATGATGGAGAGTCAAAGCACCCCTTCAAGCTTCAAAAGGCCAAACTGCCATGGAAGTGAAGATGGAGGTTTCAAGCTTTTATTGGGTGGAAAACAAAGCCCTTGCCGAGAGGAACCTAGCGGTACAATTTTTATGTGATTTGGTGGAGAAATGAGCAAGTTGGTGAACAAAGAAGATGGAGGCTGTGTGCTCTCCTATGAAATCGCCATTTTACAGAGGAGGAAGAAGAAGCTCAGTTGGAGGGGAAAATAATCGTGAAAGAAGAAGGAAAGCAGGTGAGAGAGTAGTATAAAATCCCTTTTTACTATTCCCCTTTTTACTTTACTTATTCTTTTCCTCCTTTCTTTATTTACTAGCTATTATTAGAGAGGGGGAAGGCTTCCAAGCCCATTAAAACCGGCCCCACTATATACATATATGCTGGAGCGTTTTTCGGCTTTTGACAGAAAACGCTCGTTATTTTATCCGGTTTGGCACTATTCACTATCTGGGCCCGTTTTTCAGATTTTTCTTGTTTCTTTATTTTTTGGTTATTAAGCTTCCATTAATACTTAATTATAGTTATTTAATAAACTATAATTTTTACGGGTCCATTTGACCACTCAAAGTCACATTTTCGGGTTTTCTCGAGGAATGTGCTTTAAAACTCCGTTAGCGTTTTAATCCATTATTTGGATCCGTTTTCTTCGGGAATCATTCCTGTATACTAATTAGACCTAACTAATCCCTAGGAATCCATCTCGGACACTTACGAGATCATATATCTCTTATACTCATTTAATGCGTGTTTTAGCGTTTTTCGCTTTTCAAGCGTTTTCTCTTTACTTTTGGTTTTATTCTCTTTACCAATACTCTTTAGGCACCATTAGGCCTTTAATAATCATATTAGAGTAATTTATTCACCATTTTTAGGTCCGGGGTATTAAAATCTACCCCCCTTAAGAACTTTGTCCTCAAAGTTGGTGAATCTAATATGTTACTCTCATGGGCGTACTATGCCAAGGTTATAATACACGTTTAACCTTACAGACTTCACAAGTCATTCTCATTTCACACTACACATACTACACACATATCAAAGCATGTATAGCTATCAAAAATACTCTTTGTATTCTCTCCATGGAATCAGTCCGATGACAAGAAGGCACCATAGTCCTCGAATCCATATCGAGTAATACACTGCCAATCTCTCAGGCACCGGTCACGTTGGACACTTACGCTCTCTGGTCCACGGCCGTTTCATGACAAATGGGCACTTACTCTCTCTGGCCCACGGTCCCTTCAGTTCTGATCAAAACGTTTCACATATACATATCCTCAGGCACTCTGGTTGACTCACTTAACACAGGACCATCTCAGGGTACTCTCCCCGTCCCGCTGCCTTTGGAAAAATCACACCTTGCCACCGCCCCAACCGGTCACTTAGGACCGCCGCACGTACGGTGCAAAGGTTTCAAAACTAATACACGCCCACCGTTCTACCGGTCACCAAGACTTAAGGCCGCAGCCATCGGTGGGTGATAGCGGTTTAAAACCACTTTCATTTCCATCTTCATACTTAAATTCTTTTTCAAATTCTGTTTGAAAATTCTTTTTAAAACATCACACAACTCCAAATCCAGTTTATGGTAGTTGTATCTTTTCTTAGTGTGATTACTTGTGACCACTTATAGGGAGCTTCGAGAATCATCCAGCCCTGATGTGATCAGCATCAGTGTTGAACTATCCTTCCACCCCAATTTGTGTTCGGTTTCCCTTGATCGCTAGCAGATCAAGTTCCACCTCCCACGTCAGTTTCAAACAATCAGATAGTCAAACATTTTCATTTTCTATCTTTTACTCTTTCTAGTCATACTCATAAAACAATCCCTTTTAACTTATTTCAAATTCCTAGAACTTAGGTTATTTGTCATTATCAATTTACTTGCTTACTTTTCCTAAGCAACTCATGACTCGTTTCCTTAAATTGTTACTCAATTAAAAAAAACATACAACATACAACTCCAAAGGATGGAACTCACTCCATCAATCATTCTCAATTACACCACCTAGAAAACTCACTTCCTACTGGGTTATGCACCGGTTTCATACCGATTCATACTCATAATATCTCATGCCTAATCTCAATAGACATATACTATGGGGATTCTCTTTCCCTAGGAGTTTCTCTACTCCTCTTTTGATATTTATTATGTACACATTACTCGCATCTCTCATGCACAATACTCATACTTACACGATGAATGGGAACACATGTTTATGTAACATGAGTTCCAATCATCAAATTAATTTCTTTTGTGCCATTCACATAGTAGTTTACGCACCTATACGTAAAACATACTCTAAGCGGTTTCGCGCCCTACCCCCTTAAAAGGGGTTACGCCCGCGTAACAAACCATATGTTATCACTGAACATTGGTTCACTAATTCAAGCATCATGAAGTGTTTTAACTTCGATGCGGTTAATTAACTCATAACCGGGTTTGGTTCTAGTTTATAAGGCTTGAAGGAGTTTATGATAGCCATTTACTCACATTTGCTAGCTATACTTAACCCTGAATTACGGTCCACTAACTTCTGCTGCGTGGCCTGATAACTAGAGCTTAATTCGCGCTTTGGTATCTCAATGTGTTATTCACTCCTCTTTTTATCCCATTTTGTCTTGGGAATAAAGGTTTCTCAATCGTCGTTTGGTATCTTTTACCGTATGCGGATTCGATGAGTTATAGATTTTCTCTTCAGTTCTTTGGAAATCTATTTCGTATAGCACTGTATACCTTCGTGATTCTTCACTTACTTTTCCCGACTTACTGTCGGTTGAGGTCAAGCTACTACTTAGTATGTAGTGCTTCCTCGTTTAATTATGGCTTCTGAATTATGTTTGTTTACTGTTTTTGTATAAGAATTCTTCATTTATACCACTTTGCAGTTACCATCCATCGGTCCTGGGACCTGTGGGTTACGGCCCACATTCCTCGTGCATCTTTGGCCAACGGTCGCACAGTTATTTCTCTAGATTCTCGCTCAATAGGCTTCATTGACATTTCTCAATTCCTAGCTCTCCCACTCGATCATTACCGCACAAGTGCAATGCCAAAACACTCAGTCATACAGAGTGCAGAAGCGTAAACCCTTGGCAGTAAATCTCTTGTGTGATAGGAATGAATATGTCTACTTAACATCTTTCCTCATCAGCTTCATATCATTATCTGTTATTGCGTACCATGCTCTACTCATTACAACATTCGCTTATATGGCATCCGCTACTACTTTAGCTTCCGCTCATATACTCCTACCATTTATACAATGGCTTGTCATTCACTTGGCTCAATAGGATACGCTACCCTTTTAAATCTCTCTGCGCTTCTTGCGCATTGTTTTCTTTACAATTCACATTACACTCATGCTGTGTTTACCTCTTAACAGATTACTCTTTCGGTTTAGAACTGTTGCTATCAAGTTCTTCTTCTAAATCTCTCTATGCACTCGCACACTGTTTACTCTACATTTCGTATCGCACACGTACTGTGTTTACTATTCGACCTCTCCTTGGCAATATACACATGCTCACGTTTCACTACACCGCTCTAGCGGTTTCAGGTGGTAGCCTTTCTCTGGAGGATTCACGCAATTGCCACTCCATAGGCCCGATAATAACAAGTGGTATCCCCACTCTAAGATAGTGGTTCATTCTCCACTGTTCCTTTTATGCCTTTATGCTTAGGTTTGCAACGTTTAGAACTACAAATTGTTGTTAGTTTTCCGGCTTACAAGCCTCCTTGCCTCGAGCCATGCTCTGTGCGGCTGTTTATACAAGTTTCTTCTTCTCCGTACACCATTAAATGGTTTGGAGGTATTACTGGATTTTGATGAGGTTGTTTCATCACGCTTCTGTACCTGGAAGGCCCTTTAAGTATCTTGACATTAATTCATGCCCTCTGGCAATTTAGGGTATCCCGCGTTACGTGGGATCCCTTCGGGTTCTACCCGAGTGTTCGCTTTAACACTTGTGTTCTCAACACGATATCTCGTTCAACTACTGTTGATTTCCGGCACCCTTCACGGATTGCTCTGGGTGTTACTGAGTTGTGCCATTACATCTGGCTTAAACTCATGGGTATGTTTAGTTCCTTTACTCTGCTTTGCAGTTATATACTCGACTATCCCGTTTAGGGTTGTAATGTCTCCCATTCTTGAGTACACCGTTAATTCTTTTTCCTTTACCTTCTTGGTCAGGTTATTACTCTCTTCAGTGAGGTATGCTGTGGGAATTCTGTCCCGTTCATCAAACATTGATATGTTCCTTTTAGGCATTCGTCGTATTGCTTACACTGGGTATTCATTCCTGTTATCATGTGTTTCCTTCAGGATTCCTGAGACATATCCAATGTCTATACTTAATACTCCGTGCTTCCAGCACTTTTAATTTCTTTCCCGTCTTCTTGTAGTGGGTTCTTGACTCGTTCGAGGTGTCCAACTGTTTGGTTTGAACTTATGTTATGGTCCGTAGTATGGAGTTAACTACTTCCCATGTTCCGTACTATACTTGTATACATACATGGAGTATCTTATTGATACGTTACCACTTACTCGACTAACTCATAACTGGTCTGTCAGGCCCGCAAGCTCCTTCGGAGTGCGGTCGTTCTATGTCTCGTTTATGTACACTTGTAGTGTCGGTCGCACGCCTAGGTGAAGTATTCTGTTGCCAACTCCTCTTATATCGTTCTGTAATGTTTTACTGGGATTCCTTTGGTTTAGTTTTAAAATTTGAGGACTTTTGAAAAATTTTGCGCTTGAAAGAAAAACTTGGGTTTGAAAGTAAGATCTTCATGGCATTTCAATGCCAACTGCTCCTTACCGAGTCCAGCTTCTCGCTGACTGGTATGTTCTTTATACAATGATCAGGCCGTTAGGCCTTTTCAAGGTTTCATTTCACAATTCTTAAGGTTTGTCTTACCATATTGGCTTCTCTCGCCATCTTGGTACTTGCTAAGTACTGGTAGCTTGTCAAAGCTCCTCTTAGTGGTCCCGTTACTGCACTTTCCGTGGCAAGTGCGTGGTACAGGCGGTTTTTGGGATAACTCATACCGGTCACGGTATTGTTCGCATTATATTGGTAGCCTTGTCGGCTCTTCCTTTGGTCCTTTAGTTGGATAACTACTCCTTAGAGCTGCTTCTCACTCATCTTGACATGACTGTCCTTCATTTAGGTGCTTCTCCACTCTCGGAGTTCCTTACTTACTCAGTTCTGTGTTCTACCTCGTTGCTCGTTCCCATGTTTTTACTGTGGTTACCGAGGTTTAACTTGTTTAGGCACTGCTTCAGTAGTTCTACTCGGGTACATCCCGCGGATGTGCTTATAGCTGTCTAAGCCATGCCCATTAGGCATTACGGCCTCTTCGGGTGTGGCAGGGTGGGTGTACCTACTCTTGACTAGTTCCTTAGTCAATTAATATACCGATGGTGGTATTATTTAACTATGGCGGTCCATAGACTTGTGTCCCGGTTTTGTTATTTCTCATGAACCGCCTTGTTGCACGGTTGGTGCTTTGCTTCATGTTGCTGCTTAGCCGGCCAGGTTCTCGTGACTGCTATGCACGTCGCCCCATGCTGCCGCAAATTCCGGTCTCCTTAGATTAGGATGTCTCGACCTTCCGTCATTGAGTGCGGTTATTGTCGTTCCAGCGGGATCCGTCTCCGGGATTTCTAGTTCTCGGTATCTACCGCATGACAGGTTCTAGTTCATATGGAAGTATTTAACGACTGCCAGATCGGGTTTCCTCGTCTCTCTAGCGTTCTTTCCCGAGCTTTTAATATGGGGGTTGTGGAGGGCGGGTCTGGTATTGTAGGTATCCAGATCATACTGGAAGTTCCTAACTGGCGCATCTCTCACGCTATCACTCAACCCTTAGCCCTAAGTTTCTAATTCCTAATTCGGTATTTCCTAAGCTCGGCATCTCCAGTCGTCAGAGCGATACTTCGCTCTGATACCATTTTTGTAACACCCCAACCGTTAATCTCGTCATTACCTCTTAAACTGTCACTAAATGCTCTTACTCACGCAGCGGAACTCTAATTACAACGAGGGGTGAAACAACGCCGTTAGCCACCCATATGGTTAACCAGGCTTATCATACATACAGTATCGGTATGATGGACTGGAACAACTGAGTACACAATACAAATACAATACTCAATCCATTACTTTACTATTCTGAGTCTACAATATACGGATGCCGATAACATATTCGGTCTTACACCTCATTCAAGTACATAAGTAAATTAAAGCTAACTACCCATGATAACCACCGACCCCGTCCTACTCTCTAACGGTATCGTCTTCGGTGTACCTGAAAAGTAAAAATGGTGCCACTAGGGGCACAGCTTAACGCTGCATATGAGATTCGCATACCCCGAGTGCTAACTGGGGTACGCCGACTACTTTCGTCGAGAGCATGGAGTTCATTTTAATTCAGCCAACATGCATATAGTAATACATTATATATGTACACTACACAAGGATTCGACATTCAATCATGGGATACAATCCCTAACTAACATAACAAGGTTGTTAGTTGTATCATTTTACTCTTAGGCCTTGAGGGTTATACCTCACTATGCCTTGGTTACTCATACAATAACTCACCCGCTCTCTCGGGTTACTTATTCTTATACAAACCCATTCTCTCGGGCTACTCATTCTATCCTCACCCATTCTCTCGGGCTACTCATTCTATTCTCACCCATTCTCTCGGGTTATTTATACTCATTACCTCACCCACACTCTTGGGTTATTTATACTCAAGCTCTTGTAGATTCTCGAGACACTACAGGTCTCCTACGTCACACTTGTTACTCTTAATACATACTTAAGCCAAAACTCATGGCTCTCGAGCATAGTCTTACTTCCCCGGTTTCGACCCTACTCTGGGTCTAGTATGGTGGGAAGGTTCAACTAGCTCTCGGAACTCTCTCTTAGTTCCTATCTCTTTTTACATAGGTCCGACTGCTCTCGGACTACTCACATTCCCATACACTCCTCTCTTGGAGTTATAATAATATTATGTGTTTTAGTCTTGAAGCATCACTCTCGATGTTTCTAATGACTTTGGGAACATTACTCAAGTTCGGTTAATCTTAGGTTTTAAGAGTTACCCATACTTTTCATTCACTCATACTTTCGGTTATTTTCTTATACCGGGTAAAATCCTCTTATAGGAGGTTGACCATGTCTCAAGGGAGTTAGATGGTCCCTTAGGTCTCTTTTACCTTCCTTACAAGTTCACTTCATTGGACTAACTACAATCCTCACGATGGAGGCTCATTTATGTCTCCACTCTTATTTATTTCGTGGATTGTTTTCAAATGGATTTCTATCCGTTATCGGGTATTTACTCAACCCGTACATCTTCTCACATTCTAGGGAGTTCATATGTTTGAGTTATTGTTGTACTGTAACAATAGCTTGCGTGTGTTTGCATACTTTCATTGAATATGATACTACCCGATCTACGGGTTCCAAGTCAATCAATACTCACTATGAGTCGGTCTATGCACTACGTTAGACCACACCGGCATACAAGTATGTTAGCTCAAACTACATACAACAAGGCATACATAATCAATCAATGGATTATTTTCATGCTTTAAACTTGATTAAACCGGCACACAAACACACAAATCAACGTAACTCGGTTAGTACGCGGGGTATGAGAAAATCATACCTTTCACCGGGGTTTTTACTTTTACCGTGTCATCTCACCATGCTCGGTTCACCCACGATCCTCTGATAATGTTCCAAACATTATATTAATACTAAGCTCATACGTACATAATTAAATGTTACTCCCGTACTTACCCCGTTATCTCGGTTTTACTCTTGTTAATTTGAGTTCTCACTTCTCAATCACTTCTAACACTTTCTTACACTTCTTAGGGACTTTACATGTCACCAAACAAGGCCTAAACATCATCTAACATCATTAACATTCAAACCCCCAACATTTACAACCTTTAAAATGCTCTATGTAGGTTTCTGGGGTGGTCCGGGACTTGGTACCTACCCTAAGTCCCGGACCAATGCTGGTCTTAACTCTTGGGTCAATTTAACAAGTGGTCTGGGACCTTGTACCAGACTCAAGTCCTGGACCAGGCATGGACACCAACTCTCGGCATGAATTTGTGGGTGGTCCGGGACTTTGTCCAAGGACTAGGTCCCGGACCCTGCTAAAACCTGCAACTTACATTATTTTTCAGCCCTTAATCAATCCTTAAACCACCCTTAATCTTTCCCTAATCTTTCCACAAGTTTCTCACATGTTTAATCCCCTTTAAGCATGCTCTAAACCTATTCAAATCATGGGTTAAACCCTTACTCAAATTCTAACTCAAAACTCACAAATTTCCATTCTCATTTCAACACCTTTGCACACTTGTGCATTTTCTAACTTCCCTTGGCCATTTCATTTTGTTCTCACTTCATTTGACCATTCCACATCTCCTAAGATAATGCACTTCTAGCACCAAAGTCCTTGCCTCACTCTTAAAGCCTTAAATTCTCATTTTTTTTCCAAAACTCCTATGGCACTCAAATCACCTCTTAATGTAGCACTCTAGTCCATACAATTCTAGATAAATTTTGACAGAGTTTACCTACTTTCCTAAGCATTTTCACCACATCAAAACAGCTCACAAATCAGTTATCCACCCCTGTTTGATTTAGGCATTATCAACTACAACACTTGCTACACAACACATTAAATTCCCACCTTGTTCACACATATGTAACAGTTTAGTCTCAAGCTTATTTCCCACACTAAACAACATTGGAAAATCCTCATTACTCATTCAAATTGTAGTTTCTTAACTACACTAAAACAAGATCATTAATACGACACTAAAATCAGTTTTACAAGTCAAATAAAACCAACTCAAGGTGAGCTTATTACCTTGTTTGTTTTCAGTTTTCTTTCCCTTCTTCCTCTTTCTCTTGTTCCCTCTTCCTCTTCTTGTTTTCACACCACACAAAGGAATCTAGATTGCTAGCTACAATCATATTCCATTACACACATAACAAACCAATCAATTCAATTTCCTCACAAAACTAGTATTTAGGAGCTAGTTTTTAAGGCTTAACTTAGACATTACCTTAGAGTGCCAAATGGATAGCTTGGCAATCAATTGATGGAATTTCCAACACTCCACAAGAGCATGGAAGAATCGGCTGAAATGGGGGAAAAATCCAACGTTGGGAATTTTTCCAAATTTGCAAGAAAAAGCTAGAAATGGATGGAACTCTTGTATTATTTTTACCCTAAGGCATCAAAGAGATGATGGAGAGTCAAAAGCACCCCTTCAAGCTTCAAAAGGCCAAACTGCCATGGAAGTGAATATGGAGGTTTCTAGCTTTTGTTGGGTGGAAAACGAAGCCCTTGCCGAGAGGAACCTAGCGGTACAATTTTTATGTGATTTGGTGGAGAAATGAGCAAGTTGGTGAAGAAAGAAGATGGAGGCTGTGTGATCTCCTATGAAATCTCCATTTTACAGAGGAGGAAGAAGAAGCTCAGTTGGAGGGGGAAATAATCGTGAAAGAAGAAGGAAAGGAGGTGAGAGAGTAGTATAAAATCCCTTTTACTATTCCCCTATTTACTTTACTTATTCTTTACCTCCTTTCTTTATTTACTAGGTATTATTAGAGAGGGGGAAGGCTGCCAAGCCCATTAAAACCGGCCCCACTATATACATATATGCTGGAGCGTTTTTCGGTTTTTGACAGAAAACGCTCGTTATTTTATCCGGTTTGGCACTATTCACTATCCGGGCCCGTTTTTCAGATTTTTCTCGTTTCTTTATTTTTTTTGTTATTAAGCTTCCATTAATACTTAATTATAGTTATTTAATCAACTATAATTTTAACGGGTCCGTTTGACCACTCAAAGTCACGTTTTCGGGTTTTCTCGAGGAACGTGCTTTAAAACTCCATTAGCGTTTTAATCCATTATTTGGATCCGTTTTCTTCGGGAATCATTCCCGTATACTAATTAGGCCTAAATAATCCCTAGGAATCCATCTCGGACTCTTACGAGATCATATATCTCTTATACTCATTCAATGCGCGTTTTAGTGTTTTTCGCTTTTTAAGCATTTTCTCTTTACTGTTGGTTTTATTCTCTTTACCAATACTCTTTAGGCACCATTAGGCCTTTAATAATCATATTAGAGTAATTTAATCACAATTTTTAGGTCCGGGGCATTAAACAGGTAGACCCAAATCCTAAGTATGGCAGAGGGAGGAAACCCAGTCAGCATGGAGGCCCAGTTTGCAGCCTTAGAGCAAAAGTACATGGCCGCCTTTGATGCCATGGAACAGAAGTATAGGTCTGCCACTAATGACATGGAGGATAAGTATGTCACCATCATCGAAGAACTGAAAAGCAAAATCAATTTCCTTGAGGTTGGTCATCAGGAAAGCATTCCGGTAAAGATTGTCGACTCCAGGAACAAGCACGACTACGTCAAAATTAACTCCATTGTGGCCCAGGATGCACAAAGATTTGTAGGGGAAGCCGCCCCAGACCACCTACTAACTGCAAAACTCAAGAAGGCTCTTCAAAGGATCGAGCACATGGAAAAGGCTAGCAAGTCGGCTGGTTTCGATTACTCTTCTATGGCGTCATACCCCGAGGTTGATCTCCCTCCAAAGTTGAAGTTACCCACACTTGCTCTATACAAGGGTTCCTCAGTCCCGCAGGTCCATCTAGCGATGTTCGATAGGGAGATGTCCATCCTCATGTTGAATGACATGCAGAAGGCCAAGGTCTTTGCCCGTTACCTCGATGAAACACCTCAACGTTGGTACTTGACTCAGAGGATGAATACCAAAACCTATGAGGAGGTTTGTGAGGCGTTCTTGCACCATTTCGAGTATGCTAAGAATCTCAAAGTCACCAGGTCCGACCTTGCCAGCACTCGGCAGAGAGACAGTGAATCAATGTCCGACTTCATCAAACGGTGGAGGATGAAGGCTGTTGCTATGCCTATGAAAATGGATGAGCAAGAACAGATTCGAATGATTGTGGACAATATGCAGAAACAATACAACAATGAGCTGAGTTGCACATACTTCCCTAATTTCGACATGCTGATGGGACAGGTAAGAGTCATGGAAGAAAAGATTCACAAAGGAGAGCTGAAGCTGGGATAACCCAAAGCCCAAGGTGTGGGGATTGAGACCTTTAAGTCAGGACCGGCCAAAGCAGCTTGAGTTTCATATCAAATGAGCACCATACAGAAACCCAGTGCAGCAAAGTAGAGCATCAAGGCCTCACCCCAATCCAGGAGATTCTCTGCACCGAGACAGTTTACCGACATTGGCCGACCTCTTAGTCAGGCACTCGTGAAGCTACAAGAGCTAGACTTACTACAACCTCTCACACCTAGTCCTGGGGTCACCCAAGCTGGGGAACATCTCCATCAGTTCTACCAGTTTCATCAATTACCAGGACACAGTACTGACGACTGTAGAGCATTGAAGCATAAGATTGAGGACCTTATTGAGCAAGGGCTCCAGTTTGTCGAGTAGGCTAGAGTCTAGTTGCATGTTGCTTTCTTATATTTTCTTTTCAATTTTGTAAAGAATTTATGATATTTCCATTTTAATGAGGTTTAGATGTTCGAATTTTAGTCTCTTGTCTTTTCAATTTACAATCTCAAGAAAATAAAAAATGTTTGTTCATTTTACACCTTCCACCAAATCATCTTTCAAAACTAATGTTCATAAAATGGTCATTTTCTGGCAATTGAATAAAATGACTTGTCTTTTTGTTTCTAAAAGGATGAACATGTCCAACCAAATGCCACAGCTCACCCCTAAGCATCCAAACAAACCACATAATGGTTCAAAGTCTACATTTGTCAAATTGTTGTTACAAACCCTGGATTAATACTGGGGGCGATCTGAGTTCAAAGATCAATGATGATTATTTCTTTCGTTTAATTGTGTGAACAAGTCTTTGAGTAAACATTTCACGAGAGTGCCTTGAGTGGTAAAACTAAGAGTGAAAGAGCGTGTCATTTTTACACGACTCAAGTGAGGCCACATTCAAAAGTGAGGCAAATGGCATAACTCCGATCGAAGGCTATAATTTGTAAATTTACTCCTAGACCTGCGAAAATTAACAAAGAGCGGATACACAACTATCAGGAATGACGAAGCACCTAGGTACAGCACCACATAGCCAAAAGCTTGTGAACCCGGACATTAAACCCTAGGCACCCCCGCTGAGCCTTTCATATATCCCTTTTCGATATTATGTACTCCACAAAATAACCCAGCCAATGATGAATGTCCGACCCGGTGACCAAAGGACGCGAGGAGTCCGACTCTCAGATAACGTTCTCATCAGTCCAAGGAAGCGATGCCACTATCAGCATGAGGAAGTGATCCGCAAATGATCCCAAAGTGGCACAGGATCCAAAGAGCTCACATCAAAACAACTCTCGAAACTCAAAAATCGGGAAACACAAGTACCCCGAAGGCGAAGTCAAGAAAGGATAAAGCAACAGGCAAACCCGAATTGCCTCGAAGAAATCCGAATGACAAAAAGAAGAGAAATGGTGTAAAGGACAACTTCAAAAGTCCAAGTCCAGAAGCTCGAAAACAACGTCAACCTGAAGCAGCTAGACGACTTCAAGACAAGGAAAATGAATCCGAGAGAGGACGCAAGTTGCAGCTTTGGTCACCCTTATAGTTCCACATACTTCAAATATCCCTCCATGGCCTCGTTGTCTTTCATCACACCAGATAGCCACGTTATAAGCTTTAAAGACTTCCGACTTGGTAATTGTGTATCTAATCACGTGAAAGTAACAGATTGAATGCGTAAATCCGTCAAATGTCAAATTCAATGGTCTAGAAGTTGTGACCGTAAGCAGGAAACAAGTACAAACATCAAACACGCTGAGTGTAGGTTAGGAATCACCACATCAAAGCATAAGCCTTGATCCTGTGAGGACGAGACTCGTTCGCATGTTTAATCAAAAAAACTACTGGGGGCAATCAATCATGAACTCTAGCTCAGATTGTCTTAAAGGAAAATACTGGGGGCAATTGTTGGTTCCAACAATTGCTATGACCACACCAATCGAAGCCCAAGCATTAAGCACCACCGACACCATCACACCACAGGCCCACATAAGCCTTTACCTTCACATCATACCACACAGGCCCACATAAGCCTTTACCTTCACATCATATACCACGGGCACCTCATAAGCCTTCACCTCCACATAAATTCCATGGCCCGTCATAAGCCCTACCACCATAGAAAAAGCCCCGCAAAAAAAAAAAAACATATGCTCCCACCAGCAGCACGTTCATCTTCTAAGAAACAAAGTGCAAGTCTGAAATCTTTAGTCAGGAAGTGATAATTTCACTTTCCTTTTCAGTAGAAAGAATTTACTTTAAACATTTCCTCGTTTGGCACCTTTTTCAGCAATTTCTTGTCCTGCACAATTTTCCTTCAAACAATTCGGTTTCATAAACATCATCATTGCCATGTTTGGCACTTTCGTAATCAACTTTCATTATGATCATTTGCATAAAATTTACCTTGCATCTATCCATACGAGATTTCTTATCACAAATCAGGGATACAGATTCTCAGCCGAAGATACAGATTCTTCAGGGATACAGATTCTCAGCCGAAGATGCAGATTCTTCAGGGATACAGATTCTCAGCCGAAGATACAGATTCTTCAGAGATACAGATTCTCAGCCAAAGATACAGATTCTCAGCCGAAGATACAGATTCTTCAGAGATACAGATTCTCAGCCGAAGATACAGATTCTTCAGAGATACAGATTCTCAACCAAAGATACAGACTCTTCAGAGATACAGATTCTCAACCAAAGATTCAGATTCACCAGAATAGATGAACTCAACCTCAGGCTCGTCATGAGCCTAATTTCCTACCATTCCACTTAGGCACCCATAAGTCCTACTTTACATTCGTCAATTTAGGCACACATCACATCAATCTCATTACATCTCTTTTCATTTTTAGGATCCCGACACCTTAGATGCTCGGTCTAGCTTAACACTTTTCACATTTTAGGTAGTCAGCGCCTTAGAATAGCTTGACATCATTCATTATAGGTAGTCAACGCCTTAGAATAGCTTGACATCATTCATTATAGGTAGTCAACGCCTTAGTATAGCTTGACATCATTTTCACCATTTTTAGGTAGTCAACGCCATAGAATAGCTTGTCATCATTTTCATCACTTTAGGTAGTCAACGCCTTAGAATAGCTCGACAGCATATCATCATTTCAGGTAGTTGGCGCCTTCAAATAGTTCAACAACATCTCCTTCCTCTTTAGGTAGTCAGCGCCTTCGAATAGCTCGACACAACCCACTCGATTTCAAACAGCATACGAGGTCTTTTAGGATCCAAAATTTTGGGGTACCACTCAAGCATCAACTAGCCTTTTCATCTTCATTACAAAGCCTAGTTGACGGGGGGCAATCTGTTATACCCAAAATTTTAACCCCCTCGGAATAGTCTCTAAGGCATAGGTGTTACAAAGGGCAAAAGGGATCAAAAAGCACCAAGGCGGGATTTTCCAAGGACATTATCGAGACTTTCTATTTTCATATGACTTTTTCATTATCTCCAAACACTTCCAAATATCATAGTCATTGTGAAAGGTATTTCATGATTTTCTGATAATATTTATTCTGGAAATTTAGCTTTTAGTTCATATTATAAGCTAATCTCTTTAATAATTAACACATGAAATAGCCTCAAAATAGAAATAAAAAGGTTTCCAAAATTAAAATAAAATTGTCACATGGTTAGCATGACTACATACAGTCATAAAACTGAAATTATCCTATTTGGAACCTTAGCCCAAAATTTAAAAGAGAAATTCAATCATTTTTGCAATTTTCTCTCTCCTTTGGAAAATACCTAAATCAAATCAAAATGTCATGAAATTTTAATACCAGATAGATGATGCTTTTTAGAGACTAATGCCGTTGGAATTTCGTTATTTCGACTTTCCAATAATAAGTTATGAATTATGGGAGATTCCAGATTGTGAGATTTTTATCTAATCGGTTATTTATCGGAATAACCTGATTCCAACTCTCAAAATTCCTAAAAATCGTCTTTTATCTTTGGTTAAAATTTCAGAATTTTTATGTGACCTGTAGCATGTTCTAAAAAATCAGATTCTCTTAGAGCACAAAATCAGGATTTTAGATAAAAAATTTGTTCTATCAACATGGCCTTGCTCTTTCAATAAAAGGGCCTTCCAAAAACGACCTAGGGCATAGGAGATCATCCCCAAAGTCAGAGAACTCGGCCGTCAACCTACTTCCCACGTTTTTGCAACCCCGAGCCTCGAATCTATACCGAAATCATCAAAAAACACAACATCTCTTTCCCCATCAGACTTCCAAACACCAAACCACCACAAATATAGAAGCAAAACGTCCTTAGCAACACAAGGAAGAAGGGTCCAGAAGCTCAGGTCGAAGTTGAACCGGATCGGCCACCAACGAAGCTTTCGAAGATTCCCGACGTGAAGGAATAACAGCTTTCCGAAACCAAAATAGGTTGGAAACCAAACTTTCTAACTCTTCTGATCTCAATACACTTCTGCTCAAAATTTCTAATCAAATTAACGTTTCCTAGCTTCTGAATTAAGGTTTGTTTGTGTTTCTGCCTTCTAACTTTTTAGCTAAGTTTCGTATTAATTTTGACTTCAAATTGAAATCTTTTTCTTACTAACATATTGTACATCCTTCAGGCTACACATACATAAATTTTGAGCTTAAAACACCACCGGGAGCCACCCAAACGCCACCGTCCGAGGGCAGTCCGCACCCACAGACGCTAAGTCCGGGGTCCCGGAAGCTCTGTCCGTAAGCCCGAACGCCCCCGGACGGTGGCGGGATATTTTTATTTTCAAAATTTAGGGTTCTATAAAACATGTTCGGGCCCACGGACGTCCTGTCCATGGCCCCGGACTTTTCAAAATCTTGTTTCTGTTTAAACTTGACTTTTCAGTGTAATTAGGTTAACTGGGGTCCGTGGGTTCGGACATTAGGTCCGTGGCCACGGACGAAATCAAAATTTGACCTAATTCTGCCTCCGAAACCCTAGTTTAGGTAATTTCACTTTCCACTTTTATTTTCTATCAAAAAACGTTAAAAAATAAAAAAAAACAGAAGTGCGCACTTAGGTTAAAATGACTCATAATAAGCCATAATTAAACTAAGTAGATGAAAAACGACTTCTAGGGGTAATGAAAGTAATTGAACCCTAATTAAGTCGAATATCAAGCCCCCGAACCCGAACTCTCCTTTCCTAATTTGATCTAGCTTAAAATTAGGTGCCGACTCATAATAGGTTCCAGTGAGCTAGCTTAGGTTTTAATAATTATGGCTATACGACTTAATTATTAAGCTTAGGTTATAAGTGGACCTAAAACCCTACTAGATCCTAATCAATCTAATCAACATAGGGTAGGGTTTAAAAATCGAGGCTCACACCCATACCCACTTCGGCCCAAGCCCATTTCAGCCCATACCCGCTTCGGCCCAAATTCACAAGCACATTCCGGCCAAGCCCAAGTCTAAATTTGACCAAGTCCAACTTTGACCAAGTCAACTTTGACCAAGCCTAATTTTGATCAAACCTGACTTTGACCCAATCTAACTTTGACCCAAACCCAAGCTTGACCAAGCCCAATTTTGACAAAGTTAACTTTGACCCAAACCCAAGCTTAACCAAGCCCAAGTTTGATCTAGCCCAATTTTGACCAATCCAACTTTGACCCGACTTAACTTCGACCTGGCCCATTTTCCAATCCCAGCCCGAATTCAATTCAAAACCAATTCAATCCAATCCAATGCATTTCAATTCAATTTCAAATCAACCCAATTCCATTCAATTTCAATTCATCCTCAACTTATAAATCCCATTCAAACTCCAAAAGTTCTAAATCATTTCAAAAATTTCAAACAACTCTTTTATTTCAAATCAAAACCATTTTGTGAAATTTCAAAGGAAAAACTCTTCTCACATAACAAAAATATCTTCTCACACACGCAGAAAGTTTTTCTCACATATACAGAAAGTTTTCTCCTAAAACATTTCTCAAAATCAGTGTTTCTTTACAGAGAAGTCAGATCAACTTTTAAAGTTTTTTAACTTAGTTTTAAAATCCAAATAAATCGTTTTCAGGGAACAAGAAATGTCTAACCCCTTCAAAACATTTCCTTCCTGGTTAGACATCACTTGTCTCCCTTTCCAAAACAATCCGAGGCGGGGCACCGGGTCGTCACATCCCTTGTCCCAGTCTGGATTTCATTAGGCGGGGCATTGGGGCGACAAACCTCCCCTAATTGGAGCCTAGATTTTTACGAGGCAAGGTGCTAGGGATGTGACTCCCTTCCTAGTTGCAGCCGGGATCTTAGAATCGTCTAACTCCCTTCCACTCGATTTCAATGTTTTCGGTTTTCATTGTTTTAAAACCCTGGAGTTAGAGACGTTATTAGGGTTTCACCAAGGGCATCTTATTCATGGTGTTTCTCTCTAAACCCTAGATTTCGACATAAATTCATTGCCCCATCTTTCAAGCCTCGACACTTACCATTAATTAAGTGTCGCGCTCGAGGGGGTACATAGGGTGCTCCCTCGGGATCACCCGCCCTTTCACGACAAAATGATTTTCCTCAACCATTTTTGAACCTCAAACCTAAAAACCTGGGATCAACCCGGGATCCTTACCCAAACATCAATTGCCTCACTCACTCAAATCATTATCCAAACTCCAAATTCAAATCATCTTCCAAATCCTGACTTCTTCAAAACTTCTATAGTCTCATAGGCCTGTGTGTCTCACAGACTCGAACATCTCAATCTCTCCACCATTTTAAGATTCAAACGTCTCACAGACTCGAGCGTCTCACAGACCTTGATATCCCATTCCTCCCACTACATGAACATCATAAATGTCTCATAGACCCGAGTGTCTCACAGACTAACCTCTCAAACCCAAAACTTCCCAAAACTTCAAACATCTCAAAAATCTCCAAAAACCCCAAAATTTTGTGAACTACGTAAGGTCTGATCTCGACAGGGACTTGAGTACGTAGGCAGCCCACCTAGGGTGTGACCCCATTCCCAATTCTTAGGCGATATTCATGTCTGTCAAACATTCAAATTCCCTCTGACTCCCATAAACCCTCGGCTTCTTCAAATATTAAAATCAAACTCCTAATCTTTCATTCTATACTCATTTGATTTCACTAATTCTTCTTCTTGGCGCTAGCTTGGCAGAAAAACTCGCCTCATCCACTCGTTTTCTCTCCTCCTGTCTTAATCTTATCCTTGACTTTTAAATGAATCTCTCTAAAAGGTTTTGAAAGAAGATAATCCCAAAAATTGGAGACCAAGGTTTCCACGTGCACCAATCTAAGGTTGTGGTCATTGCCACTTCCAAGTGGTGTAACCCATTGCGAACCCACACAGAATCTCTAGAATGATCAGATAAGTCCTATCCATATGCAACAAATCATCAGAGTCAATTAACGGTTCTTAGAACCCTTCTCCTCCCTTCCTAGTTCCTTAAGGTGAAACTAAGTGGCGACTCTAGTCAATTTCCTCCCTTAGAGCATAAGTCCACATGGAGCCCATCGAGAGCGGGTGTAGTGCACACTTGCACTCCCCTTTATGCTTTCTAGGAAAGACGGACGATTTAGTAGGTATTTGAGAGATGCCAGAATAACGGGTTTTTACCCTCCACAGAATGGCATATTTCTAGGATCTTGGCTTTTCAGTTAGACCATATTTGCATAGACCCCCCCTCATACCGAAAAATCACCCTCCACATTGGCCATCTGATTTCCTTCTTTTCGAGGAAAAATGTTTTTGATGACAAGGACATGGAGTAATTGGTGGAGCACTGAAAGAACAACCCGGAACCAACTCTTTTTTTAGGAGAAGAAGCGGTAGATGTTTGTGGGGTTTATGCCCGGGATTTCTGGATTGACTCCCTTGTCGTAAAAGGTAAGGCCTTCATTGGGGATGGTGAGGGTTTCAGACAGGGTTTTAGCATCAAAGAAAATTGAAGTGGTTTGAACAAGAGACTGAGCAGAGCCATTTCAAATGACTAAGTTTTGATAAAAGTCTACCGTTTCTTGTGGGTACCACTTAGAAACCTTAGAGAACAGATGGGCCCAACCTTGAGCATCTAACAGATTCTAACTCTCACATGTGGTTTGCATGTGCCCAATAAAGATCTAGATACTTACCCTTGACCGGATTGCGCTTAGAGGCAAAGTCAGAGATTAAGTACCTCTAGGCCAAGATGTCGATCTTGGCGGTCCGTCGGGTAGTTTTAGGAGAGGGTCTGTAAGAGCGGGTGGACGTAGCACCTATAGACGTATCATGGTTGGAGACTTTGACCAGCGGCTTCATTAGGACTGGGGATGACTCGTTTTCTCCGAAGAGATAGTGGCAGCCAGAGCAGGTAGAGCTTTTTATCGGGAATGAAGGATTCTTTTGGGGATAGAGTTTGGTGCAACCAAGAAAGAGCATTTACGGGATTTTGGTTTGAGGGATGGTGAAAGGGTTATGGGTTTTGTGGGTTTGGTGATTTCTTCTTGGGTTGTGGGAGGGTTTTGTAATTCTGGTGAGGGTTAGGGCTTTGGAGCGGGTTTGGGTGATGGGGGTGGTCGTGTTCGTGATTTCTTGGGTTAAGAAGAGGGTTAGATGGGTGTTTACTCTGCCTCGGTGTCGAGGACTTCAGTGGAAGAAGCCGAGGGTGGAGTGGATGGTTGTGGTGAAGGAGTTTTGATGGGTGGTGAAGGGGACGGAGTTTTGGTAGGTGTAGTGGTGGTGGTGGCTTGTGCTTGGCGGAAAGCCTGAAGGCGGAGGGGGTCACTGAAGATTTCAGCCGGAATTTGAATTTCGTTAAAGTTAATATTAGTAATTTTTTGTGGTGTTGCGTGTGGAGCTTGGAAAGCAAGGATTAAGTGGGCAGAGCAATTTTAGGCGGAGAAAGGGAGGAAAATAGGCTGGGGAAGGTGCAGAGGTTGAGTGTGTCAGACTATATACGGGGCGCGCGTAACGGAAAGGAGAGATGAAGGGCGACGATCGCGGGAAGGTTGGGATTGCTAACGTGTGTGATAAATTGAGAATAGAACACAAATACATGAGGCATGACACAGTCTGTAGACCAATTAAACACCGATTAACTCAATCTAACTACAAGCGTTACCTTCTAATGACTACGTCCAGGAGAAAGGAGATACAACCGCCTAGGTGGATTGAGTAATTCCAATTGTAGATCAAGGCGCTTCAAACCTTGATGTGGGAAGTGGTTTGGTAAATATATCCGCTAGTTGATCCTCTAATGGAACAAAATCAAGTTGGATTAGCTTTTTATCAACATCGTCCTTCAAGAAATGGAAACGAATATCAATGTATTTGGTTTTTGAATGTTGGACTTGATTTTCAGAGATCTTAATGGTTCTTTTATTGTCACAGAAATTTGGAATTTGTTCTTGAGTGAGGTGGTAGTCTTACAATTGTTGTTTCATCCAAAGAAGTTGGGCACAACATGCTGCGGCAAAGACATACTCTGCCTTAGCTATAGAAAGAGTAACAAATTTTTTTTAGAGGACCATGAAACTAAGCAAAGACCATGAAATTGTGCATTACCTGAAGTACTCTTTCGATCCTGAAGGGAACCAACCCAATCAGAATCACTAAAACCAGATAAAACAATAGTAGGGGAATGAGGGTACCATAGTTGGAGCTGATTGATGCCTTTTAAGTATCAAAAAATACGCTTCATCGCCTTGAGATGAGACTGTTTTGGTGCTGCTTCAAAGCGGACACAAAGGCAGACTAAGTGAAGGATGTTTGTGCGACTGGCAGTGAAGTAAAGCAAGGACCCTATCATTCCTATGTATTTTGTAGCATTTACACCAACTCCATCAGCATCAAGATGTAGTTTGGCAGTTGTGTAGCTAGGAGTGGACATGCTCTTGGCTTTGGAGAGTTTGTACTTTTCGAGGAGTTCCTTGATGTACTTTTGTTGATGGATCTTAATCCCATCTTTCTCTTGTTGAATTTGAAGTCCTAGAAAGAACAGTAGTTCGCCCAACTCATTCATAGAAAATTCTTTCTTAATCAGGTTAGATGTTCACAAAGGGAGTTACTTGTGGATCCATAAATAATATCATCAACATAAACTTGTACTAACAGTAAGTCATGAGATGAATGAAGAATGAGAAGCGTTTTATCCACATTACCTCTGGAGAAACCATTTCCCAAGAGATATGAAGAGAGTAGTTCATACCATGCACGTGGAGCTTGCTTGAGTCCGCAGAGGGCTTTACAATGTTTGTAAACATAGTCGGGATGGACTGAGTCGGTGAACCAAGGGGTTGGTCTACATTAACTTCTCTATCAATATAGCCATGAAGAAAGGTTGTCTTGACTTCCATTTGATACATTGTGAAACCTTTGAATGTAGCAAACGCAATAAGCATGCGGATTACATCAAGACAAGTTACTGGTGCGAAGGTTTCATTATAGTCAATCCCTTCCTCTTGATTATAACTCTGTACTGCCAAACGAGCTTTGTTCCTGTAAACTTATTCTGCATCATCAAGTTTATTACGGAAAACCCAACGAGTGCCAATAGTCTATTGATGCACAGGGCGAGGAACTAATTCCCAAACAGTGTGTCTTCGTATAGAATTGAGTTCCTTCTGCATAGCAGTGACCCAGTCGCTATCAAGCAGTGCTTCCTTGACATTTTTAGTTCAATGTTAGAGAGAAAAGAACCAAATGCACAAAGGTTTTGCATGGCTTGATGACGTGTTTGAACACTAAAATTAGGGTTTGAGATGATATTTTCATGGGGGTGTGCTGATGCTTGTTGAAATATTCTTTATGGAACTGGAGTGGGTGTGTCGGTAGAAGTTCCAGGGGATTCAAAGTCTAGTTCTTGAGGAATTAGTGTGTCCGAGTGATGGTCATTATCAGTATCATCTGTGGAGTGGCTTTACTTTCTTGAGGTATTTTCAATCTGTGGAGATGAAGTATCTTGAAGACGACTTATTGGGAATGTGATGAAATGTGGATCAGTTAGGTAGTCATCAGGAGCAAAGTCGAGTTCATCAGAAGATGAGCCAATATTATTGAACTTAATATGAGGGCTTTCTTCTAAGCACTGAGTCCTTTGGTTAATAACACTATAAGCTTTACTTTTAGAAGAATAGCCAAGAATTATACCTTTATTACTCTTGAGGTGAAAACTTACCCAAGTTGTCCTTACCATTGTTATGGATGTAGCATCAACATTCAAAGCGTCTAAGATGGATTAAGTTAGGCTTACATTAACGCAATATCTCATAGGGAGTCTTTTGAAGTAGGGGATGGATCAAGTCATGATTGAGCACACAACATGTTGTATTGATTGCCTCTGCCCAGTATTACGGAGCTAAGTGACTGTCAATAAGCATGGTGCATGCCATTCCACCAAGGTCTCGTTCTTACGTTCAACGAATCCATTTTGCTTAGGATTCCTTGTAACTGAAACTTGATGGTCAACTTCTCTAATCCTACAGAACTCATCAAAAGACTTATTACAAAATTTAGTTCCCTGGTCGGTTCTTAGGGTTTGGAGTGTGGAAGAATTTATTGACTAAAACTTTATGAAGCTTTTCAAACTCAATGAAAGTTTCATCTTTAGTAGAGAGGAAAATAACCCAGGTCCATCTTGAATAGTCATCGACTATGACAAAGATGTACCGCTTACCTCTTCTGCTTTGAGTACGCATGGGACCAACAAGATCCATATGGAGTAATTCAAACGGAGAGCTAGTAGAGAGAGTGTTTTTGCTCTTAAAAGGGGCACGAGTGTGTTTACCTTTAATGCAAGCTTCACAGACATAGTTTGTGTCAAAGTTCGTATCAGGTAACCTAATAACAAGAACCTTACTCTTAAGCTTGTTAATAACTGGTCGAGTGTGCCACAAAAGTTGACTTTTGGAATGAACATTAAGACAGACTTGGTCATCCAGGATGATCGTATTCTAACACATCTGGTAAAGATTGCCTTCTCTATGTCCAATTGCTTTTAAAGACCCTATACGCTCATCAAAAACTTTACAATTGAAGGATGAGAAAAGTACTAAATTAAATCTATTGCAAATTTGAGAAATGCTTAAAAGACTATTTTGAAGTTCAGTGACCAGATGGATTCCATCTACTTACAACTTGGAGGGGTTACCTACAGATCTAACTCCCATGATTTCACCTTGATTGTTGTTCCCGAAGGTGACCTTACCTTCTTTGTAGCTGAAAGCGGAGTGAATTGATTAGGATCTCCTGTCATGTGATGGGAGCACTCACTATCTAAGTACCAGCAATTTTCATTTGCCTTCACCTACAAAACATGAAATCATTTGTTATTCTTGGAAACCCAAATGCACTTGGGTTCCCTTTTCAAATCAGATTGTCTTAATTTCTCACGTGCTTCAAGAAATTAATCAAACACGTTCAAGATTAAAAAACAAAACTCTTCTTAGTTTTCCACAGGCACTATCTCGATGTCCTAGACATCCACAATAACCACAGATCTTGGTAGGAGGAAGATTGACATATTTGTGGTTGCCTTTCCACCAGGAGTCAAAAATCTCCTTTTGTTGTTGTTGTTGTTTGAGTTTATTGTTGGATTTGGAAACATTTTTAGGAATATCGAACTTGCCTTTATGCCATTTGGGCATGGATTGAGTGGATTCAACTCCTGATCTTAAATAGATGATCTCCTGGGAAAGTTTCTCAACTTACTTTCGAAGATTATCACGATCTTGACTAACTTCTTCGATCTTGGAGTTGGCCCTCTCGGGCAATTCAGATGGAGTGACATGTTTGATGAAATTAACTGGTTTGAGAGGGAGAGCATGTTCTATTTCTTTCAGCTTATGGGTCAGTTGCTAAATAGAAGAGTTTAGTGAATGAGATTCGGAACTATTTAACTCATTCTGCAGAGAACAACAATTGTTAGCAAAAATAGTGAGAACTTTTCTAAGAGAGTTAATATGAGGAAGGGACTCCTTTTGTTCCCTTTGATTGGACAGAAATACCTCAAACCTATATATGGTGTTTAAGTGATAAACTAAGATATAAGAAGGCTAGATAAAGCCTTAGAAATATTAAGAAACAATTTAAACCAAAGAAGTCACAAGGAAACACCATAAGAGCAGTTTAAGTAAAAATGTGCTTTAAGCTTGGAGTAACTTGGGTGAGCACCCAAATATCATTCTAAGACCTTAGTAATATCCTAATGGTCATGTTAAATCAATTACCAAAGAAACCCAAGCTCAAAAACAAGTCAAAACACAAATTGTGCTTTAAGGACTCTTAAAGCACATTTTTGAAAAATTGTCTTAGAAAGGGGTTTTAAGTGGCTAAATGCCCATGATTACTCCTTAATTAACTTGTGTACTACTTATTATCACATTAGGAAGTCTAAATCAATAAGAAATCAAAAATTTCACAAATATGTGCACTAGTTTGTGAATAGTAACCAAATAGTGCCTAGTTTAGTCTTTAGTCAATTAAGTTCAATTAATTTGTCAAACAAGACCATGACTAGCCTAATTAATAAAGGGAGCCGGTTTTCTAAGGGGATGAGTCACCATATAAGTAAGTTAGCTTATTAAAAAAGAAGAGATAAAGTAAAGGTTACTATTTGCTTTTAACATAAATATCTTACCTTTGCATACCTCTCTCCTCATCTCTTCATTCTCTTCTCTTTCCCACCGGTTTCACCATCTTCTACCCTTCTCCATTCACGTAAGAAGAAACCCCATGCTGGCTCCATCTCCCTTTGACCACTACTTACTCATCTTAGCTCCAAAACCAAAACAAAATACATATTCTTCTTAGTTAGCTCAAGCTCTCTCTTTCTATCTTTCCAAAACTTCAAGAGCTTCATTTTGGTTCCAAGCCAAACCGCCATTAGAGGAGGAAATATAAGTTTGAGGAGTTCATTGGCTTCTCCATTCTCTTAAGGTAAAGAATATGTAAGAAAATCTAGGTTTCCACCATTTCTTCCCTTGTCCGAAAATTTATACTCATGGGGCTCCATTTTTATGCCTTGTTCTAGCTTGTTTTCTATTCTCCAAGGGATAGAGGAGGTCCTTGTTGATTCATTTCCAAGCCTACCTTAAGACTTCAAGGTAAAATACTCATTTTATACCTTACAACACATTTTTAACCTAGGGTTATTCCTTAAGGTTAATGTATTATCTAGCACTCATTAGAGTCATTGGATATTGATTATAACATTGGCAAGGAGAGTTTGGTTGGTGACCGAGATTGTCAAGGAAAAAGGCTAAGGAAGAAAGTTTGTGAAGCTTGTAAAAGAGCAAGGTAAATGTCTTACCTTAAGGTGTTTTAATGCAATAAGGGATGGGATTTAGACATAGGATAAGTTTAGTTTAGAATCCACATTAGGAAGAGCTATATAAGCCTAGGAGAAACAATGACTATATTTGATAACTTGTGACTAAAGAGCAAATGAGAAAGGAGATAGTTAAACAATGTCAAGGTGAACTATAAGAACATTTATATTGCAATCGGAGCCTTGTTGTGTGTATTTGCAAGTCAAAGGCAATATCTATTGTGGAAATTCAGTGTTTAAGATTTATGCATTTAAGGGCCTAAGAGTCAAGTCATTTAAGGGCCTAAGTGCCAAGCAATTTAAGTTTATGCACAATATTGTGATGTAGTGTAGTTTGGGTGTGAATTGTGTGCTAAGATGGTGTAATGGGAATTTAAGTGTTCAGGGTTGTTTGATGGTGAAAAACTAAGTGCTTAAGTGTAGTAATATACTAGAGAAGCCATGTCAAAATTTGGTGAAGAAACATGATGTTTAAGATGTTCTAAGGAAATTTTATGACTAAGGAAGTACAAAGAAGCTTTAGGAGTTGTTTTGATGAAAAAGAATAAGCTTTAGGTGTTCTTGTGAATTAGAATGGCTTAGGCGTTATCATGGAGGATTTAGGAACCAAATGAGTGTTTTGGGATACACTTATGTATTTAGGACTTATGCAAATATTGGTAAACAAGTAGGAAAAAGATCATGAGTTGGAAGAAGGAGGCATAAACTTGTGAAGGAACTTCAAGTAGTTGCGTAAAGGAATTTTAGATGGTGAAAGATGCTTGGGAGATGATGTTATAGTGGTGAGAAAACACTTTGGCATAGTGGTTATTATAGGTATGAACCACCACTTAGAAGCCTAGTGAAAAACATTACAAGTGTTGGCATTATTACAAGGAAATGCATAATGGCTAAATTGGATTTTGGTGAGTGATTTAAGGGGTTTGGTGGATGGCTAAAAGTGTGTTTGAAGTGCTCAAATAAGGTTAGAGCATACTAGGTAGTATAAGGAGAAGTTTGGGATCAAATGGGCAATTGAAAACAAGGGTCTGGAGCAGACCGACCTTGGGGACCGGACCTGCAAGGTCGGTCGAGCCTAGGTTACTCTACCGGAAAACTTTCTGGAATGGACCGACCTTGAGGACCGGACTTACAAGGTCGGTCGGGCTTGTATTTTGTGTACTGATTGAGTCTCTGGAATCGACCGAACTTGGGACCGACCTTGACAAGGTCGGTCGGGCCTAAATTTTCAAAGGGGAAAACTCTCGGGAATAGACCGACCTTGGGGGACCGGACTTGCAAGGTCGGTCGGGGTAAAATTTTCAAACGGTAATATGTTCTGGAATGGACCGACCTTGGGTAAGGTCGGTCGGTAAGGTTGGTCGAGCCAAAACATATAAAAAAAACTTTAAGAATCAAAAGATGTTAATTGGAGTTAGGGTATACCATTAAGAGGGCAATGATGATTAGAAACAAAAAGACCAAAGGGATTAAGTAAGGTAAAGACTTAATGTTTAAGGTTAAGTTTGTAAGATTAAGTAAAACTTAAGAGGTGTTAGGTGGGGATCATTAAGGGTTAAGTAAGTTAAGAGATTAGGTAATGTGTAAGTAATTAACGATCTAAGTTGGGTGAATATTTTAGGATTTGAAAGTTTGGAATCAGAGAAGAATTAAACAACCGGGACAATCGACGGTGAATGGTACAGTCTTTCTTGTGACCTGCTTGCTAACGAGGTGTCCCTCGGCTTGTGTGATATCTGTTTATTTGCTATGACTAAGACAAGATAAAGCATGCAACTGGTTATACTCGTTCTCGTTGTGAATGTGTTTTCTTTACACTAACCCTCGAGACTTGAGATTTGCTACTAACTAAGCTTAGTACTCTTTGAGTTAAGGAGAGGAATTATATATCGGTATCTGTTGGTTAATACCCGTTAAGGTTTAACTAACACATGGTTTGTAAGATTTTCACTAATTGGAACTTAAGGGGGGAGTGAGGAACCCGGGACTGACTCCGGTCATGCATGCCAAGGAAAGGGGGTCGGTATCTGAATCAGATCCGTCCTCCACTTAAGGACTTGTCTTCGGACTTGTTGCCTAGGGTCGGTTGCCGGCTCAGCTACACTGGACTTCCCGTCTACGGTAGGAGGCATTAAGATGGTGCAGTAGGATCACCTAAATCCTAAGACTAAGATAAGTTGTTTATTCAACCAATGGAGTTAATAGCTCATTGGCTAGGGTTGCTTTTGACCCGACACAAATAAACATTGAGGTAAAATACATCCATTCTAATTAAAGAACGGTTAATATACTGCGATTAAGATAAGGATAAGACTGAGGTAAGTTAAGGTGAACTGAGGATAAGTGGAATCAGATCTGGAAGAGGTTATTACTAACCCACTTGTTAAGGGAACACTTGAGTCGTTCATTTGTGTGTGAACTATGTATGTTCATTTGTGGATTGTTGTTTTATTGCACTTCATATTATGATTGTGATTCTAATCAACTTCCATGCTATCGACAATTAGTCGTCGTAGCCCAGTTAGCTTGGGGGCCACGAGAGGGTCGTACCAGCATTCGTGCTGACCCCCTTTAGGGGCTGTTTTTACTTTTTCAGGTAAGCGGCCCATGAAGAGTCACCACGAGAGTAGGAGTGGGTAGACTTAGGAGGGACTTTTATTTTGAATACGGGTTGCGCTTGTGCTCCTGTCTGTTGATATTAAACTGATAGTAGTTATGTTGTTAACAGAGATACTAAGAACTCGGTTGGCGGATATTTTGCATATTCGGTATGTTCCTGTTGGATAAGCGTTTGTAAGTAAGTAAGTTCGGTATATTCTGTTGATCAGACCGTGGCAAGGTCTCGGTGTTAGTTTATTCCACTCCGATGTTTATGATTAAGCTGTTAAGTTTGTGATAACCACGATTGGCTTAGGACGGGGTGTTACAAAAAGTGGTATCAGAGCGTATTTACGCTCTGATCAAGAAATACCGGACATAGGTAACCACCAAGTTAGGATATAAGTTCAAATATAAGCAATGGACTAAGGGTGTGAGTAGTTAGAGTGAGTAGAGTCAGATGACCACTATTAAGTGTGGATCGTCTTTACCGTCTACGGATGATACAAATCCTTGAACCGAAACCGTTATGGATTTGAACCTAATGTGAGTTGTGCTTATTCAGATGTCAGGAAGGAGAGGAGGCCGAGGCCGTGGCCGGGGCGATGAAGCCACTGAGATACTGGGAGGGCAGACGATTGTAGGGATCGTGGCTGCCGCATTGGGGCACATGGGCTACCAGCTTGGTGCACCCCCACCTCCACCGCCACAGCCCCGGGAACCAAACTGGGTGAAGAATCTAGCAGATCTTCGACCCGCTCATTATAAGGGGGAGACTGATCCCGCCAAGCTTGAGGCTTACATCTCTGAGCTGGAGACCGCCTTCGAGACCCTTGACGTCCCTGCTGGGATCAAGGTACGTCTGGCTGCGTTCTACCTGAAAGGGGCAGCAGGCGATTGGTGGAAGCTGGAGAGGGCCGAGCATGTGGCCAATCCAGAGTTCGGCTGGGAGCAGTACACCGCATTGCTATGAGCTAAGTACTACCCCACCCATGTCCAGACGAAGAAGCGCCTACAGTTGGATGCGCTTAAGCAGACCGACAAGATGACGGTGGACGAGTATTACTCAGAGTTCACCGCCTTGCTCCGTATTCTACCAGGTCTTGGATATTCAGACCAGATACTGGTGGACCGCTTATATGGCGGGCTTAGCCATCGACTCCGCTACGGCATGGGCCGACGAGTTATACTACCTTGCAGGTAATAAGAATGGTTGAGATACAAGTAAGTGGATAAGATTTAGATTTTGAGAAATAAGATAAACTAATACCTGGAAAGCAGGAGTGCTATCATGCCACTGCTAAGGTTGAGATAACTGTCCAGCTAAGGGACGAGGACAATGCCAAGAGAAAGAATGCCGGGAAGAGTACCGAGCACCAAGGGCAAGGTGGGTACAAGAAACAGAAGTACCAGCCTCAAGCCCGAAAGAATCAGAATCAAAAAGGAAAGAAAGGAACGGAGAAGGCTACTGAAGAGCCACTGAAGTTGACTTATGCTTATGCTGCTAAGCCCTACGCTCAAGGCTGCAGAAGGGTAAGGGAAAGTTAATATTAAGTGAGTTAAGAGACAAATAGCAACCGTTAAGGATATGAGTACTAATATTGTAAATCATCAGGATCTGAGACTGATAAGGGAGCCGGTGGTGGCTACCAGCGACGCTACATCTGCCAGTGGTGTCACAAGGACCACCCCGGGCTCGATTGCAAGGGGAACAAGGTTGAGTGCAACTATTGTGGGGTATACGGGCACCGAGCATACGAGTGCTTCCAGAACCCTGCTAGTAGAGCCTTTAGGCCCGAGATGAGGGGCAAGGGCAAGATCGATCAGGGAGCTGGATCTGATGGTCAGAGAAGGGTGCAGCAAGTTGCAGATAAGAACCCACGAGTAGTCCAGAAGTTGGGACCCACACTACACATGGTGGACCGGGACGATGAGCCTGAACCCTCATCGAGGCCAGGTACCGCTATAAACCCTTAAGCGATAAAATTGCCTGCTTACCGCATTATCATGCATGTTTGGTAAATGAGTTAGATGAAATAAGATAAGATTAGACCTTAAGTAAGATATGACCTATTACCACCTTAGGAAGCTTCAACGTCTGCTACCCAATACCGTCAACACTTAACCTGGAACACACCGACATCCAAACCCGAGACTTTCCACCCGAACGATGTCAGGTTATCCGCCCAGGTATGATTTTATTAAGGGGATACCTGACACCAGAAGCACAAATAGTCATCATTAGGAGATGCAGTCAACTAGGAGCGGGACCGGGAGGTTTCTATACACCGGAGTACCTAGGGGGAGCAAGGATGAAATTAAAGATGATGAGCTTAGGCAAGGATTGGAATCCGTATGCCAAGACCTACCAGACCGCAAGAATACAAGATGGAGTCTCACCACCGGGAATACCCGAAGAGTTCCATCCGATTATTACACAAGTCATGGAGATCGCTCAGCAGTTGGAAGCTGACCCGATTCCAGACATACAAGCGGACATCTGCATTGTGAACTTCTACGAGAAAGATGGGCGACTCGGACTACATCAGGATAAGGACGAGACAGCGGAGTCTCTCGAAAGAGGGATACCCGTAGTGTCTTGGTCCATTGGAGATGACGTTGAATTTTTGTACGGCGAGCAGAAGCGTGCGGACCGTGCTAAAAAGTTAATACTTAAATCAGGGGACGTATTAGTTGTGGGAGGAGAATCGAGGATGTTATACCATGGGATTAAGAGAATCAAGCTGAATACAGCACCGTCAGCAGTAATCAATGCGACGCATATGAGACCAGGGCGGTTAAACCTAACCTTTAGACAATATTAGCCATGTAATGTTTTAGTATGAGATAAGGAATGTGATGTAAGAAAGAAGCACATGATGTAAACAGGATGGTTATTAATAAAATAACAGTGTTGTTCATATAATATGTTACGACTCTTGTTATACCATCATTACTCATGAAAGCTTGTGAATACAATTAGGTTATGGACTCGGTACGGAAGGTGCACTAAGTATACTTACTGAGGCACAGGCCGACGCGAGCGGTACTATCCTCACCGGCACCTTTCCGATTAATGGGATTGAGGCATCAGTTCTCTTCGACTCAGGGGCCTCGCATACCTTTATCTCGACTTCACGGTTACGCTTCCGTCTAAGGAGAAGGTTCGTTGCACTCGCTACTACCGAGGAGCCATTGTCAGAATTAAGGGGGAAGACTTTCCAGTCAGTTGTATTGAGTTCAGGGAGTTGGGATTTGATGTTATCTTCGGGATGAACTGGTTGGAGCGGCACAAGGGTCGTATCCTCTGCGCCGAGCATAGACTACTGCTCAAGAGTCCATCTGGGGTAACAAAATCATACCGTCAGAGGCCCAGAAAGCCTTCGACTAAGATCATCACCGCTATGGCAATGTATAAGGAGTTGAGGAGGAAGGAAGAAGTATATCTCTGCTATGTCCAGGACATAGAGAGGGACCCCGAGTTCGACCCCGACTTACCGGTAGTGTCGGAGTTCCCCGATCTCTTTCCACGGGAACTACCCGGCATGCCACCCACTCAGGAGCTAGAGTTCACCATCGAGCTGCTACCAGGAACCGGACCGATAGCCAAAGCACCATATCGCATGGCTCTGGTAGAAATGAAAGAGTTGAAAGATTAGTTGAAAGACTTGTTAGACAAGCGATTTATTAGACCGAGTGTATCACCATGGGGAGCGCCAGTTCTCTTCGTGAAGAAGAAGGATGGTAGTCTCCGCCTTTGCATCAACTACAGAGAGTTGAATGCAGTGACTGTGAAGAATAAATACCCACTACCCCGCATTGACGATCTGTTCGATCAGTTGAAGGGGGCATTTGTATTCTCCAAGATTGATCTCAGATCGGGGTATCATCAGATAGCCATTAAGGAGGGGGATATTGAGAAGACTGCATTCTGGACACGATACGGCCACTATGAGTTTACAGTGATGCCGTTCGGTTTGTCGAACGCACTGAAATCGTATAAACCCCAGGATCCTCACATCGTCCTCTCACGTAACTTGATGACTGGGATTCTAATCTACTGCCGAGTTTTACCGAGTTACCTTGTTACCGAAAGGGGGAGTGCAAGAGCAAGTGTGGGGAGAGGGAGACTCGTAACAACACAATGCAACAGTAAAAATTCTCAAGTATTGTTCGCGTGCCTTTTATTGAGGGGTGAACCCCTATTTATAGTGTTTCCCATCTACCTTCTGGCCTATCACGTTGTGTCAGCCTGGCACAAAAATATCTTGGCAGACTTACAAAATATCTGATAAATATCTTATCCTAATCTCCCTACCGACCGGTCATAGACGACCGGTCGCTATTCATGCTTTACTAGGCGACCGGTCACAGACGTCCGGTCGCTTCTCATACCGCCCTTTATATCTCAGGTGACCGGTCGTAACCGACCGGCCGTAGCGATACTTTTGGAGGGCGATCGGTCGCTCTCTACGCTGTGTTCTGGGATTCTTGGCGACCGGTCGAATACGCCCGGTCACCGCTTGAGGCCTGCTTGGGCTTGGTCAGGGACGCCCGGTCGTTGTCTTAGCCTTAGCCTTATTAGGCTGTTGCTCTTTCTTTAGGGCCTTGGACACATTTTCCCCTCTTCATCAGTCCCACAAGTTCTACTTTTGGCGCTTTGCGAGGAAAGTAGAACTTAGAACTTGACTTTGTGGCCCGGTCTTGAGGGATGAAAATTTTTTTTCTTTCGCGCGGCCTTGCCTTCTTGTTTCCTATCTCCCAATCCCACAAGTTCCACCATTTTTCCTTGGACAAAAGGGGTGGGACTTCTTTGGTCCGTGCGATGCGTGTGCCACGCCCGTGCCACACACGCGTCTGTGCTCGTACGAAGTGACCGTTGCAGAATTCCTATCGTTTCGCGCACGCCAGCCGTCACTGCAGAATATGCAGAGTCCCTGCAATTTTCCTGCAAAAAGCGTTTTTTTGTTTGCTTTTACATTTTAAATATTTCCGAAATTATTTTACCGCCTTTAAAAGGTTTTCAGGGGGGCGACGCTTTCTCTTTCCTCCGATTTTTTACTCTTCTCAGGTTTTCAACTCTCTTTCTTCTTTCGCCTTGCTTTTTCCGCTTTCTCTCTCTCTCTTCGCTTTGCCCCTTCCCTGCCTTACTTTGCTGCTTCAATGGCGTCGTCTAGCTCCAAATCGTCTCGCATTCCTGCTAAAAGCGCCATCGTGGGCTTCAAATCTGATGGGAAATTCCGCCCGACACTCTTGAAGCCTAAGTCCGCTTACTCCAGCAATCGGGAACCGTTGCCCAGCATTCTGGATGTGAAGGCTCTCGATTTGCTTCTCGCGAAGGTGGATGTTCCCACAGGAACTCAGATTTTCCTTCCCTCCGAAGATTCGCACCCCCTGGACGACTTCGGCCGTGGGTACGCCGTGTACTCCGATTTCTTTTTGCGTGGGATGACGGTTCCTCCCCACCCGTTCGTAATGGGGTTTCTAATCCGCCGCTGCTGCACGCTTGCTCAGCTTCACCCGAAAGCGGTGTGTCACCTCCACGCTTATATTGCTCTTTGCGCCGAGAAGGGGGTCGCGCTTTCTGCTACGGAGTTCGTTCAGTTCTTCACCAGCAGAGTCGACTCCAACAATCTGACCATATCCGGTCGGTCCGGATATTCACTTTTTGAGTACAAGAAGCTCGCTCAACGCTGGAGCGCACGGTGGTTTGTCATCGTCCCACCCGCCGGGAGGTATCTCGGGGTCGCCTATTGCCCCTCGGTTATCAAGGGCTCCTTGCATAGTCCTACGGTTCCGAAGTCGGAGCTGACCATGTCCCGGGCCCTGAAGGCGGTGGCCGACCTTCATCCGAGTGTGGAGGACTTTTTCACCGGTCCGCGCCTGGCCTCGCTTGCACACTCTGAGGGTAAGAGTTTTCCTTTCCCCTTCCTGCTTTCTTTATCGTCTTTGCCTTGTCCCGGACTTACCTATCTCTTTTTCGTCGCAGATTTTCCTCAGCTCGGGGCGAAGGTTGGCCCCTTTCACAGCTGGCAACTGGTGTCCTTCAAGACCGGGGAAGGAAAGGTGGACTACTACGCCACCCTGGAAGCTGTGGAGGAGTCGGCTCTTCGTGAGGAAGAGGCGGTTGTTGTTGGTCGGAAGCGGTCCGGGGGCGAAGCTGTTCACCTGGCAAAGAAGCCGAGACCGGCAAAGGATGGGGAAGGGGGTTCCCCTCGGACTCCGGAGGCCCGGTCGTCTGATACTTCAAACCAACCAGGTACTTGGTACACTAGTCCAGGTTCCGGCCGTCGGGTATTTCTTCCTCTTACGCCCGGGTCAGACCTCAATCTTAGTCCGTGGGACGAGAGAGGGCGTGCATGTGCGGTCTTATCCTTCGTGTTCCACCTGTTCTGGTCTTTTTTTTTATTTACTTTCTCGTTGCCTTGGCTGCTACCTGCCGCTAACGTCTGGCTCTTTTTTGTGCTTACCTGCTTTTGTGTGTTCCTCTGCTTTGCAGCTCCCGAGGCTGAGAAGGCCAAGGCTAAGGAGGGAGCCGGGCAGCCCGGCGCGGGTGAGATGCCGGGCCCGCCGTCCGTTATCCAGCATCGCCAGAAGTCCCTTGCTTCGAAGGGTAAGGTGAAACACATGGCCAAAGGACGAAGGCCTCCGACATAGTGCACCTCGATGAGTCAGGTGCTTCAGATGCGGCTCCACGACGGGAGTCTTTGGAGAAGGCTGCTCCCTCTGGGCCCGGGACTTCTCTCCCGGGGGGAGGCGTTTGCGGGGTGAGCGCTACGCCGGGTGCAGCCAAGGAGGTGCCCCCGGCCCTGAGGCGATGAAGGATGCTGATACCGCCACACCGTCTTCACCTCCTTCGCCCACCAGTGGTTCTTTCTGTGGGCCTTCTGGAAAGGAGGGGTGGTTTTACCACCGCGGCCAGCCTCTCCCTATTGCCTGTGACGGAGTCGTCTTCCTACTCTGACCTGTGGAAGGAAGCAATTCGCCGGTCTGACTCCCCCGACGGCCTCTTTGCCCCGCTGAAGACTATTACTGCGGCTAAGGAGCGGTTGAGGATTGGAGGGGGCGGAGCAGGCTATCATGCGCCACTCCTTCCCCCTTGATGACTCGCTTAATTACTTGTGGCAGGGCATCTACCGGGTGCGTGATTTGTCTTAACGTCGGTTTTGTACGTCTTCTTTTTTTTATTTTCTTACTCCCACTGTTTCATTTTGTACAGACGGTAGCTTTTGCCCAAAGTGTGGACGTGCACACCCGGGCCCTCCGCTCGAAGCTCTACCTCGAGGAATGCCGGGCCCGCAATGCCCAAGAGGAGTTGAGGATAGAGCGGTCCTCCAACAGCATCTTCGTTGACACTGTTGAAGAGGAGATCTCCGGCGGGTGCATGAGCAGACCGCGACTAAAGAAGGAGCTGGGCGATGCTCGCCGGGCGTGCACTAAGCAGAGCGACGAGTATGAGGAGCAGTTGAAGAGGCTGCGTGAGGAGAATTTCTCCCTCAAGGGTCAGGTCCGGGCGTTGGAGACGGAAGCTGCGTCTTTTAAAAAGGTACGAAGTGAGTTTGCTGACGCCCTTGCTTGCCTTTTCTGACTTGGAGTCCTTGGTGGGGCAGGCCCGAGCTTCCCACGATCAAGAGGTTGAGGGTCTTTGCGCCGAGAAGGCTGCTTTGGCGCGGGAGAAGGCGTTGCTTGCTGAGGCGAATGCTCTCCTGAAAGAGGAGTTGTCGTCTTCAGAGGCAAAGACGGCGGAGGTGGCCCGGGCGGGCGAGGTCCTGACTTCCGAGAAGGAGAAACTATCCGCCGAGCTTCTCAAGCTATCTGGGGAGCTTGCGGCCTCCAGGGAGCAACGGCACTCCTCCGAGGAAAAAGTAAAGATGCTGGAGGAAGAGATTGCCAAGCTACGGCTAGAAAACTCCGAGCTGGTCACGAGAGGTGATTTTTTACGTTTCCAATCATCCCCTGTTGCCCTTTCGCCCCTTTTTTTGATAAAAGTTTTTCTCCTTCTTTCTTCACTTAGGCTCGAAGCCTGGGAATCCCGTTGAGGGACTGGAGAAATTGAACCTGCGGATCGACGACCTCGAGGAGGAGTTGATTGCCGCAAACGCTAACCGCGACCGGTACCGGGCTTATGGTCAGACCTTGGAGCAGCAGGTGGCCAGTCTCGAGACTTACTCTCGGAAGGTGCGAGAGGACCTGCGGCAGCAGAGCGCGAAACTTGCCCACCTGAAGGAATCCTTCACCTCTCAATGTGGGAGGATGGTGAAGTCATGCCGTCAAATTGTTTCGAAGTTTTTCACGGGCAAGGGAGAGGTTATGGATGACGGCCTCTACCGGGAGTTGTCTTTCAAAGAGGTCGCACAAAAGACCTCCTTCTATGAGGTGCTTGAGAAGTTCGGGCGCCTCCGGGGGAGACGTGCCTCGTCCCTGGTCAGGCGTCTTTTCTTCCTCCCGGGAGTACCGCGCATCAGGGTGGTGTAGGCTCCGGTCGTCGCCCGGGCGGTCTGGGTCTTCTGAGAGCGTACAAGGGGCTGCCCCCGCGAATGTCAACACTGCACAGGAGACTTAGACCAGGGAAAATTTAGATTAGTCTTAGTCTTCCTTCTTTTTTTTTTGTTTTGATGTTGTACATACTTTCAATGATTAATGGAATGACTCGCCCATTATTTTGCTAATTAATGCCATTTTTGCCTCGCGACCGGTCGCTTCCCTAGACCGGTCACTTTCGATTGCGCGTGTTACCGATTGCCTTTCTTTAATTGATTCGTTTTGCGGGCAAGACTGGTCACGCTCGAGCGACCGGTCGCCTCGTTTTATCTTAAGGACGCGACTTGGTCGTTTTTGACACTGGTCGTTTCCGCCCTTGCCCGGTCGTTTTTAGTGACCGGGCGCTTCTGTTTGCCCTTTCCCTATCCTTGCTTTTGGTAGCCAAGTGATGGTACTTGCGGTTGTTCCCCCTTTCTCTTTTTCCCGCGAGAGGGAGAAAGAGTTTGCAAGGGGGATTCAGCCGAGATACGGTGTGGCGTCCCACACCTAATGATTCACCCATTACAGGCGACCAGAGCTCCCAGAGTTTCCAGAGATGGGTTTTTCCGTTTTTTCTTGTTTGAGCGCGACAACTCATAGCAAGATTTTCCAGGGCATTGCATCCTGTAGGGCATGGCCCGGGTGTTTCTTTTCCAGGGCATTACATCCTGTAGGGCCTAGCCCGGTGTTTCTTTTCCAGGGCATTACATCCTGTAGGGCCTAGCCCGGGTTTTCTTTTCCAGGGCATTACATCCTGTTTTTTCTTTTTTTTTGCGTTCGAATTTTTCCAAAAATAATTCCTTTATTGATGTTGTCAACGCGTTACATCGATTTTCATACATAAAATTTCTTGAGGCACTCCGCATGCCAGGAATGGGGCAACTCGTATCCCTCGACATTCTTCAGGTGATATGAAGCTCGTCCGACCTTCTGATGGACAACGTAAGGACCTTCCCACTGGGGGTCGAGCTTTTTGGGCTGCTTAACCTCCCTTAGGACAAGCTCGCCAGGGACAAAGCTTCGTTCCCTGACTTTGCGGTTGAAGTACCTCTCTACTCTCCTCTTGTCTTTCACCATCCGGGCGCTGCAAGGGCTCTCTTTCTTCAAGAAGGTCTAGGCCGTCTTTTACCCCTTCATTGTTAAGCTGCTCGTCGTAAGATTCGCAACGAACTGATGGGATCATAATTTCGGCCGGAACGACTGCCTCTAGGCCGTAAGTTAACCTGAAAGGTGTTTCTCCAGTCGGTCCCTTTTCCGTCGTTCGGTAGGACCACAAGATTTGGTGTAATAGTTCGGCCCATCCTCCTTTCTTACCCCCTAGCTTTCTCTTCAAAGCTTTTATGATCTGCCCGTTTGCGTTCTCGACCTGCCGTTGGCCTGGGGGTGTGCCACCGACGCGAATCTTACCTCGATTTTCCATTGTTCACAAAACTCCCGGAAACTGTCGCAATTGAACTGCGTCCCATTGTCGGTTATTATGATCCTTGGCAACCCGAATCTACACACAATGTGCTTCCATACAATTCTTGCGACCTCTTGGCTGTGATGGACACAGTTGGCATCGCCTCCACCCATTTTGTGAAGTAATCGATGGCCACATACACGAACCTGAATCTCCCGGGAGATGCTTCCGGGAAAGGGCCATGATGTCCAACCCCCACATTGCGAACGGGATCGGGGATAGTATGGCCTGTTGGACGGCCGGGGGGTTATGTATCTTGCTGCCATGCTCCTGGCACCTGGCGCATTTCCGAATGTATTCCTTGCAGTGGCTTTGCATCCTCGGCCAGTAGTAGCCGAGCCTCATGATTTTGTGGGTCGTGGCTCTTTCCCCCTGGTGGTTTCCGCAAACCCCTTCATGTACCTCCTTTATGAGCTCACCTCCCTCCTCGTCCGTGACGCATCTCAGGGCGGGCCTGGCGAACGACCTTTTGTAGAGGCGTCCTTCCTCGAAAAAGAATGATGCCGCTCGTCGTTTCAGGGTCCGGGCCTCTTTATCCTCCGGGGGCAATTTCCCTTCAAGGATGTATCTCTATCGGGGTCATCCAAGATTCTTCTGGCACGAGGGGTTCAGTCGCCAGGACCTGTGCCTCGTCTACGCTTGGGTTGGTCTTCGTCTCCAACCATACCTTACTTGGTATTCTTTCGGCCACGCTTGCTAACTTTGCCAGCGCGTCTGCTTCGGTATTTTTTGTCCGAGGGAGGTGTTTCAGCTCACATCTTGAGAAGCTTGCCTTTAGCTCTTGAACCCTTAGCAAGTACCTCCAGAGTTTTTCTTCCTTTACCTCATATATGTTGTCGTGCTGGCGGGTGACCAGCAGGAGTCTGAGTATATCTCAAGGTCTGTTGCACCTAGGGCGATGGCGACCTCTAGGCCTTGAATGAGAGCTTCGTACTCGGCCTCGTTGTTGGTTACTTCGAACTCCAGTCGGAAGGCGTAGTTGATGTCCCGTCCGTCGGGAGTCTGGACTACAATCCCCGCTCCCGCCCCTGTTTTGCACCGAGCGCCGTCTACCTGGATGATGAAGGGGGTGGGTGGCTTTCCCTCTTCTTGGTCGAAGCTGGTCTCCGTTATGAAGTCCGCTAGGGCTTGAGCCTTATTGCCGTTCGTGGTAGAAAGTGGATTTCATATTGGGCGCAGCTTCCGGGATGCTACTACCAGAGCAAGGAAAACCTTTTCAATGTTGGTGTAGCGTCTCTCTACGGGGGTCAGGATCTTCCCTGTGTAGTAGACGGGAATCTCCTTCTTTTCGTCCTCCATGACTAGGACCGCCGCTACCGCCCATGCTGATGCGGACAGATAGAGGTAGAGGTCCTGGCCTGGGACTCCCAGCTTGGGTAACTCTCGGAGCATTTCTTTGATTTTTTTGAAGGCTTCTTTGCATTCCTGGCCCCACTGGAACTTGCTGTTCTTCCTTAGTGTGTTGAAGAACGGGATTGCCTTTTCCTGTAACTTTGAGCAGAACCTACTCAGGGCCGTGAGCCTTCCGTCTAGGGCTTGGACATCTTTGATGCTTCGGGGAGGGCTGAGGTCGAGAACCGCCTGGGTCTTTTCCGGATCCACCTCTATTCCTCGTTGCCCGACGATGAAGCCAAGGAATTTCCCTTTGGTGACCCCAAATACGCATTTTTCCGGGTTTAGCTTGATTTGGAATTTGTCGAGCGTGGTGAACGTCTCTTCCAAGTCTTTCATGTGCTGCTCTTTGGACGGACTTCTCACGACTATGTCATCTACGTAAGCTTCCACATTTCTCAGAGTTGCTCCCGGAATACCTTGTCTATCATTCGTTGGAAAGTTGCGCCGACATTTTTTAATCCGAACGGCATCACTTTGTAGCAGAAGATTCCTGCTGAGGTGACGAAAGAAGTTTTCTCAAAGTCCTTCTCGTTCATGCTTATCTGGTTATACCCGGAGAATGCATCCAGGAAGCTCAAGACGGAGCTCTGGGCCGATGAGACAACCAGTCTGTCTATCGATGGCAACGGGTAAAAGTCTTTGGGGCATGCTTTATTTTAGGTCGGTGAAATCCACGCACATTCTCCATTTCCCATTAGACTTCTTTACCATGACCACGTTTGCCAGCCACTTGGGGTAAGACACTTCTCTGATAAAACCCGCTTGCAGGAGCTTCCGGACTTCTTCTCGAGCAGCCTGGTCCCTTTCTGCCCCGACCACCCTTCTTCTTTGGCTGATTGACGGGTGCGCTGGGTCTACGTTGAGGTTATGCTGGATAACGTCTGGGCTTATCCCGGGCATCTCCTCTGTGCTCCAGGCGAATGTGGCCCTTCTTTTTTCCAGGAACCTTGTTAATGGATTGTTCTTCGCTGTCAAAGGCATTCCCAATTTTAAAAAAATTGCTGGGGTCAGTTCGTAGAGGTACCTCTTTTGGAGGATCGGCGGGGGCCTCGTACCGCCCTGTTGTTTCGTCGGGGAGGGGGAGCTTTCCCTTGAATTCTTTTTCGGACCCTGTGGTTTTGACGGTCTCATTTTCTGGCAGACCTTCCATGATCCGTACTTCACACACCCGCGCGACTTTCTGGCTTCCCCTCACCGTAACGAGCTTCCCTGACCGGGTCAGGTACTTCATTTTTCAGATGGTGGGTGCTACAAATGGCTCTGAAGGCGTTTATACCTGGTCGCCCGAGGTACATGTTGTACCCGGAGAGCCCGGGAAGGACGAAGGCCGTCAGTTCTTCCGTGCGCCTCTCGTCCCCTGCCCTAGGTGATGGTGAAGTCGATGCTTCCTGTAGATTTAGCCGAGATTCCCCTACAAAACCTCCCAGTACGGCTGAGTAGGGCTTGATCTTATCTTCCGGTATCTCGAGTTTCCTTACTGCCTCAACAGAAATGACATTTGCCCCTGCCCCACTGTCGACCAGGATTCCTCCCATCATGCGGTCATTCACCTGAGCCCTTATGACCAGTGGATCGTTGTGCGGGTACAGGACTCCGTCTTCATCGTCCTCGGTGAAGTAGATTGGGGGGAGCTTCTGATGTTTCGTGTCCTTCTTGTCCGGGAGTTCTCGGAACCTCGTGGACGTGTCTTTTCCTTTCATTGGGGGTCAAGGGCCCTACTTCTGAGAATAGTCCTGTGAGCATTCTCAAGGAGGATTTCATTAGTTTTTTTTTGTCTGTATTTTTATATTCGTGAACTTCAAGATACGTGAAACTTTATCGAGATGCAATTACTTATATATAAGAAAGCTTTAATAAAATAGTAACGAATTACAGTCCCCTGCCGGGTACAGAGGTGATTCTTTCCTTTTAAGAGGGGGGGGGGGGCTTCGCCCCCAATTCTAGATAATTACCCTAGGCAATTTACAGACCTGTGATTACCCCGAAGGACTTGCTATGATCAAATTCGGGGTGGACCTCTCCTTCTGGTTTTGGCCGAGAGGACTGGCTACCATGGTGCTGTCTTTGCTGGCCTCCCCTTTCTTTCTTCTTGTTCTCCTCAATTATCCTTAGCTCCTTGGCGAGGTTCACGCAGTTTACGGTTCTGTGGCTGCGGTGCCCATGGTACTCACAGAAGGCCACCGGCACCTCTCCCGGGAAGGGTTTTCTTGGTGGGGGTAGAAGCCCCTCTCTTACGGCAGCGTCATATTTCCCTGGGTCTATGGATACCGTTGGGAAGGTTCTGGAGCTCGAGGCCTGCTGTCCCTGGGGAGCCGGGGTCTTGTAATAAGGCTTGTACCGGCTCCCCCCCTGGTGTGATCCTCCGGCCGCAACCGCCCCTCCTGTCTGGCCTGCCTTCTTCTCACCCGCGGCGGGGGCTCTAAAGCTGTTGAGGAGCTCCTTGGCCTTATTCTCCGCAACTTCCGATTTGAGGAAGTCGTGGATCATCTCGGCTAACTCACCATGACTTTGGCGCCTTGGTGGCTATCTTTCCAGCGAGGCGGGGGTGGGCCAAGCCATTACCGAAGGCTTTGATCAGAATTTTTTCGTCGATATCGTCGATTTCAGCCACCTGCTTGTGGAACCGCTCACTGTATTCTTTTACAGTCTCTCCCTTGGCCTGTTTCACATCCATGAGCTCTATCGTTTCTCTTTTCACACTTCTTACTGGCCGTAAAGTATTGTTGGAACTCCTCGGTTAGTTGTTTGAAGCTGGAGATCGACTGGGGTGGCCTGGACGAGATCTAGCTCAAGGCTCTCTTGGAGAGTGTTCCAGGGAACAGGTTGCACAGGGCGAGGGAGCAAATCCCCTGGGTGTTCATGGCGAACATGAACTTCTTAATGTGCTGAGCAGGATCCCTAGTACCGTCGTACTTCTCCACCGCCGTGGCGACGAAGTGGGGCGGGAGTTTAGCTCTGTGGATCTTCTCAGAGAAGGGGTATAGGCTCATGTCAATGGCATCATCTTCTTCCTCTTCGATAGTGATTAAGGCCTCTCCTCGGGTGCCTCTTTTCCCGTCATTGCTTCCGGCCGCATCCCGACCCTTCAGGAGATCTATCGCCTCTGACATCTCCTCCCATTTTCGCTGGAATTCCTCATCTCTCTGCATCAATTCCTGTTGCAGGAGCTCGTTTCCTTCCACGATTTTTTCGTCGATTGATCTAGTGAGGCTCGCCAGCATGTTCTCCAGGTCTTTTTTGGAAATGGAGTCGTGGGTTGCCTCGGGTCCAGTGCTTCCGCCGTTGTTTGCAGATTTTTCCTTGTTCTGGGTGCCATCTTCGTACCTAACCTGCAAAACACAATTTTGTTCTTAGATGTGTCGACTTCGCATGTTTTCCAAAGTTATTACTCTTGTTGGTGGACTCGTGGTTCTAGATTGAGCTGTTCGTTTCCCACAGACGGCGCCAAATGAAATCGTATAAACCCCAGGATCCTCACATCGTCCTCTCACGTAACTTGATGACTGGGATTCTAATCTACTGCCGAGTTTTACCGAGTTACCTTGTTACCGAAAGGGGGAGCGCAAGAGCAAGTGTGGGGAGAGAGAGACTCGTACAACACAATGCAACAGTAAAAATTCTCAAGTATTGTTCGCGTGTTTTATTGAGGGGTGAACCCCTATTTATAGTGTTTCCCATCTGCCTTCTGGCCTATCACGTTGTGCCAGCCTGGCACAAAAATATCTTGGCAGACTTACAAAATATCTGATAAATATCTTATCCTAATCTCCCTACCGACCGGTCACAGACGACCGGTCGCTATTCATGCTTTACTAGGCGACCGGTCACAGACGTCCGGTCGCTTCTCATACCGCCCTTTATATCTCAGGTGACCGGTCGTAACCGACCGGCCGTAGCGATACTTTTGGAGGGCGATCGGTCGCTCTCTACCCTGTGTTCTGGGATTCTTGGCGACGGTCGAATACGCCCGGTCACCGCTTGAGGCCCTGTGGGCTTGGTCAGGACGCCGGTCGTTGTCTTAGCCTTATTAGGCTGTTGCTCTTTCTTTAGGGCCTCTGGACACATTTTCCCCTCTTCACGCACCGACGAAATTTATGGATCTGATGAACCGCTTGTTCCGGGAGCAGCTGGACAAGTCGGTTGTGGTATTCATTGACGACATTTTAATATATTCAAAATCGAAGGCTGAACATGAGGAACATTTGAGGAGGGTGTTAGGAATACTGAGGGAGAACCAGCTATATGCTAAGTTCTCCAAATGTGAGTTTTGGCTCGACCAGGTCTCTTTCCTAGGTCATGTCATTTTGGATGCTGGGATCGCGGCTGGATCCAGCAAAGATTGATGTCATGCGTACCTGGCCGAGACCGAAGACAGTTACCGACATACGGAGCTTTCTGGGTTTGGCGGGTTACTACCGGAGGTTTGTTAAGGATTTCAGCAAGGTCGCAAAGCCGATGACCAGTCTGATGAAGAAAGATGCACCGTTCGTTTGGACGGATGATTGTGAGTTATCGTTTCAGAGTTTGAAGGACTCATTGACCACTGCACCGGTTCTGACCATTCCAGACGGTACGGAGGGCTTTGAGGTTTACTGTGATGCATCCGGCAGAGGGCTGGGCTGCGTGCTCATGCAACATGGGAAGGTGGTGGCATATGCCTCACGCCAGTTGAAGAAACATGAGGAAAACTACCCCACACATGATCTAGAACTGGGAGCTATAGTCTTCGCTTTGAAGATATGGCGCCACTACTTATACGGGGTTAGTGTGACGATCTACACCGATCACAAGAGCTTGAGATACATATTCACTCAGAAGGAGTTGAATCTTCGACAGAGGAGATGGTTAGAATTCTGGAAGGACTATGACATTGACCTCCAATACAAAGAAGGGAAGGCCAATGTTGTAGCGGACGCCCTGAGTCGTCGAGCACACTCACTCCATTCGCTAGTTTCTTTCTCCAGCTTGGTTGATGAGGTGTGAGAGGCTCAGAAGGCAGATGAGTACATGAGAGAGGTCAGGCAGAAGCTGACAGAGGGTACCTTTGAGAGTCAGAAATGCGACTTCAGACTTCATGATGATGATCTGATCAGACTTAAGGGCCGGTTATGCATACCACGGGGCAACACGGATCTGAAAGACCGTATACTTAGAGAATCTCACTGTTCTTCAGTTTCCATCCATCCGGGAGCCTCTAAGATGTATAAAGACATGAAGAGATACTTTTGGTGGTTGGCGATGAAGACAGATGTTACCGAGTTCGTCTTGAGGTGTCTCACATGCCAGAAGGTGAAATTTGAGCACCAACGACCGGGCAGAATGGTACAGTCGATGCCAGTTCCAGAGTGGAAGTTTCATGATATCTCCATGGACTTTGTAGTCGGACTCCCACCTGCTAGGGGAGGTCTGAACATGATATGGGTGGTGGTGGATCGCCTTACCAAAGTAGCCCGATTCATACCGATGAAGGATACTTGGGAGGTGACGAAATTAGCTGACTTATTTGAGAAGGAAATTATGAGACATCACGGGATACCGAAGACCATAGTGTCAGATAGAGATACCAGATTCCTTTCGAGGTACTAGAGAGCTACCAGAGAAGCGTTGGGCACAGAACTGAAGTTGAGTACCGCGTTCCACCCTCAGACTGAGCGTACTATTCAGACACTTGAGGGCATGCTGAGGGCATGTGCCTTAGACTTCCAGGGCAGTTGGATTGACAAGTTGCATCTGATCGAGTTCTCATACAACAATAGCTGTCACGCTTCGATCAAGATGGCGCCTTTTCAAGCGTTGTACGGTAGACCATGTCGTACACCGCTCTGCTAGGATGAGTCGAGTGAGACGGTCATTATAGGACCAGAATACTTAGAACAAGTTAAGGCTGAAGTTCAGCAAATCAGGGAGAACATGAAAGCTGCTCAAGATAGGCAGAAGTCGTATGCTAATGTTCGACGACGAGACCTAGAGTTCACAGTAGGCGACCGGGTATTTCTGCGGGTTTTACCAATGAAGGGTGTGTTCAGATTTGGGCAGAAGGGCAAATTGAGTCCGAAGTTTGTTGGTCCTTATGAGATTACGGAGCGGATGGGCCCGGTTGCTTATAGGCTGAATTTGCCTGCTGAGCTAGGTAAAGTGCATGATGTTTTTCATGTTTCACAGCTAAAGAAATACATGCACCACCCCTCCCACGTGTTAGAACCTGAGAGGTTGACGTTAGAACCAAATATGAGATCAGTGGAGACTCCTCAGAGGATCTTGGATAGTAAGACTAGGGACACTCGCCATAAGTCAGTGCGACTGGTGAAGGTTCTCTGGTCTAACCAGGATGTCGAAGAGGCCACGTGGGAATTAGAGGATAAGATGAGGTCGAAGTACCCTTCTCTGTTTACCGACTAGATTGTCTATATAGGGTACGAGGCATACCTCTTTTTAAGGGGGGTAGAGCTTCCTCGCTTTTGAGTTAGTAAACAAACATGTTTGTCGTTTGGTTTGGTAGGTGTAAGATGTGGTTTGTGTAAGTTGTTACACTTGTGGTAAGTTTAAGATATGTATAGTACTTATGTATTGTACTTATGGAAGACCTTTGAGTCTTGAGGTGTGTGAATGTGAGTGTAAGATATGGTATTAAGATTAAGGAAATTGAGTACCGTGAATGATTAAGTACATATGTGAACTTTGGGGACAAAGTTCTTTTAAGGGGGGTAGATTGAAATACCCCAAACCTAGATATGGTGTTTAATTGATAAACTAAGATATAATAAGGCTAGATAATGCCTTAGAAACATTAACAAACAATTTAAACCAAAGAAAGTCACAAGGAAACACCATAAGAGCAGTTTAAGTAAAAATGTGCTTTAAGCTTGGAGTAACTTGGGTGAGCACCCAAATATCATTCTAAGACCTTAGTAATATCCTAATGGTCATGTTAAATCAATTACCAAAGAAACCTAAGCTCAAAAACAAGTCAAAACACAAATTGTGCTTTAAGGACTCTTAAAGCACATTTTTGAAAAATTGTCTTAGAAAGGGGTTTTAAGTGGCTAAATGCCCATGATTACTCCTTAATTAACTTTTGTATTACTTAGTATCACATTAGGAAGTCTAAATCAATGGGAAATCAAAAATTTCACAAATATGTGCACTAGTTTGTGAATAGTAACCAAATAGTGCCTAGTTTAGTCTTTAGTCAATTAAGTTCAATTAATTGGTCAAACAAGACCATGACGCGCCTAATTAATAAAGGGGACCAGTTTTCAAAGGGGATGAGTCACCATATAAGTAAGTTAGCTTATTAAAAAAGCAGAGATAAAGTAAAGGTTACTATTTACTTTTAACATAAATATCTTACCTTTGCATACCTCTCTCCTCATCTCTTCATTCTCTTCTCTTTCCCACCGGTTTCACCATCTTCTTTCCTTCTCCATTCACGTAAGAAGCAACCCCATGCTGGCTCCATCTCCCTTTGACCACTACTTACTCATCTTAGCTCCAAAACCAAAACAAAATACATATTCTTCTTAGTTAGCTCAAGCTCTCTCTTTCTATCTTTCCAAAACTTCAAGAGCTTCATTTTGGTGCCAAGCCAAACTGCCATTAGAGGAAATATAATTTTGAGGAGTTCATTGGCTTCTCCATTCTCTTAAGGTAAAGAATATGTAAGAAAATCTAGGTTTCCACCATTTCTTCCCTTGTCCGAAAATTTATACTCATGGGGCTCCATTTTTATGCCTTGTTCTAGCTTGTTTTCTATTCTCCAAGGGATAGAAGAAGGTCCTTGTTGATTCATTTCCAAGCCTACCTTAAGACTTCAAGGTAAAATACTCATTTTATACCTTAAAACACATTTTTAACCTAGGGTTATTCCTTAAGGTTAATGTATTATCTAGCACTCATTAGAGTCATTGGATATTGATTAGAACATTGGCAAGGAGAGTTTGGTTGGTGACCGAGATTGTCAAGGAAAAAGGCTAAGGAAGAAAGTTTGTGAAGCTTGTAAAAGAGCAAGGTAAATGTCTTGCCTTAAGGTGTTTTAATGCATTAAGGGATGGGATTTAGACATAGGATAAGTTTAGTTTAGAATCCACATTAGGAAGAGCTATATAAGCCTAGGAGAAACAATGACTATATTTGATAACTTGTGACTAAAGAGCAAATGAGAAAGGAGATAGTTAAACAATGTCAAGGTGAACTATAAGAACATTTATATTGCAATCGGAGCCTTGTTGTGTGTATTTGCAGGTCAAAGGCAATATATATTATGGAAATTCAGTGTTTAAGATTTATGTATTTAAGGGCCTAAGAGCCAAGTCATTTAAGGGCCTAAGTGCCAAGCAATTTAAGTTTATACACTATATTGTGATGTAGTGTAGTTTGGGTGTGAATTGTGTGCTAAGATGGTGTAATGGGAATTTAAGTGTTCAGGGTTGTTTGATGGTGAAAAACTAAGTGCTTAAGTGTAGTAATATACTAGAGAAGACATGTCAAAATTTGGTGAAGAAACATGATGTTTAAGAGGTTCTTAGGAAATTTTATGACTAAGGAAGTACTAAGAAGCTTTAGGAGTTGTTTTGATGAAAAAGAATGAGCTTTAGGTGTTCTTGTGAATTAGAATGGCTTAGGCATTATCATGGAGGATTTAGGAACCAAATGAGTCTTTTGAGATACACTTATGTATTTAGGACTTATGCAAATATTGGTAAACAAGTAGGAAAAAGATCATGAGTTGGAAGAAGGAGGCATAAACTTGTGAAGGAACTTCAAGTAGTTGCGTAAAGGAATTTTAGATGGTGAAAGATGCTTGGGAGATGATGTTATAGTGGTGAGAAAACACTTTGGCATAGTGGTTATTATAGGTATGAACCACCACTTAGAAACCTAGTGAAAAACATTACAAGTGTTGGCATTATTACAAGGAAATGCATAATGGCTAAAGTGGATTTTGGTGAGTGATTTAAGGGGTTTGGTGGATGGCTAAAAGTGTGTTTGAAGTGCCAAAATAAGGTTAGAGCATACTAGGTTGTATAAGGAGAAGTTTGGGATCAAATGGGCAATTGAAAACAAGGGTCTGGAGTAGACCGACCTTGGGGACTGGACCTGCAAGGTCGGTCGAGCCCAGTTTACACTACCGGAAAAATTTCTAGAATGGACCGACCTTGGGGACCGGACTTACAAGGTCGGTCGGGCTTGTATTTTGAGTACTGATTGAGTCTCTGGAATCGACCGAACTTGGGACCGACCTTGACAAGGTCGGTCGGGCCTAAATTTTCAAAGGGGAAAACTCTCGGGAATAGACCGACCTTGGGGGACCGGACTTGCAATGTAACACCCCTCTCCATAATCACGTAATAATCTCTCACGTAGCAATAAATAAAACGTCTTACAGCGGAAGAATTAATAACAGTAACAATACTCACTCGGGTGTCACCGGCCATTACTCGCCCATGCAAGTAACGAAGCCAAACTATATCCAACTTCCAACATAAACAAACTGCTAACCGTTGTGATAACAAGATAACTCCTATACATCATACTAAATCCATAAACCATAAACGCCGACAAGTGAGCGTCTACCTAAATCCCAAATATACATAACTGTACCATAATACATTTACCAGTCTGTCCTCGTTATACAAATAAACTCCCTGTGCGGTAATCAAAATAAACTCTAATTACCCTGTTCCCGCACTTCAGCTTCGACAATAATCAACAACCTGCATAATGGTGTAGTATCAGCGATAAACGCTGAGTATGCCGGACCTGGACCCTAATGGTCACTTAGTCATTTTTAACCATCTTATTCTTAGATTGGTTTCATGCTTTTCCATTTACAGTTATAAACAATTGAAATACCCCGTAATTAAAAATAGTGATTAATTAGGCTAATGATAATTTGAAGCTTAATTAAGTATAAATAATCACAAGGGAACAAATCCCGAAGAAACGGATCTTTAAAACGGTTTAAAAACATTAATGAACCTTAACGCGTTTTTTCGAGGTAACCGGAAAACGTGTCTTTAAACGGGTCAAATAGACTCGTAACAGTTTTGGTCAACTAAATAATCATTAATAAATATTATTGAAGCTCTAGAACCAGTAAAATCAAGAAAACGAGAAATTAGTAAAAACTGTCAAAAACGGAAGTTGTGGGGTAGAAATATAAATACACAAACTTATGTGTCCAACTTTGTAAATAAAATTTTAAAACCCTTATGGGTCTGTGTGTGTGTCCGATCCCACACCCCTCTCTCACACTCTCTTAAATTCCCCTTACTCACAAAACAACAAATAATAAAGTAACCTCACACACTCACTTTTACCATTCTCTCTCCAATTCCCTCATTCTCCTCACAACACTCACGTACACACCCATCTCCCTCACTCTCTATTTCTCCTTCCTCCATGCGACATCAATGGAGATTTAGCAACCTCCACAAAATCTCTACTTCTCTCCTCTTGTAACCCCCTCAAATCTCTTCCAAAAATTACAAAAATTACACCATTGTCTTCCTCTCCTCAAGAGCAACACTTCCCTCTTTTCAAAATCCGGAAAAGAGCATTTTCATTTTCATTTTCATGGGTATACCCCATTTGGAGCTTCAAGACTACCATTAGAACCACCTCCTTCTCCTTGTCATTTTGAGGTAAAAATCTTCATGAAGCTCCATTTTTTTTCTAGCCCTTGTGGGCAAAACGAAATTTAGAACTAAGCTCTTATTACTCCTTGTGTTCTAGCCGATTTTGGCCTCATTGGTGGAGTTGGAATCTTGTATTTGAGCCACTCCAAGCTTTGTTTACACCCTTGGAAGGTAAAGTAAATTCTAAACCCTAAAACCTACTTAAAACTTAATAATAGTTAGGGTTAGTTTTTAGTGTATTGAAATGTGTATGTATATGGGTTGTAGAGTAAGAATTTGTGTTTGTTGAACCGGTGGAGAAGAGAGGAAGGAAGAAGCAAGAAGATGAGGAAACTAGAAGAAGAAAACAAGGTAATTAAGCTCATCTTTGTATAGCTTTGTGAATGAGTATGTAACAGATTTTTAGAAGTAAAAACATGTATTGTAAAAATGGTAATGTATTGGTAGTGTAATGTGTAGGAGAATATAAGTATTTTGAATCCTTAAAAGACATTTTAAAAACTGTTAAACATAGTTGGGATTGGAATGTTGAGTGCAGGAATTTTGATGTTGTTTTAGTATTGGTGTTGTATATGGGAGCTTGGATATGGTTGTTGCATATAAACAGGTGGAATAGATCATTTACATGAGTGAAACAATGTGGTGAGAATATAAGATTTCAGGGGAGGTTATGGCAAAATTTGTCTAGGATTAGAACACTTAATGAGTTAGAAACTAGGTGAATAATGAAGGTTGTAACAGATTTTGATTGAGGAAGATAGAGAGTAAGTTGAGAGAGATAGTTAATGTAGTTATAATGTATTAGAGGTGCTAGAAACGCCAATAGAAGAGGGAGATGTAGAAGAGGAGTGTAAGTGTTAAAATCTGTAGCATAATGCAACTAGAGAAGAAACTAGGTAAGTGTTGAAAAGAAACTTGGAAAATTATGTGAGTGAATTAGCATAGAATTGTGTAAGGAGTTAAGGAGTGAACTAGGGTGTATTAAGAGGTTTAATTAGTGTTAAAACATGTGGGATTAAGTGTAAGAACAATGGGGAAGTAATGGGTAAAAGAGAGGACTGAAAACAGAAATAAAAATGCAAATACTGGGCCGGACCGAACTTGCGACTGGACTTGCAAGTTCGGTCGAGCCCAGATTTACATGACGGGAAAGCTTCTGGAATCGACCGGACTTGCGACCGGACTTGCAAGTTCGGTCGGAGCAGAAAATTTTCCCGTCTGAAACCTACTGGAATCGACCGGACTTGCGACCGGACTTGCAAGTTCGGTCGAGCCAGAAAAATTAACCGATGAAACCTTCTGGAATGGACCGAACTTGCGACCGGACATGCAAGTTCGGTCGGCCAGAAAAATTCCCGTAATGCAAGCTACTGGAATGGACCGAGCTTGCGACCGGACTTGCAAGTTCGGTCGGGCCAGGAAAATTCGGTAATGTGAGCTACTGGAATGGACCGGACTTGCAAGGTCGGTCGCAAGTCCGGTCCAGTCAAAAAAAAAAGAAAAAAAAATTATTTAAATTAAATAATATATAAATATGTACATGTATGTAAGCATGCCAATATTGAGTAAGGAAGTAAAACTTAAGTAATGAAAAATAAGTAAGTAAAGTGTAAGTGTAAGAAGTATAAGGACATAGTAAGTAGGAGTTAAGTTGATGATAGTTATATTAATCATTCAATTGTATATATATAATAGGATTTGATTTGTGACACCGAAGGACGTTTGGAAACACGTACAACGGTGAACGGTATGGATTCCTCATGCCCCGTATGCTATCTTGGTTACTCTGATTTGTGTGTTGTGTGCTAATTGATCACCAAATAAGATAAATGCACGAATCGGGGTTAATATGCATACTTGTGAATATGTAGTGTTGTATGTTGTGAATACTTTCTTAAATCTTAGTTTGTATAATTCATGAAATGTATGGATGATAATTGAAACAGTGCACTAATCCTAATGCGACCAAGCTCGATCCCAATGCAACAGTACATCTATCCTAGTACGACTCGATCTAATCTTCTATCCTACCTTACCTGGTTTCAGATACAGAGTTTCGCGAAAGTAGAGAGGGAGAGAGAGAGCTTCTATTAGAATTGAATGCGAGTTTGATTGCCAAATATCACGTGTCTTATTTCATGGGGGTACACCCTTATTTATAGTTTTTTGGGCCTGGTCCCTTTGGTGCCAGCCTGTATTTTACATGTTTAAGTACAGTTCTACCCCCTCTTTAGTATCTTTGACCGACCACAAGCGGCCTGTCGAGTAACGTTTTGCTTTGCCCAAGTCCCATTTTCATCCGGCTAAGGCGGCCGGATGCTCTACAAGCCCCTAATCCCATCCGGCCAAAGCGGCCATGCTTTACGTGCCTTTAATCTCATCCGGCCAAAGCGGCCGGATGCTTTACGTGCCTGCTTTGGTCCGGCCATTTCTTCCCTTCTCATCAGTCCCACAAGTTCTATCTTTCTGAATTTCGGTGAAGAAAAATAGAACTTCTGTGTCTTGTGTTTTGGTGAAAAAATTTTGCGACTGTCTGTGGCCAGCTCTGGGCCCTCTCTTTGGTTACTCCAGCTTCGTTGTTGTCTCCTTATCTCAGTCCCACAAGTTCTTTTTCTTCATGGGAAAAGGAACTTTTTGTTGGCCACGTGCGTAGCTCGTGTCCTGGTGTTTCTCTTTTCGAATTTTCCGCCCGTTACCGATGTAGAATATGCAGGGCCTTCCTTTCGACTGGACGTCGGTAGCGTCTTTAGGAAGCGTGCAACCCTTCTCTTCCCCTGTAAAAAAAAGACACTTTTTTCGCACATATATATTTTTTATTTGAGCGGGAAAAAACTTCCCTTAAAGCCCAACTCTTGAGTTCTCTCCTTTTCCTCTTTCCTCCTCTTTCCTCTACTGGCCCGTTACTTCGACCTCTCTTCTTCTTCTTTCCTGTCGTTGTGCGCTACCCTTCCTCTCATCGCCGTCATCCCTTGATTCGCCTAACTTGACAATGGCTTCTTCTTCCACTAAACAGAGCAAACTTGCTGCTAAATTTCCGCCCGCCATCGGAGCGATTCAAGGCTCTCAGTCTCCTAACGGCTTTCGCCCTTCGTACCTGAAGCCGATAAGACCCTTCCGTTCTGGGCGTCAACCTTCTCCTTCTTCTCTCAACTACTCTTCCCTCTGTGACTGTCTCGGGGGGGTCGAAGCTCCACTTGGCACACAAATTTATTTGCCATCCTCTGATTCTCACCCCCACGACGATTTTGGTTGCGGGTACGTCGTCTATGCCGACTTCTTCCGGTCAGGTTTGACCATTCCCCCACACCCTTTCGTGCTAGGGTTCCTTCTCCGTCGCTGCTGCACCCTCGCCCATCTTCACCCTAAAGCCATTTCACACCTTCAGGCTTTTGCTTCCCTTTGTGACGACATCAAAATTCGGCCGGAGGGTACTGATTTCGTCCGATTCTTCACAGTTAGGAAGGATCCTGAGAGCCTAACCCTCATTGCGAAGAGTGGGTACTCTCTTTTTGACTATAAAAAGGCCCACGAGTGGGGGTCGCGGTGGTTCGTCGTCGTTCCCCCGTCCGGCCGAGTGTTGGGCATACCATACGCTGCTGAGGCCGGAAAAGGTCAGTTAATCAGCCCCGAGACTCCTCCGGCTGAAATTCCTATTTCGAAGGTTCTGCGGGCGGTAAACAAGAAATTGCCGACCGTCGAGGAGTTTTTTACAAAAGAACGCTTGTCTTCTCTGAAGACATATCACAGTAAGTGTTCTCTTTTTGCTTAGTATGAATTCTGTCGTTTCTTTCGGTCTCCTTATCGTTTGGATGTATTGTCGCAGACTTTTTCCAGAAGGGGGACAAGATCGGTCCCTTCTATAACTGGAACTTTGTCACCTTCAAGAATGGGGGCGAAAAAATTGACTACTACGACACGCTGGATGCGGCCACTGATGCGGCCGAGCAGCTTTTGGAGAACGCTGCTCCGGCAAAGCGTTCCAGACGAGAGGTTGGAGATGACCAAGCTGGTAATTTGAAGAAAAAGAAGCGGCTTGAATCTCCTGTTCATGCTGACGCCGGATTGTCAGGTACATGGCACGTGAGCCCCAAGTCTGGGCGCCGTGTCACCCTTCCCCTCACCCCTGGTTCAGGTTCTGACCTTGGTTCTCGCCCGGGGCGGGAGTCCGGTCATCCGACTCCTATTTGTGAGTTGTTTCCTGATTTGACGGGTTACTTTTCCTCAGATCCTGCTCAGGAAAACACCCTGGAGGCCGGAGACCTCTGTGCTGATCCTTCGGCTGGAGAAGGTTTTGTTTGCTTTGTCGTCTTCTCCTGTCTTTCAAGTTTCCTTCTTTTTTTGGTATTCTTTTTTAGCTTCATTCTTCTGGTTCTAATTGTCTTTATCATTGCGGCAGCCACTGCTCCTGCCAAGAAAAAATCAAAAAAGAAAACAGCATCGAGGCCGAAGGCCGTAGAGCCACAAACCTCTGGTGATCCCGAAGCTTCAGGATCATTCTCCATTGACGTTGCTGCGGCCGTGGATGCGGCAAGGGATAGAGCAATGGAGTATCGGCAGGTGCCGGAGGACCCTGAGCTCCGAAGTAAGCAAAGAGAGGATCATGCGGCCTCCTCTTTGCCGGAGGGTCCTGAGTCCCAGGGTGAGCAGAGAGAAGGCTACATAGCTTCCTCCTCCTCTTCCCCTCCTCCTCCTGCTCAGGAGTCCTACACCGGTCCTTCCCAAAAGGAAGGGTGGTTTTATCATCGCGGGCACCCCTTCCCTTGATATCCTGTGACGCTGCCAAGTACTCCTCTATTGGAAGGAGGCAATTAAGAGATCCGGTCATCCGGACGGAATCTTTGCTCCTCCGGCGACCTTCACTGCTACCAAGGAGAGGCTGCGGATCGGGGATGGGGGGGCGGATGCCATCATGCGACATTCCATCCCAGCAAAAGAAGCGTTCGACATGATGTGGGGGGGAATCTTTCAGGTTGACATTTACGTTACTCGTACTCTTCTTTTGTTTTGTTTTTGGGTTTCCTGAACTTATGCATTGTATTGTTTTTTTTAGGTGATGTCCATGGCCCAAAGTGCTGAGGTTCACTTTGGCAACCTCCAATCCAGGCTTCGCTATGAGGAAAGCCGAGCCAATAGAGTTGAAGAGGAGCTGAAGCTGTCCCGCTCTTCTCATGACGCTTATATTGACCAGGTCGAGTATGAGATCGACCGCAAGGCAAAGGAGAGGACTGAGGCGATTAACAAAGACCTGCAGTTGTCCCGGCGTGAGTGCGAGCGTCAACGCGATGAGTATGAGGCGCAGCTGAAAAAACTTCGGGAAGAGAACTTCTCTCTGAGGCCGGATTAAGGAGCCGATAATACATTGATAGAGGTATGGAATATCTCTCGTTTCTCCTTAAGGACAAGCTAACTTGGCTTTTTTAACCTGGTCATTATGCCGGATCAGGTACGTTCCATGCATCGGAACGAAAGTGAACAATCTTCAGAGCGAGGTAAATAAACTTCAGGCTGAGAAGGCCTTTTTCTATCAAGAGGGGAACTCTTTTAAGCAGGAGGCTGAAGCGCTTGGGCTGGAGAAGCAAGCTCTTCAACGAGAGAATGAAGCTCTCGTGAAAGAGAAAGAGAAACTTATGCAAGAACTTGACGTCTGCTGGAAGAAAAGGCCGCGCTGGAAGAGCAGTCAAGGTCTTCCTTTGATCAAGAGAAGCAGTCTCTGCTCCGGGATTATTCCTTTTGGAAGAAGAGAAGAAAACCCTTGCTGCGGATAAAGCCGCCCTGATAGAAGAGAGGGCGAGGCTGGAGGAGAAAGTTAGAGAGCTGGAGGAAGCTAAGTCTCGCTCTCAAGCCGAGAGTACCGAGCCATTAGGTCATGGTAAACTTTCAGGCCTTCAACTTTTTTTTTGGCCCTTTCTTCTTCTTATTCTTTTTGTTCCGGCTAGGCATGAGTGCTGCCAATTTATTGAAGCACGTCACCCAGTTGAGTGGACGGATAGCCCGCGCTAAGGAGGAGCTGTCATCCGCCAATTCTGAACGTGACAAGTACCGTGCCCAAGTCCTGACTCTCGAATCTCAAGTGACCAGGCTCAAGTCATTCTCTCGGCAATCTCAGGAGGAGATACAGAAGCAAGGCACCATCAACGCTCATTTAAAGGAGTCCTTTGCTTCTCAATGCCGCCGGTTAGTCGACATCTGCCAGCAGATCGTCTCGGATCATTCTCTCGAGAAAGGAGAGTTGCTGGATGATGACTTGTATAATAAGTTGGAATTCAAGGCTGTCGCCCAGAAATCCAACTTCTTCCTGGAACTTGAGAGATTCTGCCGCAGTCCCGGAGAGACATGCTTTGGTGCTGGTGAAGCCTCATTCCTTCCTGCCGGAAGCAACATCCTGCCGTCCGCCGGAGGGACGCAGCACCTTGCCAGGAGGTCCAAGTCTTCCGGGAGTGTAGTAGGTAGCGGCGATAGATTATTAACCGCCGGAGAAGAAGCTGCTGACAAAGAAACTGCAAAGGCAGTAGAATAGAGTAGAGAATAGAGGTTGTTTTTTGTTACAACATGTATTTTCTGTTTCTGCCGAATGATCATATGTTGTAATTGTCTCCACCCATAGTTTTGGGAGAAATATAAGCTATATTTTATCATCTCTTGTTATTTGTCTGCCGGAGCAACTCTTTTGAGCCGAGTTTTCTATTGTCGCGATATTTCTTTCTCCTGTCTTCTACCTCTCTTTTGAATAGTTATCTTATGCAAGTTATGCCGGCGGTTTGCAGCTTTGGATTTTTGTTCCGGCGGGCCCCCTTTTTCCCTTTTGGAGCATGGTTATCTATGGTTCTAAGCTGGGTCTTCCTGCAGCTTGTTGGTCAGTTTTGTTTTGATAATAATATATAAAAAAAAAAGGTCATGTTAGCTTGCGGCACGTTGGCCGGATGCTTTTTTCAAGGCGTGATAGCCTGCGGCTCGTTGGCCGATGCTTTTTTTCTTTCAAGGCATGATAGCCTGCGGCTCGTTGGCCGGTGCTTTTTTTTCTTTCAAGGCATGATAGCCTGCGGCTCGTTGGCCGGTGCTTTCTTTTTCTTTCAAGGCATGATAGCCTGCGGCTCGTTGGCCGGTGCTTTCTTTTTCTTTCAAGGCATGATAGCCTGCGGCTCGTTGGCCGGTGCTTTCTTTTTCTTTCAAGGCATGATAGCCTGCGGCTCGTTGGCCGTGCTTTCTTTTTCTTTCAAGGCATGATAGCCTGCGGCTCGTTGGCCGGTGCTTTCTTTTTTTCAAGGCATGATAGCCTGCGGCTCGTTGGCCGGTGCTTCTTCTTTCAAGGCATGATAGCCTGCGGCTCGTTGGCCGGTGCTTACTTTCAAGGCATGATAGCCTGCGGCTCGTTGGCCGGTGCTTACTTTCAAGGCATGATAGCCTGCGGCTCGTTGGCCGGTGCTTACTTTCAAGGCATGATAGCCTGCGGCTCGTTGGCCGGTGCTTACTTTCAAGGCATGATAGCCTGCGGCTCGTTGGCCGGTGCTTACTTTTTCTTTCATATTCCAAAAAAATACTTTTTATTGATGAGTTATAAATTTTACACATAGAATTTTTTCAAACATTCTCCATGCCAAGAATGCGGCAACTCATATCCCTCAGCATTTTTTAAGCGATATGAAGCCCGTCCTGTCTTTTGGTGTATGATGTATGGTCCTTCCCATTGGGGCTCCAGCTTCTTGGGTTGCTTAACTTCCCGGAGGACTAATTCCCCTGGGGCAAAACTTCGTTCTTTCACCCTCCTGTTGAAATACCTTTCTACCTTAGATTTATCTTTTGCCATCCTTACTGCGGCGGCTGTCCTGGTTTCCTCAAGGAGATCAAGGTGATCCTGTACTCCCTGATTGTTGGTCTCTTCGTCATATGATTCCCATCTTATAGACGGCACCACAATCTCTGCCGGAATGACGGCTTCTAAACCATACGTCAATCTGTAAGGCGTCTCTCCTGTCGGTCCTCTTTCTGTTGTTCGGTACGACCATAGGACCTGGGGTAGCAATTCTGCCCACTTTCCTTTTTTCTCATCGAGTTTCCTTTTTATCGCCTTTACTATTTGGCCATTTGCATTCTCAACCTGCCCATTCGCCTGAGGATGGGCTACTGATGCAAATCTCAAGTCGATCTTCCATTCTTCACAAAATTCTCGGAAGCCTTCGCAATTGAACTGTGTTCCATTATCAGTTATTATGGCTTTTGGTATGCCAAACCTGCATACCACATATTTCCAAATGAATTCTTGTGACTTCTTAGCTGTGATGGAGATAGTAGGCATTGCTTCAATCCACTTTGTGAAGTAGTCGATAGCAACGTACATGAATTTGAACCTTCCTGGTGAAGCCTCCGGGAATGGACCCACGATGTCCAATCCCCACATAGCGAAGGGAATTGGGCATAGAACAGATTTTGCTCACGGAGGAGTGTGTATCTTATTTCCATGTTCTTGACACTTGCGACATCTTCGTATATATTCTTTGCAGTGCTCCATCATTTTCGGCCAGAAATATCCGAGTCTTAAGATTTTGTGAGTTGTGGTCCTTTCCCTGGTGATTTCCGCAGAGCCCATCATGTATCTCTCTTACCAACTCTGCCCCTTCAGCTATGGTGACACACTTCAGAGCAGGTCTTGCAAAAGATCGTCTATACAGCTGGTTATCCTCAATAAAGAATGATGCGGCCCGCCTCTTTACTATTCTGGCCTCCTTTTCTTCCTCCGGCAGTTTTCCATGCCGTATGTAATCTATAATCGGGGTCATCCAAGATTCTTCTTGATCATTTGTCTCTACCGCCAATACCTGAGCTCTTTCTATACTTGGGGAGGTTCTAACTTCCAGCCATATCTCATTGGGTACTCTTTCGGCCATACTTGCCAATTTGGCCAAGGCATGCTTCGACATTTTCTTCTCGTGGAAGATGTTTTAGCTCGCATTTTTGGAAATTTGCCTTTAGTTCCTGGACCTTGAGCAAGTACCTCCATAGTTTGTCTTCTTTAACCTCGTAGATGTTGTCACTTTGTCTCGTCACTAGCATAGAGTCTGAATACACCTCTAACTCTGTTAAAAATAGGTTATACTTTCATAAGTGTTATCCCAGACAGATTTTTATAAGTATGGAAATAAACAGGGAAGATATCTATTCTATGAAACCTGTCGCCCCCAGGGCTGTGGCCACTTCCAAACCCTGGATAAGAGCTTCGTATTCGGCTTCATTATTAGTGACGTCAAAGTCCAGCCGGAAGGCATAATTCAAGCTTTGCCCATCCGGCGCCTGCACCACTATTCCAGCTCCTGCCCCACTTTTGCATCGAGCCCCATCAACCAAGATGACATATGGATTCTGAGTTTGTTTCCTCTCTTTTCGAAGCTTGTTTCTGTTATGAAGTCTGCTAAGGCCTGAGCTTTAATCGCCGTTCTGGGCATGAAGTGAATTTCATATTGTGTCAGCTCTACTGTCCAGCTTACCATCCGGCCGGAGGCATTCGGATTGTTCGCAATTTGCTTGAGCGGCCAATTGGTCCTGACAAAGATTCGGTGCGACTGGAAGTAGGGTCGTAGTTTTCTTGATGCCACTACCAGTGCAAACAAGACTTTTCTATATTAGTGTACCGTCCTTCTGTCGGACTCAATTTTGCCTGTATAGTAAACTGGTATTTCCCTTTTCTCTTCCATGATTAAGACAGCTGCAACCGCCCAATCTGTTGCGGACAAGTAAAGGTACAGGTCCTGTCCCGGAGCAGGTACACCTAATTTAGGCAAATCCCGGAGCATCTCCTTGATTTTCTCAAATGCTTCTATACACTCTTGTCCCCACTGGAATTTACTGTTCTTCCTTAGAATATTGAAGAACGGGATTGATTTTTCCTGAAGCTTAGAACAGAACCTACTTAATGCTGTGAGTCTTCCGTTCAAAGCTTGGACATCTTTGATATTTCTTGGTGGGGAAAGGTCGAGAATTGCCTGACTCTTTTCCGGATCAACCTCAATACCTCGTTGCCCAACAATGAAGCCAAGAAACCTCCCTTTGGTTACTCCAAACACACACTTCTCTGGATTGAGCTTAATTTGGTATTTATCCAGAGTGTCAAATGTTTCTTCCAAATCCTTCATGTGTTGTTCCTTTGACGGGCTTTTCACAACTATGTCATCAACATAAGCTTCCACATTTCGGGCAATTTGTTGACAAATACTTTGTCAATCATTCGCTGAAAAGTGGCCCCCGCATTCTTTAGGCCGAAAGGCATTACCCTGTACAGAATGTTCCAGCTGAAGTAATGAAGGAAGTTTTTTCCGAATCGTCCTCTTTCATTTTTATTTGATTATAGCCGGAGAAAGCATCCAGAAAACTTAACACAGAACTCTGGGCAGTCGAGACTACCAATCTATCTATTGATGGCAGGGGATAAAAATCCTTAGGACATGCCTTATTTAAATCTGTGAAATCCACACACATTCTCCATTTTCCATTTGCTTTTTTTACCATACAACATTAGCCAACCAACGTGGATATGCAACCTCCCTGATGAATCCGGCTTTGAGGAGTTTTTGGACCTCGGTTCGTGCGGCCAAATCTCTTTCCTCCCCTATTACCCTTTTCCTTGCCTGACCCGCCGGATGTTTAGGGTCCACCCTGAGCTCATGCCGGATAACGCTTGGGTCTATACCAGGCATCTCGTCCGTGCTCCAAGCGAATGTTGCCCTTCTTTTTTCCAGGAACCTCATTAAGTGAGTCTGCTCTCCACTGTTAAACGCAGTTCCTATTTTAAAAAATTTAGAAGGGTCAGATTTTAAATGTACCACTCTGGGGGATCTTGGGCTGTTCGACATTCTTCCTCTCCTTGATCCGGCCCTGAGGAGGAAGGTAACCTTCCCTTGAACTCCTTGTCTGATCCCACAGTTTTGACCATCTCCTCACTAGGAAGGCTGTCCATGATACGGACTTCACACATTCGGGCCATCTTTTGGCTTCCTCTTATCGTGACTACCTTCCCACTTGAGGTTAAGTACTTCATTTTTAAGTGATGAGTGCTGTGGATGGCCTTGAAAGCATTGATCCCTGGCCTCCCGAGGTACATGTTATATCCAGAAAGACCTGGCACAATAAAAGCTGTGAGCCTCTCTGTTCTCCTCTCATCTCCTTGGCCCAGGGTCATTGTGAAGTCTATACTGCCGGAAGATGTGGTAGAGACACCTCCCACAAATCCTCCTAGGACCGCCGAATAAGGCTTGATCTGGTCCTCAGGCACCTCCAGCTTCTTAACTACTTCGGCTGATGTGACATTTGCTCCGGCCCCACTATCGATTAGAATTCCCTCCATCATCCGATCGTTTACTTGTGCACGAATGACAAGTGGATCGTTGTGTGGGTATAGGACTCCATCTTCATCTTCGTCGGAGAAGAAAATTGGAGGAAAGCTTTCTTTTTTGGCAACCTTCCTTTCTGGGAGTTCCTGATGCACTTGGTGAATGTGCCTTTTCCTTTCGTTAGGAGTTAGTGGTCCTACCTCCGAAAACAGCCCTGTGAGTTTTCTTAAAGAAAGTTTTGTTAGCCTCCTTTCTCTTTTCCTTTTTAGAAAAGAGGGGGTTTTGCTGTAAACAGAATGCGGAGAAAATGTATGCTGTGAACAAAATGCGTAAAAATGAAGATTCTATTCTTTTTATTTCGTAGCAGGATTTTTGACAACTCATTCTTATATGCTTGATTTTTAAGAAAACAACCTATGACTATCCTTGCTTCCTGAGAAGTCCTTTTGCCTGAACCGAAAAGGGGAAGAACCATTACTTTCCTTACAGACCTGTTATCATACCCACCGACTTGCCAGGGTTAAGCCTGGGATGAGCTTCTTCCTCCTGCCGCCCTTGCGATATATTCTGGGCGTTGCTCTGTTGACCGCCATACTGCCCTTGCATTCCGGCCTGTTGCTTTCCCTTCTTCTTATTCTCCTCAATGACTCGGAGCTCTTTGGCCAGGGTAGCACAGTTTACAGTCCGATGACTACGATTTCCATGGAATTCGCAGAATGCAACCGGAATTTCTCCCTGCGGCGGCTTCCTTGGCGGAGGAAGGTAACCCTCTCTTACTGTAGCGGCATATTTCCCTGGGTCAATGTAGACAACAGTCTTTGCCCCCTGGTGCTGCGACCCCTGAGAGGAAGATCCGGCGGTCGACCTGCCATAATATGGCTTGTACCTTGACCCTCCTCTTCCGGCATTTCCCCCGAGTCCTTCCTTCTTCTCTGGTACCCCTGCGGCTTTGAAGCTATCGGCCAGCTCTCTAGCCTTGTTCTCGGCTATCTCAGATTTCAAAAAATCATGGATCATTTCAGCTAATTCTCCATGAGTCTTCGGCGCCTTTGTCGCAATTTTTCCAGCTAGCCGAGGCTGAGCCAGGCCATTCCCAAAGGCCTTAATCAAGATCTTTTCATCAACATCGTCGATCTCTGCGACCTTCTTATGGAAACGCTCGCTGTATTCCTTCACGGTTTCTCCTTTTCGCTGTTTAATGTCCATCAATTCTATTGTCTCCTTTTTAACTTTCTTACTAGCAGCGAAGTATTGCTGAAAATCTTCGGTCAACTGCTTGAAGCTCGTGATGGACTGCGGCGGTCTCGTGGAGATCCATCCCAATGCTCTCTTTGAAAGCGTTCCGGGGAACAGATTGCAGAGGGCGAGGGAGCTAATTCCCTGAGTGTTCATGGCAAACATGAACTTTTTGATATGCTGGGCGGGATCTCCAGTCCCGTCATATTTCTCAATTGCCGGGGCGACAAAGTGCGGCGGGAGTTTCGCCTTCCTTATCCGCTCTGAGAAGGGGTACAAGCTCATATCTATTTGATCATCTTCCTCCATCTCTTCTTTGTCAACAATTGAATTGCGCTTTTTGTCCTTACTCTCCTCCCCATTGCTACCTTTGGAGTCTCTATTTCTCAACTGCTCAATTGCCTCCGTCATCTCGTCCCATTTCCTTTGGTACTCCTCGTCCCTTTGCATCAATTCCTGCTGCAAAGTCTCATTTCCCTCTACGATTTTTTCATCAATGGATCTGACCAATCCTTTCAGCATGTCTTCTAGATCTTTCTTGGAGATGGCCTCTGGCATTTCCGAACTCATCCTTTCCTCGGAGTGGTTGTTATCTTCAGCGGCGTTCCTTGATGTTTTCCTTGATCTTGGAGCCATCTTTCGTGTTTCAATCCTGCAAAAAACGTCATTAGTTACTTTAGGATTTCCACTATGAATCGCCGTAGATTACTTCCCTGCTTCTAGGTGGTCTCGTGGTTGCTTCTTGCTGTTCGTTTCCCACAGACGGCGCCAAATGAAACAGTGCACTAATCCTAATGCGACCAAGCTCGATCCCAATGCAACAGTACATCTATCCTAGTACGACTCGATCTAATCTTCTATCCTACCTTACCTGGTTTCAGATACAGAGTTTCGCGAAAGTAGAGAGGGAGAGAGAGAGCTTCTATTAGAATTGAATGCGAGTTTGATTGCCAAATATCACGTGTCTTATTTCATGGGGGTACACCCTTATTTATAGTTTTTTGGGCCTGGTCCCTTTGGTGCCAGCCTGTATTTTACATGTTTAAGTACAGTTCTACCCCCTCTTTAGTATCTTTGACCGACCACAAGCGGCCGGTCGAGTAACGTTTTGCTTTGCCCAAGTCCCATTTTCATCCGGCTAAGGCGGCCGGATGCTCTACAAGCCCCTAATCCCATCCGGCCAAAGCGGCCGGATGCTTTACGTGCCTTTAATCTCATCCGGCCAAAGCGGCCGGATGCTTTACGTGCCTGCTTCGGTCCGGCGCCATTTCTTCCCTTCTCAATAATGAATGTGTGTATGTATGATGTATTGTACCGTGACCGTTTATTATTGTGTTTGGACTTCTAACTTATTCCTAACAAGCTAACCATTCTAACTTAAATTGGTAATTAAATTGGAATGAGTAGAAGTCCGATATAGTTTCGGCCACGCGTGAGGATGCGGAGTCACGAGAGGTTGGCTCCAATTCCTGACTCTTAAACTGGTCCGCGGCCCAAATCCCTTAAGTGGGTAGCATCCCGGATTGGTGAGTCAAGTAAATCCCGGAGGTGGGACGGCGTAGTCCCCAGGGCCGGAGGTCCCGACGACTTAACTTGAGTATAAGTAAGTAAGAATGAGTAAGTAAAGTACATGGAAGTAAGTAAGTGGAAGTAAGAGTAAGTAATGAGTAAAAGAGTAAAAGCATTCCGATTAACCCGGATGCGTAATTTGGCTAACAATGTGAAGGTAAGTAATGTATGCACTATTGTATTGATGCCTTGAATTGTATGATGTATTGTAAATGCATGTATGTTGTATGGAAAGCATGTATGTATGAAATTAATGAATCGCATGTTTAGTGGACGTCAAATAGTCGGCGTGCCCTAGCAAGCACGCGGTATATGCGGAGTTTATACGCAGCGTTTGCTGAGCCCCTTGGGGCACCATTTTTACTACACGCAGGTACTCGCGAAGGATGAAGACTAGGAGAGTTGAAGTTTAATTTCCTTGTCTTCCTTTTTGGATTGTAAACAATGAATTTATGATTGGTGTACTGAGTAGTACATGGCTGTAGTTTTTGATTAGCCGGTGTACCATGGGGTACACCTTTTTGGATATAGAAAGGGATGGTGAATTGGCATAGATGAGTAGCCGGTAGAAACTCATTCTTTTGGTAAGTTTGAAAGGTTGTAATTGAATATACTTTAAATACTCGGTGATCCAAGAATTGTAAGCATGTTATGTTCCGGTAATGGTAAGTAATGTTTTAGTAGCTCGGTATATTATGTTCATCAGACCGTGACTGTAAGTAAGGTAAGCCTAGCTAGCCGTATGGGCGGTTAGCGGCGTTGTACCACCCGCCGTAGTAAGTAGTAATACTTCCGCTGCGAACTCGTAAGATTAACAGGACGATTAGACGGTAATAGTAGGATTAACGGTTGGGGTGTTACAAAAAGTGGTATCAGAGCGTAGGTACGCTCTGATGTCCATAGTACCGAGCATAGGGGATTACCGAGTTAGGATTTCAACCGTCTTAAGACGGATACTTAGAAACCTAACTAGGAACTACCGTTGTTAACAACGGATACCCTTGACGTTCTTAGGAACGATATCTTGCTTAAATTCCAAGACCTTTGAGTCATATCTTGCGGAGCCTAACGAAACTGTTAAATATTCAGATGTCAGGAAGAGGTCCAGGTCGCCCTAGAGGAGGGGGCAATGACGGACCCGGCGCGTAGACGATAGCTGAGATCGTCGCCGCCACGGTAGCACAGATGCTACCACAAGTAATCCAAGCCGTGCAACAAACCCAACAGAACCAACAAACTCAAGCGGGGCCAATCCCTCCCCCGCCACCCAGAGAAGCGAACTGGGTAAAAGCTGTAGCGGAACTCCGCCCTCCCTGCTTTAGGGGCGAGAGTGACCCGGCTAAGCTCGAAGCCTACATCTCCGAGATGGAGACGGCGTTCGAAACCCTCGAAGCTCCTGCTGGAGTTCGAGTCAGAGTTGCTGCTTATTATCTGAAGGATGCTGCGATGGATTGGTGGAAGCTAATCAAGCATGAGCACGTCGGCGACCCCACATTCGATTGGGAGTCCTTTGCATCACTCCTCCGTTCCAAGTACTACCCAAGCACGTAAAGACCAAGAAGAGGCTAGAGCTAGACGCCTTGAAAATGACAGAGAAGATGTCTGTCGACGAGTACTACCGCACCTTTACCTCCATCCTCCGTCTCCTCCTTGATCTAGGATACACCGGCCAGGTGTTGGTCGATCGCTTCTATGGCGGTCTGAGCCATCGCCTTCGGTACGGTATGGGCTACACGAGATTTACCTCCCTTCAGGTAAATATCGGTTAACCCTTAGTATCACTTCAATTCCTTAAATTCCTTGAATTCTTTGAATCCTTCCTTATCCTTTCATAAATGAGAATCCCGGCTAATACCTGAGATTTCAGGAGTGTTATCACGCGGCTTCTCGCGTTGAAATCACTTGCCAACTAAGGGATGAAGAGACCGCGCTGAAGCGCAAAGCCAAAAACAAAAACACCAGTACTGAGGAGCAGAACCAGGGGAAGAGTTGGAAAAAGAAGAAGGGGAATTTCTTCCAGCAATCCCAAAAGAAATCCCCAGGTGAGAGCAGTGCCCATGCTGAGCAGGGCAAACCAGTTGAGCTTCTTCAGCTTGGTTATTCTGCACCGGTGGCAGCAAAGCCACTGAGATCACACCCACCTAAGGGTAAACTTCTATTCCTAAATCATAATCGTACAAGTAATGTATCTAGTATATCCACGCACACATGTGCTAACCCTCTAACCTCAGGTTCTAGCTCCGGTGTCGCCAAAACCTTCTCCGATGGCCGCACCTATGTGTGCAGGAAATGCAACCAGGACCATCCTGGTAAGGACTGTTATGGGAGGGAAATCAAGTGCTATAGCTGCCAAAAACCCGGTCACACAGCCAATAGATGCCCAGAGAGCACCAAATCAAAGGGGAACTTCCAAAGCTACAAGCAAAGGGAAGGCAAGGAGGTTGCATCTGGCGATGCACCGACCCAGCAGGCACCACAGGGACAGGGATCCCGGGGACCTCCGTGGGGTGCACCTCAGAGGCAGCCTGTCCTTCATGTGATTGACCGTGATGGGTCCGGTTCGAAGTCCGGCCCAGGTAATAATCTGAACCTTTAATCCTTGAAGTAGCATGTCTAAGTAGTAGAGTAACTGTTTGAATGAATGCATGAGTAAATAAAATGAAGTGTGTATTAAGCATGAAATGAAGTAGTTGAAACTAGTACTCACCGTAGACGAAATTTGTAACCATAGGAAGCTTTAGTATCTGTTACCCGATACCGGTAAATTTGAATCAAGAAGAGATCGACATCACCACCCACGACTACACCAACGAACAGTGTCAGGTCATCAGACCAGGTATGATCTTATTAAAGGGATACCTGACACCCGAAGCACAAATCTCAATCATCCGACGATGCAACGAGCTAGGAACGGGTCAAGGTGGATTTTATACACCCGAATTCCCCGGTGGAGCGAAGATGAAGCTGAAAATGATGTGTTGGGAAAGGACTGGGATCCTTATACCAAGACATACCAGGAGACACGAACACAAGATGGAGCGACGCCACCGGCAATCCCTCCAGAGTTTCAGACACTCATCACACAAGCAGTAGAACTTGCACAACAATGCGAACAAGATCCATCCCCGCACTTGAAGCGGACCTTTGTATCGTCAACTTCTATGAGAAAGAAGGACGACTTGGGTTACACCAAGACAAGGACGAGACAGCGGAATCTCTTGAACAAGGAGTGCCCGTAGTGTCTTGGTCCATTGGTGATGACGCCGTATTCCTGTATAGCGAGCAGAAGCGTGTGGACCTCGCACAGAAACTGGTATTGAGATCAGGAGATGTCCTAATCATGGGTGGAAACTCTAGGATGCTGTATCACGGGATCAACAAGATCAAGTTGAATACGGCACCGCCGGCAATAATCAATGCCACACACATGAAACCTGGACGCCTGAACCTTACCTTTAGAAAGTATTGAATTCATAGTATCATGTAATCTATTAGTAACGTGTATTAGAGTCACGGTATGTATGATGGTTGGTTTATCAATAAAGAGCAGTGTTGACTTAATTCCACTTGTGTCCACCATCAATACTTATCCAATTATGAATCCAATAGGTTGTGGACTCGGTACCGAAGGTAACCTGAGCATCCTCACCGAAGCACAAGCCGGCAGAAGCGGCACCATCTTAACGGGAACATTCCCAGTAAATGGCATTGATGCCAATATGTTATTCGACTCCGGTGCCTCTCACACTTTCGTATCGCCATCCTTTGTGAAGAGGTTGAAGCTAGATGCGGATGAGCAACCGAACTTCATGGTTACTCTCCCATCGAAGGAGCGAGTAAAGTGCACCAGATATTATCAATCAGCCACCATCGAAATCAAAAACGAAGCGTTTCCCATTTCCTTCATCGAATTCAATGGATTGGGATTCGACTTAATCATAGGAATGAATTGGTTGGAGCGGCACAAGGGTAGAATCCTCTGCGCCGAGCATCGTTTGCTGCTCAAGAGTCCTTCTGGGGTTACAGTATCTTACCGCCAGAGACCGAGAGAGCCTTCGACCACACTTATATCTGCTATGGCTATGTACCGGGAGCTCAGAAAAGGCCAAGAGGTGTATCTATGTTATGTACAAGACCTGGAGCGAGATCCAGAGTTCAGTGATGATGTACCCATTGTATCCGAATTTCCCGACGTATTCCCTAAGGAGCTACCCGGCATGCCACCACCGAGAGCAGTGGAATTTGAAATTGATCTATTGCCAGGTACCGGTCCCATTGCCAGGGCACCGTACCGCATGGCACCTGCAGAAATGACCGAACTAAAAGAGCAGTTAAGAGACCTTCTAGACAAAGGGTTTATACGCCCGAGCGTATCACCCTGGGGAGCACCGGTTCTCTTCGTGAAGAAGAAGGACGGTAGTCTCCGACTTTGCATTGACTACCGCGAGTTGAATGCGGTCACAGTCAAAAATAAATACCCACTACCACGTATCGACGACCTATTCGACCAGTTGAAAGGAGCCTCAGTCTTCTCCAAGATCGACCTCCGTTCAGGGTATCATCAGATTGCAATCAAAGAACAAGACATTGAGAAAACGGCATTCCGTACCAGATATGGCCACTACGAATTCACGGTGATGCCATTCGGTTTGTCAAACGCACCAGCTAAATTCATGGACCTCATGAATCGTTTATTCAGTGAGCAGTTGGACACTTCAGTGGTTGTCTTCATCGACGACATACTTGTATACTCAAAATCAGCAGAGGAACATGAAACTCACTTGAGGAAAGTGCTTGAGACACTGCGCGAGAACCAGCTGTATGCGAAGTTCTCCAAATGCGAGTTTTGGCTTGATCAGGTATCATTCCTTGGACATGTCATCTCGAGCGCAGGTATCTCAGTTGACCCTTCTAAAATAGAAGCTGTACGATCATGGCCTAGACCCAAGACTGTTACCGATATTAGGAGCTTTCTTGGTCTAGCCGGTTACTACCGGAGATTTGTAAGGGACTTCTCGAAGGTCGCTAAGCCCTTGACTACATTGATGAAGAAAGATGCACCGTTTGTATGGACACACGAGTGCGAGTTATCATTTCAGAAACTAAAAGACTCATTGACCTCAGCGCCCGTCCTTACTCTTCCAGAGGGCACGGAGGGATTTGAGGTATATTGTGATGCATCAGGCAAAGGAATGGGATGCGTACTCATGCAGCATGGCAAGGTTGTTGCTTATGCCTCCCGCCAGCTGAAAAAGCATGAGGAGAATTACCCGACTCACGACTTAGAGTTAGGAGCCATTGTCTTCGCCTTGAAGATATGGCGACACTATCTCTATGGGGTAAGCATCACCATCTACTCCGACCATAAGAGATTACAGTATGTATTCACACAGAAAGAACTGAATTTGAGACAGAGAAGATGGATGGAATTTCTTTCAGATTATGACATCAACTTGCAGTACAAGGAAGGGAAGGCAAACATTGTAGCCGACGCCCTGAGCCGTCGAGCACACTCGCTCCATTCGCTACTCGCTTCTTCTAGCTTGGTTGACGAGGTGCGAGACGCTCAGTTGAGCGACCCTTACCTAACCGAAATCAGACACAAGATCGAGAATGGTACATTTGAGAAGAAGAAGTATGACTTCAAGCTACATGAAGATGGTTTGATTCGGTTGAATGGCAGGCTATGCGTCCCCCGAAGCAATGCTGAGCTAAGGGATCGCATCCTGCGAGAGTCACACTGTTCCACATTGTCAGTCCATCCGGGAGCCTCCAAGATGTACAAAGACATGAAGAGGTACTTCTGGTGGTCTGGAATGAAATCGGACGTGACGGAATTTGTATTGAGGTGCTTAACATGCCAAAAGGTGAAATTTGAACATCATAGACCGGGCGGAATGGTACAATCTATGCCAGTTCCGGAGTGGAAATTTCATGATATCTCCATGGATTTTGGTGTAGGACTCCCACCTGCCAGGGGAGGACTCAACATGATCTGGGTTGTAGTCGATCGCCTTACCAAGGTTACCAGATTCATACCGATGAAGGACACCTGGAAGGTAGTAAAGCTAGCTGAGCTATTCGACAAGGAGATTATCAGACATCACGGAGTCCCTAAGACTATAGTATCTGACCGCGACACCAGATTTCTTTCGAGATACTGGAGAGCTACAAGGGAAGCGTTGGGTACAGAACTGAAGTTGAGTACCGCCTTCCATCCTCAGATCGACGGTCAGACAGAAAGGACCATCCAGACACTGGAGGACATGCTTCGGGCATGTGCCTTGGACTTTCAGGGGAGTTGGTTAGATAAGCTTCATCTTATCGAGTTCTCGTATAATAATAGTTATCACGCCTCGATTAAGATGTCGCCTTTCCAAGCTCTATACGGTAGACCTTGCCGTACACCCTTGTGTTGGGATGAGTCAAGTGAAGCGGTCATAATAGGACCGGAGTATCTTGAGCAAGTGCAAGCTGAAGTGCAGCAGATTAGAGCTAACATGAAGGCAGCCCAAGATAGACAGAAATCCTATGCGGATGTGAGACGACACGACCTTGAGTTCGCCGTGGGTGACCAAGTGTTTTTGCGCGTTTCACCTATGAAGGGTGTCTTCAGATTTGGCCAGAAGGGCAAGCTTAGCCCAAAATTTGTAGGGCCGTACACTATCACCGAAAGAGTTGGATCCGTAGCCTACAGGTTAGCATTACCTGAGGACTTGGGGCGTGTCCATGATGTATTTCATGTGTCATAACTCAAGAAGTACATTGCTGATCCTTCTCACGTCTTAGAGCCTGAGAGACTATCCATTGAGCCGACTATGCGATATGTTGAAACCCCAGTGAGAATCCTGGATAGGAAGACCAGAGACACTCGCCATAAGTCTATACGAATGGTGAAGGTCCTATGGTCAAACCATGATGTCGAAGAAGCGACATGGGAGCTGGAAGATGCCATGAAGGCTAAGTACCCGCAGTTATTCATAGACTAGATAGTCTAGTATTTAGCAATACGGGTACGGGTCGTACCCCTTTTAAGGGGGGTAGAGCCCTTTTGCTTTTGCATTGCTTCGGGGTAAGCATTGCTTAGTGTGTAGGTATTGTAATAGATTTTTGTATGGCACATGTAGTGTAAGTGAATTTGGTATGTGTATGTATGTGTATGTGTGGCGTATGAAGTATTGTATGATGGATGATGTTGTGTATGTGTATTGGATTGGAATGGTATGTATGAAATGTTAATTGTGTATGGAATTGTGTATGATGCTTGAAATGTATATGTTTGCATGTGGAATGGAGTAAACACCTCATAGGTGGTAGTAAGACACATTAGCGCAATCGGTTTTCCTAATGAGTAGAATTACTAAACTATTAACCTTGAGCAACTTTGAGGGCAAAGTTTCTTAAGGGGGGTGATTGAAATACCCCGTAATTAAAATAGTGATTAATGGACTAATGAATAATTTAGAAGCTTAATTAAGTATAAATAATCACAAGGGAACAAATCCTGAAGAAAACGGATCTTTAAAACGGTTTAAAACTTACCGAACCGATTAAGCGGTTTTTCGAGGTAACCGGGAAACGTGTCTTTAAACGGTCAAATAGACTCGTAACAGTTTTGGTCAACTAAATAATCATTAATAAATATTAGTGCTCTAGAACCAATAAAATCAAGAAAACGAGAAATTAGTAAAAACTGTCAAAAACGGGAAGTTGTGGGGTAGAAATATAAATAACACAAACTTATGTGTCCAACTTTGTAAATAAAATTTTAAAACCCTTATGGGTCTGTGTGTGTGTCCGATCCCCACCCCTCTCTCACACTCTCTTAAATTCCCCTTACTCACAAAACAACAAAATAATAAAGTAACCTCACACACTCACTTTTACCATTCTCTCTCCAATTCCCTCATTCTCCTCACAACACTCACGTACACACCCATCTCCCTCACTCTCTATTTCTCCTTCCTCCATGCGACATCAATGGAGATTTAGCAACCTCCACAAAATCTCTACTTCTCTCCTCTTGTAACCCCCTCAAATCTCTTCCAAAAATTACAAAAATTACACCATGGTCTTCCTCTCCTCAAGAGCAACACTTCCCTCTTTTCAAAATCCGGAAAAGAGCATTTTCATTTTCATGGGTATACCCCATTTGGAGCTTCAAGACTACCATTAGAACCACCTCCTTCTCCTTGTCATTTTGAGGTAAAAATCTTCATGAAGCTCCATCTTTTTCTAGCCCTTGTGGGCAAAACGAAATTTAGAAACTAAGCTCTTGTTACTCCTTGTGTTCTAGCCGATTTTGGCCTCATTGGTGGAGTTGGAATCTTGTTTTTGCGCCACTCCAAGCTTTGTTTACACCCTTGGAAGGTAAAGTAAATTCTAAACCCTAGAACCTACTTAAAACTTAATAATAGTTAGGGTTAGTTTTTAGTGTATTGAAATGTGTATGTATATGGGTTGTAGAGTAGAGAATTTGTGTTTGTTGAACCGGTGGAGAAAGAGAGGAAGGAAGAAGCAAGAAGAGGAGGAAACTAGAAGAAGAAAACAAGGTAATTAAGCTCATCTTTGTATAGCTTTGTGAATGAGTATGTAACAGATTTTAAGAAGTAAAAACATGTATTGTAAAAATGGTAATGTATTGGTAGTGTAATGTGTAGGAGAATATAAGTATTTTGAATCCTTAAAAGACATTTTAAAACTGTTAAAACATAGTTGGGATTGGAATGTTGAGTGCAGGAATTTTGATGTTGTTTTAGTATTGGTGTTGTATATGGGAGCTTGGATATGGTTGTTGTATATAAACAGGTGGAATAGATCATTTACATGAGTGAAACAATGTAGTGAGAATATAAGATTTCAGGGGAGGTTATGGCAAAATTTGTCTAGGATTAGAACACTTAATGAGTTAGAAACTAGGTGAATAATGAAGGTTGTAACAGATTTTGATTGAGGAAGATAGAGGGTAAGTTGAGAGAGATAGTTAATGTAGTTATAATGTATTAGAGGTGCTAGAAATGCCAATAGAAGAGGGAGATGTAGAAGAGGAGTGTGAGTGTTAAAATCTGTAGCATAATGCAACTAGAGAAGAAACTAGGTGAGTGTTGAAAAGAAACTTGGAAAATTATGTGAGTGAATTAGCATAGAATTGTGTAAGGAGTTAAGGAGTGAACTAGGGTGTGTTAAGAGGTTTAATTAGTGTTAAAACATGTGGGATTAAGTGTAAGAACAATGGGGAAGTAATGGGTAAAAGAGAGGACTGAAAACAGAAATAAAAATGCAAATATTGGGCCGGACCGAACTTGCGACCAGACTTGCAAGTTCGGTCGAGCCCAGATTTACATGACGGGAAAGCTTCTGGAATCGACCGGACTTGCGACCGGACTTGCAAGTTCGGTCGGAGCAGAAAATTTTCCCGTCTGAAACCTACTGGAATCGACCGGACTTGCAAGTTCGGTCGAGCCAGAAAAATTCACCGATGAAACCTTCTGGAATGGACCAAACTTGCGACCGGACATGCAAGTTCGGTCGGCCAGAAAAATTCCCGTAATGCAAGCTACTGGAATGGACCGAACTTGCGACCGGACTTGCAAGTTCGGTCGGGTCAGGAAAATTCGGTAATGTGAGCTACTGGAATGGACCGGACTTGCAAGGTCGGTCGCAAGTCCGGTCCAGTCAAAAAAAAAGAAAAAAAAATTATTTAAATTAAATACCTATATATATATGTACATGTATGTAAGCATGCCAATATTGAGTAAGGAAGTAAAACTTAAGTAATGAAAAATAAGTAAGTAAAGTGTAAGTGTAAGAAGTATAAGGACATAGTAAGTAGGAGTTAAGTTGATGATAGTTATATTAATCATTCAATTGTATATATAATAGGATTTGATTTGTGACACCGAAGGACGTTTGGAAACACGTACAACGGTGAACGGTATGGATTCCTCATGCCCCGTATGCTATCTTGGTTACTCTGATTTGTGTGTTGTGTGCTAATTGATCACCAAATAAGATAAATGCACGAATCGGGGTTAATATGCATACTTGTGAATATGTAGTGTTGTATGTTGTGAATACTTTCTTAAATCTTAGTTTGTATAATTCATGAAATGTATGGATGATAATGAATGTGTGTATGTATGATGTATTGTACCGTGACCGTTTATTATTGTGTTTGGACTTCTAACTTATTCCTAACAAGCTAACCATTCTAACTTAAATTGGTAATTAAATTGGAATGAGTAGAAGTCCGATATAGTTTCGGCCACGCGTGAGGATGCGGAGTCACGAGAGGTTGGCTCCAATTCCTGACTCTTAAACTGGTCCGCGGCCCAAATCCCTTAAGTGGGTAGCATCCCGTATTGGTGAGTCAAGTAAATCCCGGAGGTGGGACGGCGTAGTCCCCAGGGCCGGAGGTCCCGACGACTTAACTTGAGTATAAGTAAGTAAGTAAGAATGAGTAAGTAAAGTACATGGAAGTAAGTACGTGGAAGTAAGAGTAAGTAATGAGTAAAAGAGTAAAAGCATTCCGATTAACCCGGATGCGTAATTTGGCTAACAATGTGAATGTAAGTAATGTATGCACTATTGTATTGATGCCTTGAATTGTATGATGTATTGTAAATGCATGTATGTTGTATGGAAAGCATGTATGTATGAAATTAATGAATCGCATGTTTAGAGGACGTCAAATAGTCGGCGTGCCCTAGCTAGCACGCGGTATATGTGGAGTTTATACGCAGCGTTTGCTGAGCCCCTTGGGGCACCATTTTTACTACACGCAGGTACTCGCGAAGGATGAAGACTAGGAGAGTTGAAGTTTAATTTCCTTGTCTTCCTTTTTGGATTGTAAACAATGAATTTATGATTGGTGTACTGAGTAGTACATGGCTGTAGTTTTTGATTAGCCGGTGTACCATGGGGTACACCTTTTTGGATATAGAAAGGGATGGTGAATTGGCATAGATGAGTAGCCGGTAGAAACTCATTCTTTTGGTAAGTTTGAAAGGTTGTAATTGAATATACTTTAAATACTCGGTGATCCAAGAATTGTAAGCATGTTATGTTCCGGTAATGGTAAGTAATGTTTTAGTAGCTCGGTATATTATGTTCATCAGACCGTGACTGTAAGTAAGGTAAGCCTAGCTAGCCGTATGGGCGGTTAGCGGCGTTGTACCACCCGCCGTAGTAAGTAGTAATACTTCCGCTGCGAACTCGTAAGATTAACAGGACGATTAGACGGTAATAGTAGGATTAACGGTTGGGGTGTTACAACAATACTGTAATATATATGCATAAATATACATAATCATCCATCCAAACATTCATAAACACTTAACCATCCATCCAATCCAAACATTCATTTAATATCACAAATAACAACTGTATATCGAACGTATCGAATAATAATACTGAATAAACGCCGTAGCGAACTCCATCCTTTGTTAATTTAATTTGGCCTTCAAGGCCCCATCCGTCCAAACCATGTTTAATTAATAGCAGTTGGGCGTCATGTTAAGACAACCCGATAACCTCACCATGGACAGTAGTCCTCCCGTACACACACAAAGGTGCTCATTTCGCCAGAGGTCCGGAGGCCCCTAACTATTCTCTTTTGTCTCGTAAGACGTCCATATAAAAGGCCGTAGCCACCTGACCCATGATCCAAATTGGGCTCGTTGGGTTTAAACCTGGAGCGGAACCCGATCGGGAACCCCTCAGTGATCACAAATGCGCAACCAAGTAGTTCGTAAACTACCGGGATTCCTCACCTCAACTCATACCATCTCTCTCTCATAATGTTTAAGATATGCTCTTAGTCTTATGGAGAATATAATTTATTAATTAGCTGCCCAATGGGTCTCACGCATACCTAGAAGTAATCTAGGTAATATTCATGTTCGAGATCCATGCTCTATAGACCGACAATGTCGTGACTCGTTCCTAAGTGTTTTACTTAGGTTACCATATACTTAATATTAATACTATGGTATTATATCAAGTAACCGTCTTGTCATCACAATAACGTATATGTATGTTTATATAAGCCGATCTATAGTCGACGTAGTGTTAGTCCCGTAGGACGCTCGTGCATAAATAATTAATGCAGTAGCACACAATCACATACATGTATCCAAAACACTTAACACACAAGTGATATCAACCAAATCCGAGCCCAAGGAGTTTCCTTAGGACAACTCGGATCAAACCCCTTTACATACCGTTCACTAAAACCTAGGATGCGCAGTGTAGACCACTAGCTCGTCAAGCGCCTTCGTCTGAAGTATAATCTAAATGGTAATAAACTATAAGTTAGTCTCCATGACTAACTACATCCGGTATTTCCGAATAACAAGTAACCCCGACAGTTCATCCCCGGATTTCTACAGTTATTTGTTACGGGTTTCTCTAAACCGGTCGACTTTGTTACTAAAACTCGTATGTCAAAATATTTCGACTGTTAAGTTTAATTCGTTATTTTTCTCTAATCTTATCCACCATTAAATTTAGGTATATAACCTATAGTTGCATGTATGCATGCATGATTATATTGTATTATTTTCCACCATCCATTATAATACATTGTATTATATAATCCATTATTTTTAGTAAACTATATTTTTGCATTCCAAAAACTTATAACTTATAGTTTGTAACTATTTTCATGTAATAACCACCACCATTATATTATATGGTTTCCAACCATAATATATATCCATCCTTATATACATTATTCTTGTATATGTATACATTTACCATATAGGTAAGTTTCATGAGTTATAAAACTCTTATATTATATGTTACATTTTTATCATCTTATATTAGATGATTATTCCCATTGGTTGTATTATATTATACAACTTATATTAAGATTATTATCCTAATATCATGTAACATTTTATGTTGTATATTTACAACTCCTAAGGTTTATTCAATATATACCTTAGCTTATAAATCTTATTTATTTATAGTTTGTCACATTATTTAATGTGAATATCTTACTTATTTTAATTCCATCTAAACCATATAATTGTTATAACATTTATAACATTGTAAACCATAGTTTAAAATTCATATTTCCAACTCTTATAATTCGGTACAGCCCTCTAATTTATTTAAATTCTATTTTGACCACATAACATTATGTAATGATATACCATATACTAATATCATATAATGATATTTTATTTCCTTTAATTTATAACCTATAGTTTTTATACAAAACTATATTATATTGGTTCATAGGCATATACATTTATACCTTATTCTTTTCCAAAACCCATAGCTTCCTTTATTTACAAAATTACCCCATTATTTATACCATGTTATATATACCATATAATATAACATTTTTAACTTATAAAAGGGTATAACCTATGGTTTTATTTTGTAAAATTTCCGAACAGACCCTTGTGCTGTTCTAAATTATTTTTCTAACCCACCAAGTTTCTATAATTGCCATTTGGCCCAATTTATAACATATTTTTATAATATCATTAAAACTATATATTATACACATATCTTAATAAATACTCTTATATTATTCTAAAAATCACTAAACTTCGCCAAAGGGTTATAATTAATATTACTAACCCATATATTCTTGCTTATTACTATTCCACCCCATCTACTATTCCAAAATGTCATAATGACATAATAACTATATATTATACATATATAGTTTTTTTAATTCCAAAATCAACCCAATAAATTCCTAAAAATTCCTAATAGCCCATGGGTGTTTATAATACCATTTTACACCCCTTTATTTTCGGTAATAACATATATACCACATATGTTATAAAATTGTTACAATTAAATACTTATCTTATAATAAAACCTTAAATAAGTTATTTAACTTATCTAATTTGGTCAAAACCTACCATATGGTCAAGGTTGACCACCTTAATATTGCCTTGACCATTAATCTCCATATATTACGGTTTATACCCCTACTTTTTAGAAATTACCATTTAACCCCAAAACTTTATAAAATCTTGTAATTTTTATTTAAACCCCTTTAAACCTCTAATTTTTGGTTGTATTATTATATAGCCCCCAAATTTAATTTAATTACACTTTAACCCCTTATAATATGCGGTAATGCATATATACCACCTAAACTTAAATGAAACCTTATAAATGCATAAATAAAATTGCCTAAAGTACATGGCCTTATTACAAACATTAGCTTATAAAATGAATTACACATAAATGCCCAAAAATGCATTAAACTCTCGGCCTTACACATATCTTTTCCATATTTACCAATTTTCCACATAATGTCTTAAATTTGACAATTATGTTAATTAATTACTTATATAAATTTACTAAACCATTCCTTAATCACCTAAGGTCAAAATAAGGCCTATAAACCTTGTTCACCCACGGCACAAATTATACACATATGTATAATTACATATTAATATACCAAGTGAAGGTTTAAGTGATTTATACCTTGTTTTTGCCAAGTATAGGCCTTGTTTGGCCACGGCTGCTTAGGAATAATTTTTCCACAGCTTAGTTTACATGTTTTCAAACAGCAATTAAGGCATGGTTAGTCTCCAAGCAAGATCTGACCATAAGAGGTGTTTAATGTATATTTTCAAGGTAAATTTACCTTAGAATACCAAGGCAAGTATAAGTTGTCTTCGGCCTGTTTTTACAGTAGAACAAGAGCATCAAAAGAGCTACTAAAACCAAGCTTTAAACTGGTATAACTCAGATTAGAAGATGGCTAATTTTTACCTTGTTTAAAATGCCAAAAATGGTGTTTTTGGCTTGGATCTGGCTATACCTTGAAGCTATTGATATACCAACTGAATAAGTATGTTAAGAAGAAGATTATAAGCCTTGGAAACAAGGCTTTACAACCGGAATTGAAGAAAATCAAAGGATAAGTGCTTAAAGCACATTTTTATACCTTAAGAACAAGAGTAGATTTCTCCACCTTCTTCCCTTGTTACAGCCGAGATTTTCCCTCTTTTTAACCTCCAAAACAACCTAGAAACATTGATGGAAATGGTTAATGCTTTGCTCCATGGAAAGAGGAAAGAATTGTGAAGAGAATGAACATAAAATGGCTTAATAAGCTTACCTATGTCAATTGGTGTTCTCCTCTGTACTTGGCATGTTCTCCATGGTTTAGAGAAGCAAAAGATAGGTTGAAGAGGCCTTGTGTCGGCTGGGAAGCAAGGCAAATGAGAAAGGTAGGTCAAATTTGTCTTAAAACATATTTTTTGCTTTGTTTATTGTATTTAGTGTTTGATGACTCACCACGTATTATTGACATCGGTTATTGGAGGGGAAAGGAGCCTCTCACACGTTTTTTTGGAGACTTAATCAATCAAGGAGCCAAAAGTGTGATATTTAGACTATAATATAAGAAAGGTAAAAGTAGTTCCTTAAATCATGGGATGTGTTGGAAACTTGTGTCTTGTGCTTGCAAGTGGAAAAATTAGGCTCCCCCTGCCTTGTGGCTGCTGACTCCATGGGATCCAAGGGGTCAACTTTGACCTCTGGACCATTCTTAGTCAACGTTGACTCAAATGGGCCCCCTTTTAGGGTTTTATTATTATTTTAATATAAAATTTGTAAAAATTTGTAAATTTCTGGAATTAAATTCCTAATATGATATAATAGGATATATTAGCATATTTAAAGGTAATTATAACCTTTAAGCCCATTAAAAACCAATTTAGAAGACAATTACACAAAAACGTGCTTTAAGGTGTTTTAGTGCACATTTTGTGTCGCAAGGTGTTTCTGAGCTTGGTTTTCTTTGAGAACTGTTTCATTGTGTTCCTTACATGATAAGTGATCTTAGGAATACAATTTTATATAAAATAGAGGTCATTAGACCTTTAAGGTTTTCTTATAGCACATTTTTGCCCTTCTTGACCTTGAAGCATGTAAATGCTTGTTATTTGTGTTGGAGTGTTGTTAAACAATTGTAATATGTTTAGTTATGTGCTATACTGCTTAGGACAAAGTTTTAGGTCCTAAGAAGTTCATTTGGGTATTTATTTACCCTAAACAGTCAAAGGTTGCAATATCTTGCTTTATGTTGACCACTATTGTTCTCAATTGACTTTTAAGGCATGTTTAGGCCTTAATCAATGTGATTAGATGTTTAATCCATGTTTAATTAGTTTGGGGTATTTCAGTCTACCCCCCTTAAAAAGACTTCGTCCCGAAGTCGCTTAATCAAATAGGTAAGTATATACATATATGACTACCCATTTTTCCCATAATGTATATCTATGTGATATATCATTTACACACATCTTATTGCGCTTATACAGCACATAGCCATCACTTTGTGGCGTTAGTTCAATCATATATGGATATAGGTGATCCATCAGCACCATTATTTCCTAATTCTACAAACCCTGACAACCTCCCCGAGGTGTCCATAACATACCATCGTTCCACATTCCATATCTAATGATTCATTTCGTATCTAGGCGATACCATATGTAATCATTCTACAAGGCAATATAAATATATATATCACAAGTAGCATAAGAAAGGTACTACACACATGGGTGTAAATACACATTCAAGCAAGTATCTCATAAGATACATACATACAAGTGCACATCACACACAAACAAACCAAAAAACGTACGCCCCGCGTACCAAACATAACCAACAAAACCTCGTATGCCCCGCATACCACCTTTTCATGTATGCCATGCATACGAAATAACAAAACTTAGTGCACACACGTGCACAGCCAAGAGGCTCTACCCCCCTTAAAAAGGGTTACACCCCCGTACCCCACAAGTATACAACAGCCGCTCAACAAGGAGCGCTGGATACTTGGCTCTCATAGAGTTCACCAACTCGTGGATTATCCTCATATCAGAGAGACGGGTATGACTCTAGCCCTACTGGGCCCCACAATACCTAAAGGGTGAGGCACTGAACTATTTGTGCTCTCTCCCAAGTTCATTCTTATGGGCCCACTCGCTCCGTACTGAGGTGCAGACCCATGAACATAGGCTCAGTTTGCCTCTTTCCATTGCCGTGAATCCTCTGGTCTAGATCACTAGCATACATGCGTGTGTCTTCTCTCACTGATATTCAGTTTAAGGTATAATATGACATTGGCTATTGTTAGTACTTAGTGCTCTTTACTTGTCTTAGTAATACTAAGACGTACCAGCCTACATGTCCACGAGATAAAACTTGTCATCCGTGTCTCCTGGTGGTTTTGTTCCGGAGTAACACACTGTTGTAGTTCTTGATACCCACTCGTGTTGATATCCATTACATCTTCCAGTATCCCCACTAGATTAATAACTGCCCAAGTGTAATACCAAAACACTCAGTCCTACAGAGTGGAGAGGCGTAAACGCTCAACAGCTAATATCTAATGAGTCAAACAGATAAGATGAGCGAATTATCATGTGAGTGGCACATTCCAAAGTCCATTGTTCCTTAAGCAAGGTATCTGCTAGTATATTAGCTTGTCTCTCATCATTGCGTAGTCACGCATTTATGTCCACATCATCTGGTAGATTTCCTCTGGATTTCAAGAATTTCTCGATCCTTATGAGGGTTCTACATATTATTCCGTCCATAATGGGTTTCCATGTTTCTATCCTTAGTGTTCACGTCCCTAAAAGGTTTCCTTGTCTCCACTGTATACTGGCTACTGCTCTCTGTGTTGAAAGTTCCTGATTTCTCTAGCCCGTTGGTTTAACTGCGGCTCTTCTCGTCCATCTTCGAGGTAATTTGTATCACTGTCCTTAGTATGGAGTTGACTACTTCTCGTGTTCCTAACACTACTTGTCTACATGCATGGGGTACCGTACTGATACATTACTACTTACCCGACTAACTCATAAATAAGTCTGTCAGGCCCACATGCTCCTATCGGAGTGCGGTCGTCCCATGTCTCGTTTAGCAAACTGGTAATGTCTGTCACACGGTTATTGTGAAGTATTCTGTTGTCAATCTCCCTTTGATGGATATCCTTTTTCCTTTTTTCTTTTTTTTTTTTGTTATCGGTTATCTTGTTGTATGTGCTATTGCCTTAGTGGCATCAATGGTAATTCGTGCCATATGCCGGCGTTATTCAGCTCGGTGTAAGTAAAATTCGTGCTATATTTAGCAAACTCGGTTCTCCTATCTCGATCTCATTGAGTACAACACATGTTCCCTTTCTCCCTATTTATCTTGATCATATCTCATTCATAGTTCATATTCATTCCCTCATCCGTTTAATTGGATGTATTGCAGATTGCATAATAGCTTGAGAAACTTGACTCTTCACTTCCCAACCATCCTCACTGACGGTGGTGCATCTACAAAGGGTATGCTTGTCCATAAGGACTAAACATTCATCACTAGTAGTGATTAGCATTAAATGCGGGTATACACTGGTGGTATTTGGCTAATAAGCCATGTCTGACAATTCTCGAATGATTAAACTGGTGTGGTTTACAGTCACAGTGGTTGTATAATTTCTTCAGTTGCATAGGTTGAACTAACGGTCTTCCCGAGGTTTCATAGGTTTCTAATCTTAAAGGTTTGTATGAAAAAGGTATGTCATAGCGCTTGCAATAGCAAGTGCGCCATGCAGGTGGAAATTCTGGTTCACTAATTACCGGTCTCATTGACTCTGCGTCGTCGAGTATGGGCTACATGATAATGTAAGCGTTAACATCCTGTTCATATATGTATGATCCGTCATGGTTCCAAGGTTACTCGTATCGAGTCCACATAACTAGTCTCAAAAGTCATACACAAAAGGCGAGTGGTTAATGACACGCTCCCACATACTTATAACATAGCTCTGTCTAACATCCAAGGTAAGTACATAACAAAGGAAACAAAAGTCTTCCACCAGCGGTCTCTCGGAGTTCAGGGTACTCATGCCCTATCGACTCCCTTGCCCTTCAGGGCTCCAGCATCAGTAGATGTCTGGCCATCCTGACCGCCTCGTGGTACTCAAGATCCTCCAACTGAGGTATTATGAGTATTCCTTGGTGGCCTGTAGTTACGGCTCTCAAGATTCATCCAGCACTCAAACTCCCGGTGGCCCTCTTTCTTGCAGCACCGACACTCAACTTTGTGGCCATTGCAGTCGACCCCAGGATGGTCCTTCCCACAACGCTTACAATAGAAATGGCGCTGGGGCTGTCCGGTGCCTGATGATATTATTTAGTTTAAGTTAAAATCTGATGATATAAAGGTTAAGGTCGCAATTGAATTTAAGAGGTAGGTATTCTCACCCTTAGGAGGCGCAGATCTCAAAGGCTGAGCATCTATAACTGGGCCGGTCAACCGAAGGACAGGCTCTTTCCCCTTCGCTTCCTGGTGACCCTGCTGCCCTTTCTTCTGAAAGAATTTCCTGTTTAAGGTTTCGGGTCAGCATTCATAAGGTATTTAATATGGTAAACAATTTAGAATGGGATAAGTCCTTACTTTCCCTTCTTCTGGCTATCGCCTGGAGATGCTCCTCCACCCTCAGACTCTCCCTCAGGGTTCTTTCTCTTCTTTGCCCCGAGAGTCTCTTCCCGAGTCTGGAGCATTAGCTCCGTCCGAGGCAGCGTCATAATACTCCTAGAATCTCATTTGTAAGTTCTCACAAAGTTAATCGGTAATGTAGTAAGTAAAGAATTTATGGCTTTCACGTTTATACCTGGATGCTAGTGTAGAGGGTAGCACCCATCGCCATCTGGATGCGAAACAACAATCCCCCCGGAACTTCTCGACCTTCACGGTCTCTGAGTAATCCACACCGGGGATAAAGTCCAGTAGACCAATGAATCGAGCGTAGTACTCATCCACGGTCAGACCTCCCTGGGATAATGTCTCGAACTCATGGCGCTTCTTCTGCTTGAGATGCGCCGGGTAGTACTTCCCCCTCAGCAACTCGATAAAGGCAGCCCCCGAAAAGTCAGGTATAGCCAGGTGATGGTCCTTGACCAACCTCCACCAAGTGCTGGTTGCATCCTTCAGGTGGAAAGCAGCAATGACGACCTTCTTGTCGGCAGGTACTTGCAAAGCCTCGTAGGCCTTCTCATGTTCAACAATGTAACGCTCTAGGGCTACGGGGTCTGGCTCCCCTGAGTATGTAGGTGGTCGAGTCTCGGTAACTGACTTCAGCCAGTTCGTTTCCTTGGGCTGTGGCGGGTGGGCTGGTGCTCCTATAATTTGAGTACCAAGCTATGCGAGAACGGCAGCAATCGTCTCAGCAACTCCCGGAATCACGGGGTCACCGCCTCCACCTCTACCAGTACCACGCCCTCTAGTTCCCCCAAACATCTGTTGAAATACCCCAAACCTTGATATGTCGTTAAACATTTAAACTATGGTATTTAAAGGCTAAAAAGTGCCTTAGAAACATCAGTGAACAATTTAAACCATAGTAATATGCAATAAAGCACTAAGATACAGTTTGAGCAAAAACATGCTCTAAGCTTGGAGTGAACTTGGTTAGGACCCAAAGAGCCTACCAAGACTTAATAATATTCAATTATGATTTAATAAGGCTAATTAAGTCCTTAGGAAACCTTGGTAGACAATTAAACCAAACAAAACACAAATAAATACCTTAAAGTCAATATGGGCAAAATGTGCTCTAAGCTTGGGATAAATTTGTATATGACCTAAAGGTCATACCTATACCTTATAAAGGTGTTAATGAACATATAAAACCAATTACCAATGAAAACCAAGCTTGAAAACAAGTTAAAACACAAAATGTGCTTTAAGGAGCCTTAAAGCACATTTTTGAAAAATTATCTTGTAAATGAGTTTTGAATGGCTAAATGTCCATCATTACTCTTTAATTAATATGTGTACTACTTATTATCACATTTGGAAGTCTAGATCAATGAGAAATAAAAATTTCACATCTACGTGCCTTGTTTTAGTGAATAGTAACTATTATAAGCTAGTTTGTAACATATGTTATTATAAGTTATGTTATTGGTCAACAAAGACCAAAACACCCCTTAGTATTAAATGGGGGCCGGTTTTTGCAAGGGATGAGTCATCCCCCTTGTTATTTTAATAAGAAAAGTAAAACTTATAAAGTAAAGTACTATTTTGCTTTATACATAAATATCTTAACAAAGTAAACTCTCTCACCTCATTCTCTTCTTCCCTTTCCATTTCCCACGGTTAGCCATCTTCTTCCTCCTCTCTCCATTGGTTTTCTACAGCCATATACCATTCTCCATCTTTGAATGCTTGTAACTTCTAGCTCCATGCACCAAATCAAATTCCAAGACCATATTTGTCTTAGTTAGGTCAAGCTCTACACTTCTCTCTTTTCAAATCTTCAAGAACTCCATTTTGGTGCCATGAAGATTCTCCATTGAAGGAGCTTGAGCTCACCTTTTCATGCCTTGACATTCTCCTCTGCTTCAAGGTAAGGAAAATCAAAGAAAAACCATGTTTCCTCTCATTTTGGTACATGTCCGAAAATTCACTTCACAATGGTGTTTTGTCTTGCTCTCCTCTAGCTTAATTCAAACTTCAAAGGACAAGGAGGAGTCCTCTCTTGTTACATCTCAAGTTCTCTTTCATATTCAAAGGTAAACATCATTTTAGTGTATTAAAACACTTATGTTAAACTAGGGTTTGTATATGAGTTTAAGTGTGAATTCTTAAGCTCATTACCCTTATATGTATATTGAATAGAAAGTTGACAAGTGATCAAACTCCTTGCTGATTTTCGGTACAAGGAAACAAGAAAGAAGTTTGAGATGAAAAGAGGTAAACAAACTATCTCAATGTAGTTTAAATGCCTTAGGAAAAATGAGCTTGATTTGCTCAATAAAATACCTAAGGAGCCAATGGCAAATGAGCTAGTAAAATGCTCTCAAGGAGTTTATTAAGGGCATATGTATTCTTGGGTGTATTTGCAGGTCAAAGGCATTATTTATGTGGGAAATTCAGTGTTTAAGGTTTATGCAATTTAAGGGCCTAAGAGCCATGTTAATTAAGGGCCTAAGTGCCAAGCAATTTAAGTTTATACACTATATTGTGATGTAGTGTAAATTTGGTGAAGTTTTGTGTGTGAGAAAGTTCTTGGTGGATTTAGGTGTTTTTGAATGAAATAAGGTAAAAACCTAAGTGTTTGGATGTGAGAATATACAAGAGAAGCTATGGTAAAATTTGGAAAATGTATATGAAGTTCTAAGTGTTTTAAATAAGTTTTGGTGAACTAGGAAGTGTTAAAGGTGAACAAGTGTTTTACTATGGAAGAAAGCATGTATTAAGGTGATTTAGAGTGGTACAAGGATTTAGGTATTACCTTGGAAGTTCTAGGAATTCAATGTGTGTTTTTGAGAATGTATTAAAGTCTTGGAGAAGTTTGTTTAAGGTTTAGGAATGTTGATGTACAAGGAAGAAATGATGTTTAGGCAAGATGTGAAAAAGGAGATTTAGTTAGTAAGAAAGAAGTTTGAGAGATGATGTTAAGGTGTAGAGGAAACACCTTGGTATAGTGGTCATTAAACACCACTTAGAAATCTTAAGGAGAAAACATTCCAAGTGCTAGGAATTTTGTAAGAAATTTGTGAATTATAAGATGGTTTTGGTGTGTGATTTAAAGAGTTTAGTACATGGCTAAAGGTGTGTATGATGTGCCAAATGATGTTAGAACACATTAGGAGGCTTGAGGAAAAGTTTGGAGAAAGTTTGACAAGTTTTGGACAAATTCTGGTGTTGTCCGACCCAGGGTGGGTCAGACATCTCTGTTAATGCAACCGTTGGAGTTTCTGGAATGGTCCGACCCAGAGGTCTTGGGTCGGACATGGGTCGGACAGGTGTATTTAAAAGACGGGAAAAGTTTCTGGAACGGTCCGACCCAGTTGTGGGTCGGACGGTGGGTCGGACGGCCCAAAATATGTAAAAAAAAAAACAAAACATTGTTTAAGGTTATAGGATGATGAGGATTATTAAGTAATGATGTTATAAGATTGTTAAGGACATGTTGAGTGAGTAATAATGACAATTTAGTGGGGGAAAAGTTGTATTAAAATGTAAAGGTAAAATAAGTTAAAATGTGAAGTTATTTAACTAAGTTAACGGGGATAAGTTATAAGCATTAGACTTTAAACAACCATGTTACCCCGATGTTAATAAAAGTACATGTAATGTTATCAGTTGTTCGAGAATTGCTCAAGGAACATAAGTGGACATGATAAAGTGGACTCCGGTGACAGGTATGGTTTTCTTGCAACTTGTGTCCTACCGGATTACACCGGCTTGTATGCCAATGTGTTTTTCTGTATGTTTGCCACGTTGTAAGATAAAACATGTAATGATTTTACAGTAATTCATATATGTGACGTGTCTAGTTCCGATACCATTTAACCTCGGAAGTGTTAACCTTAGTTTACTGAGTCTAGGATCACATGAGAGTTCGGTATTCGGATTAAACGACCCTTACCATGGGACGTTCTAACCACGGCTATGCGTGTGTTAATTATGTGATATTTGTGTGTGTATGTAAGGACCTCTCTCGTATGTTTAACCCAGTAGTAATGTTGTATAATGTGTGTATGTGATAGACTCCATAGTGGGGCTCTAACTATTTATCTACAAGTAAATATGTACTAACAGTGGTGAGGAATCCGGTTAGGCCGGTCGCGCGTTGTTTGGGAGTGGGTATCCTTTTTAGCCTTACCCTCCTCTCTGTTATGTTATGGTTGTTTCCCTCACAGGTTATGATCTCCCATTAGCTTACTCCAAAGCTTAGCTATTCTGACTTATGATCGGTTTAGGGGGAACATGTGTTTGTGTGGTGTGTTCGGGCCACCAAACCCGAACCATCTTAACTTAAGTTACTCGTCCGACTATTAGGACGGTAATGAGTGTTGTATAACGAGCTTATCATGAGGGTGACATCATTCTCTAGGCTCACCAGTGAATTAACAATGTTTGGGTCGGCTCCTAAGAGAACCGCTCCCGTTATGTTATGTGTTGTTGATGTAATGCAATTTCTATTGTGATGTTATTATGTGCACGTTGAAACGTGAAAAGTGTTGTTATGTGATGTATGTTATGTTGTAAAGTGTGGAGTATGTGGATCATGATATGAATCCCAGTTTGTGATAAGAGGCGTTTAAGGATAACCCGACTAATGGGTAAGTGCCGTCTATTAAGGAAGTAGCTCCATTAGAGGAGAAACACTCTAGGGGTAATGAATACCATGAGTGACTTATCAAGTAAGGAGGTGTTATCTGTTTGTTGAGCCCATTGAGGCGGAATGATATGTGTTGTGTGTTTATAGTTGCATGCATGATTTAAATATAATCAACCGCATGCTAAGACGACAATTAGTTGTGTGTGGCCCGGTAGCATGTGGGCTGCGGGATTACCATACCAGCAAAGGTGTTGAGCCCCTCGGGGGCCACCCTTTCTTTTCTTTTCCTATTTCAGGTACAAGAACTGGAAGCCGTTCGAGAGTAGGACGGGGTAGTCGTTGTACATGGGCAATCATTTAAGTTGTATGTATACAGTAGGTGTAGTAAGACAGAAATTGTTATCGGCATTAGTTTGTGAATACTCGGTACAGTTGGAAGGTGTATGTTGTTTCTATTGTTAATGGAAGGGTCAGTAATGTGTAGTCGCTCGGGAATCTAGTCCATCAGACCGGTACAATGTATATGTGATAGCCTTGTTAGCCACGTGGGTGGTTAACGGCGTGTAACACCAACGAGTTAAGTAATGTGATGAAGTTTGTTTTTCCACTGCAGTTTATTGTAAGTGTGTTAATGTTAGATGGGGTGTTACAAAAAGTGGTATCAGAGCGAAGTATCGCTCTGATGACTGAATTACCGAGCTTAGGAAGTACCGAGTTAGGATTTTAGGGGGCGTTCACTTTGGGGTAATCAACAAAGGGAAACGGAATCATTCCCTTTGTTGTTGTTTGTTTTGTATTTTTAATGATTCTGTTTCCCCCACTTCAGGTTTCAAAAACCCCCAATTTCCTTTTGGTGATTCCCCCCAATATCCCAGGGAAAGGTATTCCCTTTCCTCCCTCTTACCCCTATCATCATCTTTAGCATAAACAAATATTAATATATATAATATATAATTTATATAAATACTAATATATGATACATAATTTTTATAAATATTAATATACAATATTTTTATCTAATAGAAATACAAATATTTATTTATACTTTATATAAATATAAATATACATATACATATCAATATGAATATGAATATAATATATATTATATAAATGTTAATATATAACATTTAAAATTTTTAAAATCCTCCTCCCTCTATATCCTCCTGGATCGTCTCTCTTCTTTCTATTTGCACCCCCTGCCCCCTCCTCTCTTTCCTCTCCTTTCCTTCCCCTACCCCTTCTGCCTCCTCCCCTCTCTCTTATTTCCCTCCCTCTTCCTCTCTCTCCTCCTTTCTCCCCCTTCTTCTCCTTTCCCTCCCTCTCCCCCCTCTTCTCTCTCCTCTCTCTTCCTCTTCCTCCCTCTTCTTTCTCCTTTCCCTGCTCTCCCCCTCCCTGTCTCCTCTCTTTTCTCCCTTTCCCTCCCTCTTCTCTCCCCCTCTTTCTCTCTCTTCTTTCCCTTTTCTTCCCTCTTCTTCCCTCCTCTTCTTTCCTCCTTTCCCCTCCTCTTCCCCCTCCCCTCTCCTCCTCTATCGTCTCTCGTCTATTCTTTCTTCCCTCTTTCTTTCTCTTGTTTCCCTTGCCCTCCCGCTTCTCTCTCTTCTTCCTCCCTCTTTTTTTTCCCTCCTCCTCTCCCCTTCACCCCTTCTCTCTCTCGCTCCCTTTCCCCCCTTCTCCCTCCTTCACCTCTCACCTCTTCCTCTCTGTTCATTTATAATTTAAAACTATTTAATATGCTATGTAATTTATATAAATATTCGTATATGTTGCATACAAATTAGATAAATATTAATATATATTATTTATAGTGTAAATATGTATTAACACTTCTCTGTTTGGAACCAAACAACAAAGACACTCATTGAGAATTCTATTCTGTTTCCATGTAGAATCAAACAGACTTCTTGATTCGGGGGAATCCCTTTCCTTTCCTTTCCATTCCCTTTCCTGATTCCATTCCGTTTCCTCGCCTTGAAGCGAACACCCCTTAGTACTTTGGGTTAAGGGTTGAGTGATAGCGTGAGAGATACGCTAGTTAGGAGTAACCAGTGTGTACTGGAAACCTACTATATCCTTCCCGCCCTCCACAATCCCTGTTTTATAACTTGGGAAACAACGCCGGAGAGATGAAAGTCCTCTCATACTCGGGAATACCCGATCTAGCTGTTATTAAGTACCTCTAAAGGTATGGAGAACCTGTCATACGGTAGATCCCGAAGACTGGGAATCCCGGAGACGGTTCCCATCTAAACAATGTTAACCGCATTTCATAGCGAAGAATGAAGAATTTTGTGTATAAGAGAATAGAATTTCCGGCAACCTGGGTCGACATGCCGAGCAGTCGAGAACAACCAGCTTGCAACGCACTGAACGTGCAACAGGCAAGAAGTGAAGTAATGAAACCCGAGACGAGTGTCTACGGGACCACGATTATTAAATAATGTCACCAACGGTATACCAACCGACTAAGGAACTACAACGTAGTGCCCAAACAAGAGACAAGTCTCAGTGACCACGACAATTGCGTGGAACGGGCTACGAAGAGGATACAGTACTAAGTAAGAAAAGGGGGTCTCCCAGAATGGGAAACACCCTAGTTAATGATTATCATGTGAAGACAGTGAGAAGTTGAAGTTACCCAGAGGGTTATTGTCAAGACTGTAAGGTCGAGTAAGGGCCAACAAGGCCACTGATAATAGTGCGGGTAAGAACAATACCGCAACCGGTGTGTGTGATTAACCGATGGCCAGTTAGCATGGCGCACTCGCCATGGCAAGTGCTGCTATAACAGGGCTATTCGGGGAAGTTTTAACAATACAAAGTACTTAGTAAAGTACCATGAAGTTAAATGAGATCATTATGACCATGGAAGGGCTTGATAGCCTAACCTCTGTAATTGGAAGTACACCAGTCAGCAGGAAGCTAGACTTGGTTAAGGCAAGAAAACGTTGTGAAACCATGAAAAATTTTCTTTCGAACTTCGAACTCTTTTCTTTCAAAACCAGATTTTCTTTCAAACCAATACTTCTTTCTAACCTTCTTCTAAACCAAACCAGTAAAACCAAGGGCAGTTGATAAAGATACAACAGTGGATAAACTTTCCCTCGATTAAGTTCGGGAAGCACGGAATAAATATTGTCACGGGACAATATAAGGGAGTTGACAACAGAATACTTCACCTAGGCGTGTGACGAACACTACGAGTGTACCAACTGTAATGTGGGACGACCGCACTCCGATAGGAGCTTGTGGGCCTGACAGACCTGTTTATGGGTTAGTTGGGTAAGTAGTAATGTATCAGTAGGGTACCCCACATACGTATACAAGTAGAGTCCGAAACACGGGAAGTAGTCGACTCCGTACTACGGTCAGCAGTATAAGTCAAACAAGAGCTAAGGATTACAAGGAATGGTTGAAGTTAAAGGAACTCAGTTAAGTTAACGAGACTAAAGGAATTAGTGAATTCCTTTCAAGGAAATGTTTAAGAGTCAAGAGGTGCGAAGTGCACTAACTGTAATGTAAAGACATCGTATATGTCTTAAGGATCCTCAGGGATAAACATGATAGCTGGAACGGAGACCCAGCCTGTGCATGGCAAGGCAGATGCCTAATGTGGACACATTAATGTGCAATGAACGGGATGAAACCCCCAGAATGAGTACCTACACTACCAGGAAGTGTTGATCTTCACAGAAGAAGATAATAAACCAGTTAAGAACGCAAACGGCGTGGCTAACTGAATATACCAATAAGTGCGAGCCGGATGTAATGGCATAACTTAACAACACCCAAGAGCAATCCTTGAAGGGTGTTCGCATCAACAATTGTTGCACGAAATGACATGACAGAAACACAAGGGTTGAAACTAACACCCGGTTTAGACATAAGTTGTCAGGAGACGGACTGACAATCCTAAGGGGTATCCCATGAAAGGAAACGTGATGCAACGACCTTGTCATGGAGCCCAATACAACCTCTAACCATGTAATGTTGTATAGAGAAGTACATGTGTGTGGACAGCCTACAATGAGCGCAGCTCAAGGCAAATAAGGCTTATAAGCCATAAGCAAGATATGTTATATAAATTAGATTGATTGCAGAAGTTTATGTTGTATAAGTGAATAGAGTGGTAAACGAACCACTGCATTAAGAGTGGGGATACCTCTCGATATTGTGAGACCGTAGGAGCGGTAGTTATGTGAATCAAGTCCAAGAAATATGTTAAGGATGGACGATATTATTATTGAAAGAGAGCAGTTAGCTTAGTAGTATGTGTGTATAAAGTGAAACACCGAGATGAATAATGCCGCTTGTGACTCGAATGATCAATGCTCAAGGAGCATTCAGTAGTCATCCAAATGAGTGATGAACCATAATACGAATGATGTAAGTATATGTGTGGAAGTTAATGTGACAGTAAATACCATGTAAGTTAGTGTTATACAATAAGCACGGTGCGCAGTAAGCGACCGTTGTATAAGTGTTGTTGAATAATAATGTGGCAGATAAGACCAGTTATGAGTTAAACTCAGTGAAGATGCATAGTAAGTGATACCAAACAAACTAGGCAGTAAGCCAGTGGCCAGTATTACGAGATCAGAATCTCAATGAAACACAGTGTGAATTCCGTTGCGAATAATCGAGTGGGATAGCTAGGAAATGGAAACATGTTAATTGTGGAGGAATAATGTCATAATGGTCGATGCATAGAAGATGCAAGGCCGCACCAATGAAAGAATACATGTACAAAACTAAATGTGAAGACATAATTAACAGTAAGTGACTACAGCAGCACTAAATACCAAATATCGGTATGGAATATACCTCAAGTGTGGGAAATAACCGAGAGAGCACTACACATTAGATGGTAGTTCAATCTCAACCGACAATAAGTCGGAAGAATCAAGTCAACCATTGTGAAATATGTAACAGTATATACAGTCAATTATTATGGAAGTGGATAGAAAGTTTATAACTCACCGAATTCGCTCACGGTAAGAGATACCACGCGTCGGTTGAGAAACCATTATTACCAAGATAAAGGTGATATATGGGAGATGTACAATACGGTGAGAACAATGAATGGGGCAAACTAAGCGCTACAGTTATCAGAGTTGCGCAGCAGATGCTAGTGAACCAGTGATTCAAATGTACAACGTGAATAACGAATATGAGTAAATGGCTAATTATTAACGCCTAGAAGCCTCACAGGCCAGAACCGAAACTAGTTAAGAGTTTAAGCAAACTCCAATGAGAATTCTTGGTTTAGGGACTAAACCGCCAATATGGTTAAGATCCTCTAATCAGATGCATTGTATAATAGACCGCGTGGAAGTTAAAACACTTCACGATGGCAGAACATTTTAAGCCAATGTTTAGTGATTGATTACGTGGGCGTAATCCCTTTTAAGGGGGGTAGAGCGCAAAACCACTTAGTGTGTATACCGTACAAGTGTACGTGACTTATGTTGTGCATAGCACAAAATAATTTATTTTGATGATTGGTGTGTGTGTTACGTAAAATACGCATTCATTCATGGTTTAATTATGGTAATTGCGCACAGAAGATGCGAATACCATTGTGATAAGTGTGTGTATTATTAACAATTGTGTGTGATAGTACAAGTGTGGGGGAGTAGAGAAACTCCCGGGGAACTAAAACCCCGACATTATATGTTTATATGACACTAAATGTGAAACTGTATGTTGTATATTGATAAAATATATGTGTATATATATACTATATAGTGATTCATGAAAGGGTATGAAACCGACATAGAACCTAGTGAGAATAAGATTCCCTAGGTAACAGTATAAAGTGAATGGAGATAACTGATAGACAGAGTTCTATCCCTTGGAGATGTATGATTATCACTAGAATGACTTAAAAGATAGAAAATTGGAAATGAGTGATTTACCGGATGCTTGAAATTAAAGTGGGAGGTGAAACTTGATTTTCATGAGATCAAGGGAAGCCGAACACAAATTGGGGTGGAAGGATAGTTCAACACTGATGCTGATCACATCAGGGTTGGATGATTCTTGAAGCTCCCTATAAGTGGTCACAAATAACCACGCTAAGAAAAGAAGCGAAGAGCATAAGTTGGACTTGGAGTTGTGTTGTGTTTTCAAAAGGATTTTCAATTGGTGTTTTCAAAACAATCGATTAATATTTTGAATAAAGGATTCTCTTATACTTAACCTAGTAAAGAATATTTTTGTAGTACTTGCTCACGAGCTGAGGACGTATGAGCCTTTGTCTTCGGACCGGCGACATGAGAAGTACATATGTTAAAAATTAAGTGAATGTTTTGATCTCCCAAAGGAACGGGGACGGAAGGTGTCCATCGCGACCGGGTTCTGCGGGATCACAGTGTATATCAAAGATATTTTTGATTGTTATACATGCTATGACATGTTGTGTGGTATGTGTAATAAATGTTATTTTGACCTTGATTTCCAAAAGTGTATGTTATCAAGACCTATGAGTCTAAATGTTGTTGTGTTACATAGACCTATGTGTCTAAAGGCTGTTATGTTATCAAGACCTATGGGTCTAAATGTTGTTATGGTACCCAGACCTAAGAGTCTAAGGGTTGTTATGTTTGTGCAAACGTTGTTAAGATACCCGGACCATTGAGTCCGAGGTTATCATGTAAGTATGTTATGTTATGTTATGTTATGTATGCATGTGAATATGTTACCCGGACCATTAAGTCCGAGGTTGTGATGTAAAGTACGTTTGGTTATGGGAGTTCTATTTTGTGAGTTATTCCCGTGTTCTAATCTAATGATGTGTGGGAAGTGTGAACTTCGAGGACGAAGTTCTTTTAAGGGGGGTAGATTGAAATACCCCAAACCTTGATATGTCGTTAAACATTTAAACTATGGTATGTAAAGGCTAAAAAGTGCCTTAGAAACATCAGTGAACAATTTAAACCATAGTAATATGCAATAAAGCACTAAGATACAGTTTGAGCAAAAACATGCTCTAAGCTTGGAGTGAACTTGGTTAGGACCCAAAGAGCCTACCAAGACTTAATAATATTCAATTATGATTTAATAAGGCTAATTAAGTCCTTAGGAAACCTTGGTAGACAATTAAACCAAACAAAACACAAATAAATACCTTAAAGTCAATATGGGCAAAATGTGCTCTAAGCTTGGGATAAATTTGTATAAGACCTAAAGGTCATACCTATACCTTATAAAGGTGTTAATGAACATATACAACCAATTACCAAAGAAAACCAAGCTTGAAAACAAGTTAAAACACAAAATGTGCTTTAAGGAGCCTTAAAGCACATTTTTGAAAAATTGTCTTGTAAATGAGTTTTGAATGGCTAAATGTCCATCATTACTCTTTAATTAATATGTGTACTACTTAGTATCACATTTGGAAGTCTAGATCAATGAGAAATCAAAAATTTCACATCTACGTGCCTTGTTTTAGTGAATAGTAACTATTATAAGCTAGTTTGTAACATATGTTATTATAAGTTATGTTACTGGTCAACAAAGACCAAAACACCCCTTAGTATTAAATGGGGGCCGGTTTTTGCAAGGGATGAGTCATCCCCCTTGTTAGTTTAATAAGAAAAGTAAAACTTATAAAGTAAAGTACTATTTTGCTTTATACATAAATATCTTAACAAAGTAAACTCTCTCACCTCATTCTCTTCTTCCCTTTCCATTTCCAACGGTTAGCCATCTTCTTCCTCCTCTCTCCATCGGTTTGCTACAGCCATATACCATTCTCCATCTTTGAATGCTTGTAACTTCTAGCT